>CM064521.1:37291936-37681936 GCA_032716605.1 Paralithodes platypus
TTATAGAAAAGTTTAATAAGTGAGTGGCAAGAAAACTACGGTACGATGACCACTTAGTAATAGCAACATGAATCTTGAATAGTATTTGTCAGAGCTGGTGCCTGGTTATCTTGCTTCCGGTGATCGTTGGGGGCTAACGATCCTGGTTCCTCGGCCGTTTCCAGGTGGTCCAAAATGTACGAAGTTCTCAAGTCGGATCTCTTGACGATCGTTGCTGGCTTACACCCTTATATACCCACGAATTTATGTGAAGGTTATAACGGTGCACGTTAGGACTTGTACATGGACAGATCTTCTATTTAACTTTTGCCATGTGAGGCCTGCCGGGGGCTCGGGAATCTCTCAACTCAGGATACCACACAAGGGCCGAAAAAAAAAGCTAGAGGTGTAAACTTCAGGGTAGTGCCCACTGGTTGGTGTCTAACTTTCAGTTGATTTGACTGGGGGCGGGAGCTAAGATAGGTTTAAAGGCTCGGTTCTGGACCCTGTAGACAATAGGGATCTCGAGTCTTATGGACTTCATTTGAGCTTCTCAATAGATATGGGGGACTGGGTAAGATGGTGAATTACTGTTGTCGGTAACATGGATATAGGAAGCCTTTTCAATTTGTGATATAACTGAGCTTAGTAAAAGGTTACTATTTTGGCTTATTACTGGAAGTATTTATGGAAGGGGAGACTGGATCTACTATTGCGGGTGAGGACTGGGACAGCTGTGATAGGGGCGTCTCTTCTTATATTGCGTCAGTCTCTATTTAGTTCTATTGCATAGCTGAGGTGCTAATTTGACTATCCGAGTATGCAAAAACAGGTGGATGGGTTATTTTGTGGGTATAGAGAAGTGAGTACGGGGGTTTAGGAATGCATGGTTAGTTCATTGATAGGAAGAATTCCTAGGCATACTTGCTGGCAATCGACCCGGAAGTCAAAACAGGGGGTCAGGCTTATAACCTCCGCGGGGGTGGGGGTCTCGCCTCCTCGGGTGGGTATTAAAAAGGCGGGTAAAAGCCGGGCGCTCCTCCCCTCTGGGATGGTCGTATCCGGCGGCTGTGGCTAGAGGCTTGCCATATCACCAGTGTTTGTAAGAAACCCCTCTGTTTATGAGACAGATGTGGGTTGTTCTTAATATAAAAACAAACGAAGGTGCCTTGGCTAGCTGGGGTGTACTTCGGTTGGCTGTTAATTGCATGGCTTGCTGGATTGTGGTGGAAGACTGGTTGCTAACTCTGCCACAGTTATCTGGAAAGTATGGCAATAGAAATTAGTTACTGGCGAGGCGCGAGCCTCGCACCGACGATCCATGGGGTGCAGGGGAGGGGTGAATGGGTGTAAGAGGAATAGATGGCATGCAAGGGGGTTAGTAAAGTTCTAATGTTGTGCTGCTGGCCTACTAAGTGAAGACCGTAGGCCTGGAGTAGGAGTAGATATATAAAACGGTTGGAGAGCGTTAGCATGCGAAAATTCAAGGATCTTCAGACTGGTATGAGAGAGAGGCTATGGGTTCGGACAAGATCAAGGTAGCGCGATAGAAAGACAGCGCGGGTTGTTGATTGGTTTTCGTGTTTTTCTTTGTTTGGTGTGGTTTGTTGTTTTTACTTGCTCTCTGGGGGTTTCTGGTCCCTCTCTTAATAGGATTAATTGATACGGGGGGGGGGGCAAGCTCAGGCGGACCTATCTGCTGTGGCTACAAGGGAAGTTTGCCCCTAAGAGTCGCACTGGGCTGTGGGGAGGGTGGCATTCAGGCTTAAACAATTGATATTGTGAGTTGAGTTTGAGTTTGAAAATGGACAGTGTAGTTAGTACGGTTAGTCCAAAATGCTACCCGGGGGGATGCAAATACGGTCGGGGTGGTGGTGTGTGCGTAGTATTGAGTTCTGGAAAAGATAGAATATCATGTGGACTGTGGGGGCGGTGGGGACAAAGAAGGAGGTTTAACTGTAGGTGTGTGCGTGAAGTTCGTGGTGGATGGATAATAAGTAATGGAAAATATGGCTTGTATTATTTCTCGTACATACGAGGGGTTATGGACCTATTATTTGACACTCATTTTATGTGTACGTCGTCTAGTGTGTCCCTGGAGACGGAAAAACACCTGCTGCGTTTTCTATGAAATAAATGACCCAAGGCAAAAGCGGCAGTTCGATAGGGGTACCATGCGTTTATTGTTATCCGACGGGGTACTATGTGATAGATACTGGTAACAAAAGGTTATCTATACCATCTCTGGTGGGGGTAAGGAACTTACGTTACATGCATTGGGTGGTTATTAACTTATAAGGTCTATAACATCTACTTCTCGGATGCAAGAACATACATAGATATAATTATGGCTGTCTGATGTGTTGGCATTGGCTCAACGTAGGGAAAGGGCATGGGTGTTTTTTAATATGAATGTATATTCTTGTTCATATCGTATAGGTAGAATCGGGCGGGTAAGGGGTGTAGGACACGAAGTCATATGGCTTAGTGTGGACTGTGGATACGAAGGAGGTAAGCTGAAGACGTATGACAATTATGGAAAAGTAAATGGAAAACGGCGAACACACTGGCGGATAAAGATACGTAACCTAAGGATTGAACACATAGATTTTATGGGTGATGAGTCTTAAGAACCGTAGTCTGGCAAGACAAGATATGTTAGGGTATGTGAACATTAATACTTAAACTAAGGATTAAATACATAGATTTTATGGGGGGATGGGTCTTCAGAAACTTAGTCTGGCAAGACAAGATATGTTCGCGTATGTTAATATGAATATCTTAAAACCTAGGGACAGCATGGGTGTATTAACTTCTAAGGTATATAACATCTACTTCTCGGATGTAAGAACATACATAGATATAATTATGGCTGTCTGATGTGTTGGCATTGGCTCAACGTAGGCACGTCGCATGGGGGTTTTTAATATGAATGTATATTCCTGTTCATCATCTTTGTAGTTAGAAGTGTAGGGCACGAGGGGGTAGTGTACGTGAGGTGTGGAAAATGGTCAGTTTGAAGGGGTATGTGGGTGCGGCCTGGAGCTGCTTAGCCCTGCGGGCTTGGGCCTGTCTGAATTGGCTGGCTCGGTCAGCTGGTCCTTTCGTTCTGTGGACCTTTCTTTCGGGTGTTTCTGTGTGGTGTTCGCTCGTGGCTTCTGTGGTGGGCTTCTTGTTCTGGGGCATTTTACTTCCCTCTCCTTCATTATAGGCTCGTCCTCGAGCCTCAAGGGTGAAGTAAAAAGAAGCATAGTCATGGTGGGTCATTTTAAGGGTATTTAGAAGGTTCCACCAAGCAAGAGAGCGACGGGCAGGTTTCTTTTGCAGGTCAATGTATACCTGTAAGAATGTGTCCTCTGTGTTGTGGCGGGCGGCTGCCCGGGCTTGATGTGGGCGTGGTACAAGTGTCCAGTGTTTTTTTTTTACTTTAACCTTCCGTATGAACGGTTTATAGCTTTCCCCCGTGGGGGTCGGAGTGAAGGTGTGTTGGATTGACAGGAGGTCTGTTTAGTGTGGTGAATGGGTTACTAACCGAAGGGGGATTCACGCGTGACAACAGAGCTGGGGATGAAGGGGGAATGTGAGTCTGGGTTTTGTTTGGTTTTCTTGGGCGGTGTTGTAGGTTGGGAAAATATAGTGAGGCAATGCGCAAGATCGGTTTAGGTAAGATGGGTGAAGGAGGTGTGTGGGAAGGAGGGGGTGTGTGTGTTGTGTGGCTTGGGTCCTGAGTGTCAGAACGGGGTGTTATTTTTGTATCGCTGTCTCTAAATCTGATGGGTCTGTTGATTATTCTACCTCTGGCGGTCCTGGTGGGTAGGTATATGTTTGTCGTGGGACTTGAGTCGCTCGACGATGTTTTATATTGAGGGGAAGAACGTTTTACAGGTAAAGTACATGTGGGGGTTCTCTCAGGTATGACTTGGTGGGGGGGGGGATTCCTTAGGGTTTGGTGGTTGGTTGGGGGTTCGGTGAGATGAGGAGGTTGGTCGATGTGTGGTGGGGTGCATCGTGAAGGGGAAAGGGGCGGATGCGGGGGGGGCTACACGGTTGGGTAAGGAGTGTAGATTTAAGTTGGAGGGTTGGGGGTAGGGACGTGGGTGGGGTGTGTGGTTTGATGAGGTTGGTGATTTGCTGGTGGTGGCAGTGGGCGGTTTTTATGGGTGTGTGGTGGAGGTTGAGAGGGGATGAGGTTGAAGAGGAAGGCATGTGTTTCGTTGCGGGGGTGGGGGTGGTTACTTCTGGGCTATAGTTAGAGGGTTTATGGTGTTTAAGGGTGATTATTAGTCTTCTTTCCCTTTGTGGAGGAGAAGTCGACCGAAGAAGAAGAGGAATTTGGTTAGCAGGGTTGTGTTTCCTGGAGGTTTTAAACAGTTTGTGTCGTGGGTTGTAGGTTGTAGCGTGAGGTTACTGAGGTAGATTGTGTGGTGTGTTTTGGGTGTGTACTTGGTTTTGGGTGGTATGTGTGGGTTTTCTTAGTGTGGTGCTTGGGGAAGGTATGTCAGGGCTAGACGGCAGAGTCTCTGTTGTGGTCGGGGTTGTGGGGGGAGGCTTTTCGTATTTGGATAAGCGGGGGAGATACTTGATTATCAGAAGTGAACGAAGGTGTCATGGTGGAGGAGGGTGTGATAGTGGGGGCTTGGGGTTTGTGGAGGTTAGTTCGGGGGGTATGTTGAGGAAATGGTCTGTCTGTTCGGTGTCGGAGGGCTTAGGTCTTTAGGGGTTAGTGTGGGGATTTTCATAGCTGGAGTGTATGGCGTAATAGGGGTGTTTGAGTTTGGTTCAGCCGTGTGGGGTGGGGGATTGTCTTGTGGTTGGAGTGGTTTAAACGCTCGGACGAATCTAGTTCGGAACGTGCGAGTCACGCTGTGATAGTCGATGGTGACTTGATAGGCGTTTGGGACTTGTGTGATGGTGTAGGGCCCGACATAGCGAGGGCCTAACTTGTTGGTGATAGGGAGGTTGGCTACCATTATGGTGTCATGGATGGCGAAAGGATTTTTGTCATCGATGTTATCAGTTTTGGTGTCCTGACAGATCTGGGCTGTATGGTGTGTGTTTTGCAGATGTTGCAGTGGGTCAATTGTGGAGGTGGTGGAGGGAAGGTGAGCGTGGTGGTGGAATGGCAGTAACAGGGGGGTACGCCGTAAACACGTTCATGAGGGGAAATAACGTGTTCTCGGGGACAGGTGTTCATGCCCCATTGTATCATTTTTAGTTGTGATGGCCAGTCTGTGGTGTTAAACGCAATCATTTTTGTTCGCAACTGATTGTTAATGGTGCGATGGCTGCGTTCGCATATAGCATTTCCTTGAGGCCAGTATGGGGATGAGTGTTTAATCTTAATGCCACATTGTTGGGTGAACTGTTGCCAAACGTGTCCACTAAACTCGGGGGCATTGTCGGATAGAAGAGCAAGGGGCAGACCGAATATAGGGAATACTTCTGTGGCAAGCAGTGTGGCGACTGTGGTGGCTGTGTGGTCTTTAGCTGGGCAGGCGATTACAAATTTGGAATAGACGTCCACAAATGTGACGATATAGCGCTTGCCAGCGTAAGGATGAAACGGGCACATGATGTCGAGGGATAGGACTTGGAATGGTTTGGTAGCCGACAAGGTACCAAGCTGGGCCTGGGGTGAGTGATCTATCCTTTCCCAATAAACACGGTTTGCATGGATCCTGTCACTCGTTGTGCAATTTTGGAGGGGTTGGGGGTCCAGTATTGGTCTGTGAAGATTTTTAACATCTTCTTTTGTCCCAGGTGTATGCCGTTTCCCTCGTGGATGGCAATCATGTAGTCATGGGCAATGGTGGGGTCCAAGATTATGTGACCAGTGTCTGTGGCAAGTTGATCTCCCCAGCGAGTCAGTCCACGGAAGATATTTAACGGTATCCAGGGGGGTCTGATTCTTGCTTCCCAAGATTGAATTAGGGAGGGGGCGGGGGGTCATTCTGTCGGGGTTTGAGGGTAGATACCAACTGAGTGTTTTGTAAGGCGGCTAGGTTGGTGGGGGGGTCTTTTGGTACTGGCAAACGTGACAGGGCGTCTGCATTAGTATGGAGTTTTGCCTGGACGATATTGTATGGTAAAGTCGTAGTCCTCTAGTGTCTCCCTCCAACGTACCAAATGGCTGAGTTGGTTTCGCACCTACGCAGCCATTGTAAAGATTGATGGTCGGTTATTATTTCGAGTTTTGCGCCCAACACAAATGACCGGAAGTGGCTGAGTGCCAAATGATCCCTAAGCACTCTCTCTTGGTGGCCTGCGTAATTCTGTTGTGGTTGGGTGAGAGTGGAGCTGGCATACGCTATCACATGTTCCTCTCCGTCTCTGACTTGAGCTAAAACTGCACCCATGGCGTACAGAGATACGTCGGTATAAAGACGGAAAGGTTTTTGGTAGTCAGGGAAAGCGACAATAGGGGCTTGGATTAGCTTTTGCTTCAAAGTGTTAAACGCGAGGTCTCTTTCAAGTGTCCAGGTGAACGGGGTGTCTTTGTGGGTAAGTTGGTGGAGGGGTCTGACTATGGTGGCAAAGTGGGGGACGAAACGTCTGTAGTATGTGGCTAAACCTAGAAACGAACGTATTCCTTAACAGTGGTCGGCGGGGGTTGGTTTTGTATGGCTTTAAGTTTCTTTGCCTCTGGCGCAATACCATGTCCAGATATCACATGTCCGAGGAAATCTACCTTATTCCGGGCAATCACGCACTTTGAGGGTTTTTAATTTCAAACCCGGCGGCTCGGATTCTTTGAAGGACTTGTCTCAACCTGAGGAGGTGTTCTTCACAGGTTGGAGAGTACACAATAATATCGTCCAGATAGGCTAGGCAGGTTTCCCAGGTTAGGCCATGTAATACCGCTTCCATCAAACGGGAGAAAGTGGCGGGTCCGTTTAGAGGCCAAAAGGTAGGACGTTAAATTCATAGTGATGGCCACCACTAGTGGAAAATGCTGTTTTCTTTTGGTCCTCGGCCTTGATAGGCACTTGCCAATACCCGGCTTGCAAGTCGAGGGTAGTGAACCATTTGGATCCGTGTAGGGAGTCAAGGGAATCGTCTATTCGGGGTAAGGCGTAGCGTCTTTAATGGTTACGTCATTCAACCTCCTGTAATCGACGCAAAAAACGGGTTGTCCCATCTTTCTTTTTGACTAAGACAACAGGGGAAGACCAGGGGCTAATGGACGGGGTGGCAATCCCGGCCTCTAATATTTCCTGGACTTGGCGTTCCTCTTCCTGACGTTGTATGGGGTTCTTTCTACGGGAGGGTTGTCGTATGGGTGTTAATAATGTGTTGTTCTATATCAGTCTGTCCGATTTCGGTGGGTTGTTGGGCAAACACGTCACTGAATTCCAGCAGTAGGTCGTACATGCCGTTTCTTTTGGTGGTCAGATAATGTCTCAGGGAGAGGGGGCAATTGTACGCTGGTAGGGGTGTCGTTAAAATCTATGGGGAGGTCATCGAAAGTTTCGAGGTCTCCTATAATGAGACCTTTTGGTAGTGTCAGGGATTCTTCTGAGATATTTGCCACAAGAATGTGGTTGATGCGAGCGGAAATGATGGCGGGTTGTAAGAGGCAACGATGGGATTGGGGGACGTGGTAGTGGGGGAAAATATCATGCGCGTATGGGTAATGAGCCGCAGGTTCACCCATTTTTGATGGTGGGGGGGAATTTGGCATTTATCCTGAACTACAGCTGGGCTAATGATGGTGGGGGATTGACTGGCGAGCAGGTGCTTGCTACTTATAAGGGGGGCAAGGGCGCTTTGGTGGGGGTCACGCGTGGAGGGGGGGATTAACGGCGCGTGTGGGAGGATCAGTGGGGCGTGGTGTGAGGGGGTTAGAAAACGGGAGTTGTTGGAGGGACTGCGGAGGGTTGGTGGGGGAAGCGTGAGATATAGAAGGTGGGTTATTGTTGGAGGACCTGATGTAAGGACATGTGGTGGTTAGAAGGAATTTGGGGAGCGTTGTCGGTGGCAGTGACGGTTTGTTGGAGTTTATATGGATTTGGTGGTTTTGTAACGTCATGAGAGGGCGAGTCAAGTGTGGGGTTGTGAGGTTTTTTTCTAGGGGTGTGAATTGTGTGGGGGTGGAAGGGAGCTACTGACGGAAAACTGTCACAAGGGGAATCGGGGTGGGGGTGGACTAGTGGGCATTTCTGGGGGCATGGTGGGAACATGGTTGTGTCTCCCGGTGGGCACGCGTGATGGGGGGATTAACGGCGCGTGCGGGTGGTTCAGAGTGGTGAGCGGTGAGCGAGTTAGAAAACGGAATTTGGGGGGGGGGGGGAACTGTGGAGGGTTGGTGGGGAAAAGTTAGGTGTTAGAACATGGGTTATTGGTGGGAGGACTGGTGTATTGATGTGGTGTTGTTCACAGGACGAACGTGGGGAATTTTTTTTTGGTGGCAGTCAAGGTCTGGTTAAAAGTGATGTGGGGCGGGTGGGTTTTGTTTGTCATGAGAGGGTGAGTCAAGTGTGGGGTTGTGAATTTTTCTAGGGGTGTGAATTGTGTGTGGGGGGAGGGGGGGGGCAAGGGAGCTATTGACGGAAAATTGTCACAAGGGAATTGTTGTGGGTTGTGGGATAGCTGAACATTTCTGGGGGCATGGGGGAAATTTTGTTGGGTACATTGATCGGCATTTTTCCTGGAAATATGTGTACATAAACATTGGATGGAATGATGGTTACATATATCAGAGTCTGCCCTGAAAACATGGGAGGATTTATCCGGGACAGCATGAAGAGAATGGAGGGAATTACCGAGAGGGAGTTGCTTGGACTTGTCTTCTTTCGTTTGTTGAGGCATTTGTTTACTGAATGGGGTGAGATTTGGAGGGGAGTCAGGGCAAGGGGAGGGTTTAGGAGTCACCTTAGTGCTAGCTGCAATTTGGTAACTATAATAATAATGTATACACCACTATTGTCCAACACCATATGGCACCACAGACACTTTAGACTTGCGGGCGCCTCTGGCACCCAGGCCTGTGGAGGCAGCAAGTCCTTCAGTTCACACCAGACTCTCACATAACCAACCAGCGTCTCGGTGCTCCTGTACTCAACCCTAGCCAATAAAGGATTGAAGAGTACTGGTGTTATATCTCCATTCATCTTTATTATATGGCGCAGTGTATATCAGTATCTGAACCTACATGGAGAACCTGCACTACCTAGCTGAGGCTGCAGCTGCTGTGGAAGCCGGCCTGCCGCCATGCGGTCCCTACCCGGCTACATCTACCTCCCAACTGGTCGAGCCTTCATTGCCCGATGCCCTGTCTCCATACCCATCCATCATCTACTTGAATGAAAGGATCGACGCCCTCCAATCGAGTATCGCCACCTTTCTACAGCATCACCAGGACCAGCAGCATCTACAACTACAACATCGCCCCGCGACAGCTCCACCACAGCCCCGCCAGGATCTACAACATCGCCCCGCGACAGCTCCACCACCGCCCCGCCAGGATCTCCAGCCCCACCAGCCTCTACAACATCAGCCCCAGGCCAGTAATGTTATCCACCAGGCTGACCCATCCTTTGCCTCACACCCCACCAGTGATACACTTATTCATCCCTCTACACAGACACCCACACCTCATACATCTCCCCATGTCTCAGTGCCCCACCATATGCCAGTTACCCATGTCTCAGTGGCCACCATATGCCTGTTACCCATGTCTCAGAGCCCCACCATATGCCAGTTACCCATGTCTCAGTGCCCCACCATATGCCAGTTATTCCCCACATGTCTTTATTACATATGAACATGACCAATCCCCTTACCCACCCTATCAAGAGCGAACATCCCACACCCTCCCCAACTGACGGCCAGGCCCACACTGGTGTCGGTAGCGACGGTCGGTATTACGGCGGCCATTATGCCCCCCCTGGCTATCGTATGGCTGGCACCAACCCTCACGGCGCAGCCCCTTCTGCGCATGACGTCATCATACCACCACCACCTCAAGTCCCTTCCTACCCAGCCCAGCCACGCCCCGCCCCGCCCCGCCGGGCTGCCCCTACGCGGCCCCAGGCCGCTTTACATATGCCGGGACACGCCCTACGCAAATTCTGGGCTGATTGGGAGGTCTACAAGTGGCTCGTCCTTCTACCACCTCACGAGGCTACCATCGAGCTCTACCAGACGTGCGACCCTGCCCTTCAGAGCGCCATATTTGCTCACAATCAGGCGTTCTCCTCATTGCCAGAAATCGACCTAGCAACTCTCATCACACAACTCGTCCACCGACAACGGAACCGCGCAGCCGCTCGCCACCACTTCCGGTCTCTTCTCCAACAACCTACTGAACAGATCCGGGACTACGTCACACATATTACGGAGGCCACTTTGGACTGTGGCTTTACCTGCCCCTGTTGCCACACTGATGTCTCTGACGAACACATACGGGACCAAGTGACTATCGGGATTAGTGATTCGTCCCTTCAGCAAGATGTTTTAACTAAAGACCGCACCCTACCTACCTTACAAGATGTTATCAACTACTGTGTGGGGTTCGAATCTGCGGCACTCGATCAGACGGCAATGCAACCGGGGGTACATGCTGTGAAATCACCATACCAGCGTCTCAAGAGTACTTGCCCACGCCCCGCCCCTATCCAGCCCCCCGCCCAACCCACTCAGCCCCCGTCGCCCGCCCCACCACCTCCCCACGTCGGCCCCACTTCATCTTCCACACGTTGCTCCGGGTGTGGCCTATCTTCACATTCACAAGCCCAACGATCTTCGAAGTGTCCTGCATGGGGCAAGACCTGCACGGCGTGTAATAAACCTAACCACTTTGCCAAGGTTTGTAAATCCACCTCTTCCCAGTGCAGTGGGTGCGGCCTATCCACACACTCTCGAGCCGAACGCCCATCCAAATGCCCTGCTTGGGGCAAGACCTGCCCGTCGTGCAACAAACTCAACCATTACTCCACAGTTTGTCACTCCACGCCCTCACCTTCATCGCGGCTGTTATCATTGGTACTATCAAACAGGCTGTTAACAAACCACCACCCGCACGGCTCCCCTCCTTGCCCATTACCATTTCTACTGCCATTGCGCCCCACTCTCACCCCACCAGCGTCACGGCCCACCCTGACACGGGCGCCCAAGTATCTGTGGCTGGTGTGCAATTACTACGGGCACTGGGCCTCCAACGCCACCACCTACAGCCTACTCACCAACGAATCACGGCCGTGGGGGGTCACACTCTCCAGGTCCTGGGTTATATGCCGACTACCATTACCGCCACCGACGTTGCCGGCACCCCCTACACTACTGATGATGATATTTTTATTATTCAGGCACAGTCACCGTTATTTATTAGCATTTCAGCTTGTAGGGCACTACATATCATCCCTCCCGACTTCCCCACACCTACCCCCTGCATGGCCGCCCACACAGCCCAACCACCACCCACCTTGACCAGGACCCCTCCACCACACCGGCCCACTTCCCTCCCCTTCCCACCTAACGACCTGCACCTGTCTGACCTTCGTGACTGGTTCTTGTCACAGTTTGCATCTTCAGCATTTAACACCACCAGCGGCCCACTCCCCACGATGTCTGGCCCTCCCATGCACATCCACATCAAGCCTGGCGCATCTCCACGTGCTGTGCACACCCCTGCCCCTATACTACATCATTGGAAGGCCCAGGTCAAAGCAGATCTCAACAGGGACGTCGCACTGGGCATTATTGAGCCTGTCCCCATCGGTACCCCTACTACCTGGTGTTCTAGGATGGTGGTGGTCGCCAAGAAAACTGGACAACCCCGCCGTACAGTTGACCTGCAGGCACTCAACCACGCCTGCCTTCGGGAGACACATCACACCCCGAGCCCATTCAACTTGGCCCAATCCATCCCTGTAGGCACTCGTAAGACGGTCCTAGACGCCTGGAATGGATACCATGCCGTTCTACTCGACGAATCCAGCAGGGAGGCTACGACTTTTATCACGGAATTTGGCCGTTACAGGTATATCAGGGCCCCTCAAGGTTACTTGGCAGCTGGCGACGCCTATACCCGACGTTTCGACGCAATCATACAGGCTGTCCCTCGTAAGGTGAAGTGTGTCGACGACTCCCTTTTGTGGGACTCTTCAGTCGAGGAGGCATTTTGGCACACTTTTGATTACCTGGCCCTCTGTGCAACCAACGGTGTCCACTTTCAACCCTGACAAGTTTACCTTCGCCGCCCCTTCAGTTGACTTCGCCGGACTCACCATCACAGACACTGGAATTAAGCCATGCACGTCCATGATTAAGGCCATCCGTGACTTTCCCACGCCCACAGGCATCACGGGAGCCCGGTCGTGGTTTGGTCTCGTTGAACAGGTCGCCTGGGCCTTCAGCATCAAACCGGAAATGGCGCCCTTCCGGGAACTTGTGCAGTCCAAAACCCCCTTCCACTGGGATAAGGCACTCGACCGTACCTTTGCCACATCTAAGGACCACATCACACACCTGGTTGAGGAAGGGGTCTGCTCCTTCGAGATCGGCAGACCCACGTGCCTCGCCACAGACTGGAGCAAAACCGGCCTTGGCTTCCTCCTACTCCAACAACATTGTTCCTGCCCCACCGCATCTGCCCCCACCTGTTGCAAGGTCGGTTGGAAACTTATCTTCTCCGGCTCCCGTTTTACCACACCTGCGGAGTCCCACTACGCACCCGTCGAAGGCGAGGCTTTAGCAGTGGCTGACGCCCTTGACAGATGCAGAACTGGGCTTGTCCTGGGCTGCCCTGACCTCGTCGTCGTCGTGGACCACAGACCTCTACTGCACATCCTTAACGACCGGTCCCTTGACAACATACCAAACCCTCGCCTGTTCAAGATTAAGGAACGTACCCTACGATACCAGTTCATCATTCAACATACGCCTGGCAAATGGCACCGCGGCCCTGACGCTGTCTCCCGCTACCCGACCAGGCCCTCCGTGGACGCCCATGATGTGGCATAGTGCGGCCATCAGCGAGCTCGATATCCACTCAGTTGCCTTGGCCTCCCTCACCATGCTCGCCGCCATACCTGACCCAGTTGTATCATGGTCTGACCTTAAATCTGCCGGCCAACAAGACAGCGAGTATACCTCCCTTCTTCAGACCATCCCCGAGGGCTTCCCGGACTCCAGAGAGGCGACCGCCCCACACAACTACGACAGTTCTGGGGTGTTAGAGACCGCCTCACTTCCGTCGACGGGGTAGCCCTCATGGATCAACGACCAGTCATCCCCCATCATCTTCGGTCCAGAGTTCTCGAGGCCCTTCACTCAGCTCATCAGGGTATGACTGGCATGAAGGCCCGCGCACGTGCGAGTGTTTACTGGTCAGGTATTGACAAGGCCCTACGCAACTGCCTGGATACCTGCCACTACTGCCGCGCCCACGCCCCGTCCCAGCCGAAAGAGCCACTCATGTCATCTGACCCACCCCAATGGCCATACGACCAGGTAGCCGCCGATTTTTTTCAGCACCAGGGCAAACACTACCTGGTCTACGTCGATCGCTTCTCCAGCAATGTCCACATCTTCTACCTGCCACCAGGTAAATGTGATGCTCACCACCTCATCTCGGCGTGCCGTACCCTCTTCACCCACTACGGAGCACCCCGGGTACTGGCGAGCGATGGTGGGCCCCAGTTCACAGCCGGGGACTTCCAAGAATTCCTGGCACATTGGGGTGTGTCACAGCGGGTCAGCTCTGCGTTCTACCCTCAGTCTAATGGCCGCGCCGAGCTGGCTGTTAAAGCAGCCCGCCGCATCATCGCGGACTGTACATCCCCCACTGGCTCTCTAGACAACAACGCCGCAGCCCGCGCCCTCCTCCAATACAGGAACACACCCGTCTCGACCATTGACAAGTCACCAGCTCAACTTCTCTTCGGCAGGACCCTACGGGACCACGTCCCCTGCAATCCTGCACTTCTCCACCTCCACCCCCACTGGCTTCTCTCGGCCGAAGCTCGTGAGGCAGCCCTTTTTCACCGTAACGCTGCCCTAGCCACATACTATAATGCTTCAGCCCGGCCTTTATCACCACTCCACGTCGGTGACCGGGTCTCCGTCCAGAACCAGGGGGGCAACAACCCGACACGGTGGAACAAGACTGGCACTGTAGTGGAGGTGCATCCACACCGCCAGTATACCATCCGGTGGATGGGTCGGGGCGAGCCACACTCCGCAACCGCCGCTTCCTACGACAGCTTCGTCTACCGCCCTCCACTCAACCTACACCGCCCGACTCCGCCATCGCCTCGTCGGACGCCAATAGGGGGGGGGGGGGGGGGGGAGATATAATAATAATGTATACACCACTATTGTCCAACACCATATGGCACCACAGACACTTTAGACTTGCGGGCGCCTCTGGCACCCAGGCCTGTGGAGGCAGCAAGTCCTTCAGTTCACACCAAACTCTCACATAACCAACCAGCGTCTCGGCGCTCCTGTACTCAACCCTAGCCAATAAAGGATTGAAGAGTACTGGTGTTATATCTCCATTCATCTTTATTATAGTAACCCTGACTTAGGGTTTGTTGAGGGGGAGGGTGTTTTTTTTTTTTTTTTAATGGGTTTCTGCGTGATGGGTTTGTCAGAGGCTTTGGGTTGGAATTTTTTTGAATGATATTAGTCTTTGGCCGCAGTCGACCTGGGCCTGGAGTTTTTGAAGGAGGTCAAGTCCAAGGAAACCATCATAATGTTTACAGTTGGAGGAAAATACTGTGAAGGTGTGATAACAACGAGCATGGGGGGCAGGAGTGGTTACTGATAGGGGTAAAGTGTCTCCTAGGAGATTTAAGTAAGTATCAGCAGCTGAGATTAGTTCTGTTTTGGTGTTTAACAAAGGGCCAAATAGTCGGTGATGTTTTTCATAGTAAGATTTGAACAAACATGACTTGGCAGCTCCCGTGTCGATTAGCAAGCGGACAGGAATGTCCTTGATTTTGGCCAGGTAATAAATGGGGGCAGTGCGGTCAGCTATGGTGTCCCCCGCCGAGGCCATCTCGTCCCGGGGGTACTTTTAAAAATCCTGGGAATCGGTATCTACCTCCTCCAGGGTTTCCTCGGTATCTTCTGAGGTCATGTTAGGGGCTATTTCTTCCGTGTGTCTTTCTTCCATCTCTTCCTCTTGTCCCAACTCCTCTTCATTTACAGAAATGCGAGGAGTAAAGGGGCGAGGTTTGGCAGAGTCACGAATTTGATGGAAAGCACACTGAGCACTACAGGCAGGGAAATCATAGGGGTTGATAATGACTAAGGTAGGGTTTTTACTTTGGTAGGTGTTGTAGTTCCTGTTCCGGTTGAAGATTCTGCGTGGCTGGGTAGGTTGGAACCGGGGTCTACTGGGTTGGGCGTTGCCGGAAGGGTAGGTGGGTCTGTTGTAGAAGGATGAGGCTGAGTAGGCATTCTTGGAGGTTTGGTGGTCGGGTTGCTGCGGTGTGTGGGAAATTTCTTGATTGCAGCGATTTGGGTGGGTGGTTCTGTGCGCACGGCCAAAATACGTCGGATCGTGATGAGATCTTTTTTGTATCCGACGAAATCGTGCACACGGAAATGGTCTTTTACTGCTGAGGGCAATATCGACACAAGGTTGACCAGAATTTGCTGTTCTTGTTGGATTCTGGTCAACGTGGGGAAAGAAATTTTTATGTGTTGGGCAATCTTATTCACTGTGGCATCTAAATCGCCTTCGAATTTAGTGTCTTGGATACGGGTGTGGGCCACGAAAACGCCCAACGAAGGCTTAATGGCTTCTATCACTATTGGGCGAAATTCGTCCCAGGTGAGAGCAGGGTTCACTTGATAGGCAACCAGGGAAACGGCTTTTCCCAGGTGCGTTAATGTTACGGCTATTTTTTCTGCGTACGTGGTATAAACTAGGTCAAGTACGGGTTTCACTATGTCCATGAATGTTTCGATCTCATAAGTTTCTCCATCATAATGTGGGATGGGAATGTGAGAACGGTGCGCCATGATGTTCTCGTGTTCTGGCTGTTCCAAACTTGCAATGTAATGCAACCTTTTATCCGAATCAAGAACCACCGCTGCCGCCAATGTTATGCCCTGTTTTTTCTACAGGTTTAACTTGGGTAATGTGAGTTCTAAATGACTGGGTATATAAGGCTGCATGCACAATACAAGGTATGAGGAATAGAGAACACAAAATAAACACACGGTAACACGACACAAGTTCAAGTTTATTGAAGTAAGTAAATAAAGAGCATGGAAAGATAGTAATTCTCGTACAAAACAAATAATAGAAGGGAACTGCTAGCATTAGCGGATCTGGATGGAGCCTAGTCTCCCACTTCCAACGTTCAGGTATACTCTTCTGATCACGGGTTAAATTAGCAAGTTTTATTTTACTGGAAGACCTCAATATATTCATGTAATTCAATTTCACTGATTTGATCTCTTACTGGCTGGTCGCGTGCCCAAGTAGCAGCTCACAGTTAGGATTAGACACGCGTATATTGTAGAACACGGAATCTCTAGTAACCTCATGGGGGTACTGATCTAAGTTTTATATTCTTATGGCAGAAATACGTAGAACACAAATCAGTGGGCGAACGTTAGATATCACTAGAGTTTTAATATCTGAATAAGGTAATTACGAGAGTCAATGTCGCCTGTTAATTAATGAGCACTGATACGCTGATACGTCCCAAATGGAATGGTTAAATATGAGTTACACTGGGCAAGGTTATAGCCACTTTATAGAAAGTTAATAAGTGAGTGTCAAACTGGTACTATAACACTTAGTACTAGCAACATGAATCTTGAATAGTATTTGTAGATCTGGTCCTGGTTATCTTGCTTCCGGTGATGTTGGGGGCTAACGACTGGTTTCCTCGGCCCTGCAGGTGGTCCAAAATGTAGGAAGTTCTCAAGTCGGATCTCTTGACGATCGTTGCTGGCTACACACTTATATACCCACAAATTTGTGTGAAGGTTATAAGGTGCACATTAGGACTTGTACATGGACAGATCTTCTATTTAACTTCTGCCATGGAGTCTGCCGGCTCGGGAATCTCTCAACTCAGGAACAACACAAGGGCAGAGCTAGAGGTTAACTTCAGGGTAGTAACCACTGGTTGGTGTCTAACTTTCAACTGATTTGACTGGGGGCGGGAGCTAGGTTTATAGGTTCGGTTCTGGACCCTGTAGACAATAGGGATCTCGAGTCTTATGGACTTATTTGAGCTCTCAATAGATATGGGGACTGGGTAAGATGGTGATTACTGTTGTGGCACATGGATATAGGAAGCCTTCAATTTGTGATATAACTGAGCCTTAGTAAAAGGTACTATTTTGGCTATACTGGAAGTATTTATGGAAGGGAGACTGGATCTACTTTGCGGGGAGGACTGGGACAGCTGTGATAGGGGCGTCTCTCTTATATTGCTCAGTCTTTGTTCTATTGCATAGCTGAGGTGCTAATTTGACTATCCGAGTATGCAAAACAGGTGGATGGGTTATTGAGGGTATAGAGAAGTGAGTAAGGGGGTTAGACATGCATGGTTAGTTCATTGATAGGAAGAATTCCTAGGCTACCTGACAATGACCCGGAAGTCAAAACAGGGGTCAGGTATACCTCCGTGGGGGTGGGGGTCTCCCTCCTCGGGTGGGTAAAAAGGGGTAGCCGGGCGCTTTCCCTCTGGGATGGTCGTCCGGCGGCTGTGGCTAGAGGCTTGCCATATCACCAGTGTTTGTAATAACCCTCGGTTTATGAGACAGATGTGGGTGTTCTTAATATCAAACCGAAGGTGCCTTGGCTAGCTGGGTGTACTCGGTTGGCTGTGTCCCTGGGAACTGCGTTTTCTATGAAATATAGACCCAAGGAAAGCGGCAGTTCGTAGGGGTACTGCGTTATTGTTTCGAGGTACTATGATAGATACTGGTAACAAAGGTTATCTATACAATCTCTGGTTGGGGTAAGGATTACGTTACAGCATGGGTGTATTAACTTCTAAGGTATATAATAATAATAATAATAAGCATGTTACTTATTTCTCATAAGCGCCAATTTTTCCGAAGAATTCACTAGCGCTCGAAAAGAGAAAGAAAAAAGAACAAAAATCAATGCATCAAAAGAAGGCTCATATACAACACACATTTAACAATCACTAGCAGTGGCAAAATAGCCTAAACTCTATAGCCATCTGTCATGACACCTCTCTCAAGATCATAGCTTCTCTCAAAGAGAAAAGTCTTAAGTTGTCTCTTGAAGCATTCAACAGAACTCAGTTGTCTCATGGACAGCGGCAACCTGTTATACAACCTCGGAGCCATGTAGGAGAATGACCTCTCAAAGAAAGAAGACTGCTGGAAAGCCCTTGGTTCATCAAGACGAAAAGGGTCATTGTCATGACGCACAACTACACCATGGTGTGCCGGTGGGCGCCTGAGCAGCTCCGCAAGGTACCTAGGCTCACCAAATTTGAGAACCTTAAAAGTCACCAAACACAACATAAATTCTTTGGCCTTATCTTTGATACCCACCTAAATGGGAAATCCCATGTTGCCACTCTGAAGGCTCGGTGCCTTCAGCGCATGAATGTCCTCAAGTCTGTGGCACGTGTTCATTGGGGTGCTGACCGATCTACGTTACTGCTCTTTTATAGATCCACCATTCTATCTGCCCTGGATTATGGTTGCCCGGTATATGGCACTGCCTCGGCATCCACATTGCAGACACTTAACTCCGTTCATCACCTTGGCATACGTATTAGCTCAGGAGCTTTCCGGTCCTCTCGTGTGTACAGTGTGCTCAGTGAGGCTGGGGTCCTGCCATTAACGTATCATCGTCAGCTGGTTCAGCTGCGAACTGCCATCCATCTCCAACAGGATCCCACATTGAAGGACCTTTTCCGTTCCCAAGATTTTTGTGTTACTCCTACTACTACCTTGCCTTTTACCCTCCTATCCCGCCAATTACTCGCATCTTACAATATTCCAACACCTCATTCGCCCCTCCCCTGTATTTCAATTACCCCCTGGATCCTTAAACACCCTGAAGTTTGTTTCCATTTGACTGACCAAGTAGAGGCTATGACTCCAGTCCAACGCCGTACCTTAGCATTACAACATCTTGATAGTCATGTTCCAGCTGCCTTCATCTACACTGATGGTTCGAAGGTTCCGGATGCCGTAGGTAGTGCAGCGATTTCTGACCATGGTATCCATCAAAGCTCCCTACATCCTTGTTCCACCGTTTTCACTGCAGAGTTGTTGGCTATTCATGGTGCCCTGACCCTCATCTCTGCACTTCCAAACAATCCTCCTCACGTAGTTATCTGCAGTGACTCAAAAAGTGTGTTGCAAGCATTGGGAGAGTACGCCCCACGTGACCCATTGATCATCGATGTTATCCTGAAAATCCACGAATTAAAATGCAGCTCTCGATCCATCACCCTCTGTTGGATCCCCGCCCATGTGGGCATTGCGGGAAATGAACGTGCTGGCGCCCTTGCTAAACAGGCCTGTCTAGGTGCTCCGGCATCCACTGTCCTCAGATCGGATGACCTAATTCCTGTAGTTCGACGGCATATTCATGAAAAGTGGCGCTCAGAATGGAGGGATCAACCTTTGGGAGGTCACCTTCGTTCCATCAAAGACGACATTCACATGTGGCCCTCTTCACTCAGCCCCTGTCGCGCTGACCAAACCCTCTTAACTCGATTACGCATAGGACACACGAGACTCACTCATGGATATCTAATGACCACTCCCCGTAGTCCTCCGCCGGAATGTCACCATTGTCGCACAGTTCTTACTATCCCTCACATTTTATGCGTTTGTCCCATGTACGGCCCTGAAAGACGTCCCTTCTTGCGACACACCTCTTTAAAAGACATCCTTTCTGATTCAGATTCATTCTCGTTCATAGCCATCCGCCATTTCTTAGCAGCTCTTAACCTCTACGATGAAATCTGACCAGTGACCTATATGACTTGACTTACTATCCCCCCGCCGACCACTAGCCTTATGAGGGCCTCGGCCCAGAGGGCTAGTTTAAATTAAACACGTCTTCAACAACAACAACTAGGGTTGTCTGGTTCATCTGATCGGCGGCCCCGTTGGTGCATGTTTTTCATCAGGTCCCTGATGTCTGCCTGCTTGACTGCC
This sequence comes from Paralithodes platypus, assembly GCA_032716605.1. Classification (NCBI taxonomy): domain Eukaryota; kingdom Metazoa; phylum Arthropoda; class Malacostraca; order Decapoda; family Lithodidae; genus Paralithodes; species Paralithodes platypus. The sequence goes on from CM064521.1 coordinate 37,312,046, forward strand.
CTGCCCCTTTTCTCATAGAACTCATTACGGAGGATGTGGAAATCGATTGTTTCACTTCCATTATATTAATAATAATAAATAATAATAAGCATGTTACTTATTTCTCATAAGCGCCAATTTTTCCGAAGAATTCACTAGCGCTCGAAAAGAGAAAGAAAAAAGAACAAAAATCAATGCATCAAAAGAAGGCTCATATACAACACACATTTAACAATCACCAGCAGTGGCAAAATAGCCTAAACTCTATAGCCATCTGTCATGACACCTCTCTCAAGATCATAGTTTCTCTCAAAGAGAAAAGTCTTAAGTTGTCTCTTGAAGCATTCAACAGAACTCAGTTGTCTCATGGACAGCGGCAACCTGTTATACAACCTCGGAGCCATGTAGGAGAATGACCTCTCAAAGAAAGAAGACTGCTGGAAAGCCCTTGGTTCATCAAGACGAAAAGGGTCATTGTCATGACGCACAACTACACCATGGTGTGCCGGTGGGCGCCTGAGCAGCTCCGCAAGGTACCTAGGCTCACCAAATTTGAGAACCTTAAAAGTCACCAAACACAACTTAAATTCTATTCTTGCTCTTACTGGCAGCCAGTGCAGTTCTATGTGAAGAGATGTAGTAGGAGTTCTAGGTGGAACACCAAAAATTAGTCTTGCGGCCCTGTTAAGAACAGACTGAACTTTCTTCAAAATATAATTTGGAAGACCCAACAGGGCATTGCAATAATCAACACGAGAGAAGACCAATGAGTGAACCAACGTCAGGAGGCAACGTCTGGTTATAAACGGCTTCACCAAATAGAGATTTCTGATGTGCAAGTAACAACTTTTAACTATCTGGTTTACATGCTCTTTGAAATCTAATCAGGAGTTCACATATACACCCAGATTTCGAACAGAGTTGGCCGGTCGCAGCTGAGATCCACCCACATTGGTGGAGAGGGCACCTACCATATCATCAGCTCTTCTATTTCCTCGGATGATGAGAATATCAGTTTTACCATCATTTAGTTTAAGTTTTCTCGCTCTCATCCACTTCTTGATATCAGACATCAACAATTCCATCTTACTCCGTATATCAACTATATTTGTGATTCTCACATAAATCTGGGTGTCATCTGCATAAAAGTGAAAGGTGACATTATGTGCACGAAGCAGAAGAGACAAACTGCTAATATAAATTATAAATAGGATAGGACCCAAAACTGATCCCTGCGGAACACCATACTGCAGGGGTGTCGAGTCCGAGACCACTTGATTTACCATCACACTCTGGGATCTACCTGACAAGTACGACCCAAGAAGCAAGAGAGCGGAGTCACGCACACCACAATCATAAAGATCACTCAATAACAACTCATAATCCACTGTGTCAAAAGCCGCAGAGAGATCAAGCAAGACCAATAGTGAGGCCACACCATTGCAAATGTTCTCAACTAGATCATTATGTACACTAATCAATGCTGTTTCAGTTGAATGATGCTGTCGGTAAGCAGACTGAAAAATTGGGATAGTTTCATTCTGCTGAAGTAGTGGTTGTAATTGGTCAAGTATTGCACGCTCTAATATCTTTGATATGAAGGACAGGTTGGAGACAGGACGATAGTTCAACATGTTCTCAACATCAAGTCCAGGTTTCTTTAGAGTAGGTCGGAGTAGTGCATGCTTTTCAGAATGTGGGAAGCTACCTTCAGAGAAGCACTTATTAATTATTTTGGAAATAAACTCAACTGTGTGATCATAGACTCTTGGTAGCTTGGAAACATTTATGGGATCCAACGGGCAAAATGTTTTATTGAGGTTTCTTATGTAGGACGAGATCATGTCCACCTCTACTGAGTGAAAGGATGAGAGGACATTATTAGGAATGTGTCGGGGTTGGAGTACAACTGAAAGTTCTTCACCAACAGAAGCATCATCCAATTCCTGTCTTATGCGAGTTATCTTGCCAGCAAAAAATGCCACAAAGTTGGCAGCCAACTCGGCATCAGGTACAGAAGGTCTTAAGCTGACTCTTGTTTTTCCAAGTAAACTGTTTACAATTGAAGCCAACCTCCTCTGGTCGTTACCACACGAGTCAACTTTTCCCTGATAATACACTTTCTTTTCATCTTTGATTTTGTAGACCACAGCTCTTCTGGCTGACAGGTATTGCAACCATGTAGAGTCTGTTTTATTTTTCCGCCATTCACGTTCAGCTCTTCTACGCGCTCTTCTAAGAAATTTAACTCGAGTGCTATACCAGGGCGAATCATCTCGTACTATGATTTTCTTCTCTACTTCTGGACAGTGATGATCGAACACTAATTTAAGTGCATTTCCATGTACCTCCACCAGCTCATCTGAAGTAAGGTTGGAAGTATCAATACTTCCCAAGTACTGTTTTACTTCACTGCTAGCCAAATTTAGGTCTGCATTTTTATAATTTCTAAATCTGATTACTTTTTCATGTGTGAGTGGCTTAGGGAAATCAAAGCTGAAAGTAATCAAAGCATGATCAGAGGTATTAGGGTCAGCATTCTCAACATCAACATCCAGAACACCACCACAACCCACAGGAGAGAAAACCAAGTCAAGGGTGTGTCCTAAGATATGAGTTGGGTGGGACACATCTATCTATCTATCTATATGCTCAGGCCCAATCCCCATTTTGGGGGTAGCCGACTCAAGACAGAGCAAGAACAGGGAAAACACAAAAACAACATAAAACAAAAAATAAACACAGATAAAAAACACAAACTCTCACACATCCAGGTCACCCAGGAGAAGACCCAGAGACCAGGGTTACCAAGGTCGCTCCAGCACTCCCCCGGCCCCTGACCACCAGGAGAGGTTCCGATCTCGGCAGGCAGACATGCAGCGGAGCCAAAGCGACAAGCCCTCCCACCACACTTCCAGGCACACCCTTCATATTAATCGTCTCCCCGGGCCAGGCGCCTGATGGACTATTATCTAGTCCAACTTGCGCCCGACCCCTTACTCCAAATGACCACGTGTTCACTCAACTATTCACAAGCATTCTCCATTCACTCCTGTCCACCACCACTTCCCCTGCCTGATCTATAGTCATTCCTCTATCATCCAAAGCCTTTCTTACACAGTCTCTCCATCTCAATGGGGGTCTTCCTGCCCTTCTATCTCCCCTTGTACCGGACTCACATATTCTCTTTGTAAGCCTTTCATCTCCCATTCGTTCAACATGACCATACCAGCTCAGCACCCTTCTGTCACATGGTTTACAAAATTGTTCTGATCAGTCAACTCAAGGAACTCAGGAGAGAATGGCTTCAGATGAGGGCTGTCAACCCAGTAATTAAAATCTCCACACATCAAAAGTCTTCCAGTTTTAGCAGAAAATTCCTCGAGAAACTGCCCAAACTCTTCCATAAAACCCCTATCTGTGCCACGATGGCCAGGCCTATAGACAACTGCCATTCTTAGAATTTGTTGATGGAGTTTTATTTCCACTTCCAACAGTTCATAATAAAGAGGGGCTGGGTTATGGCTTATTTGCAAGATATTCACCAGAGATGTGGAGTAGACAACTGCCACTCCACCACCCGGATGATCTCCCCTAGGCCTAGGAACATTTATTATGGAATGGGTTTTAGGCAATGCCGCCTGGATAATATTCAGATCTGACTCGAACAACCAGGTCTCAGTGAGACATAATACATCAAGGTTACGTTCATCCAAGATCTCGCAAATATGATCCATTTTGTTACGCAAGGAACGAACATTCAACAGACCCAGTTTCAACCGGCTCCCATGTGCATTTTTCAGTTTTTTGAACCTACAAAATCGGTGTTCTCAATAACTTTATTTCTCTGAGCTGTCATTAAAGGACAATTTCTACTTGAGGCGAAATGATTTGGCGGCTCCGTAACTGATGTGGAGCTCATACAATTTATACATTTGGGGGAAGTCTTGTTGGTGCAGTCTTTTGAGTTATGAGTACCAGCACAGAAGTTGCATTTTGGATCCTCATTTTTCCGATAACACCTGTCACTGGTATGACCAAAGCCCTGGCAATGGTAACATTGTGTTACCCAGAAGCGATCGTATGCATGACATCTCACAAGTCCAACATACACAGAATTGCCATCATCCACAATGGAAGAGCGTATTTCAGGTGACATTTTTACTACCGCAATCTTAGTGTGTGCATCACTCTTTTGCTTAGTGAATAGCAAATTCATAGCTAAGCCATCGTCGACCAGGGACTTTATTCTTGGGTTCTTGTTGAGGATGCTGGGAATGATCTCATTATCCTCAGCGTCATTAGCAATGCCTACCAGAGTCATTTTTGGCATCATCTTCTTTGGTTCGGAGACACTGAAGGCACTGTCCACCCCCAAATACTGATTGATGGCCCTTCCTGCATCTTCTTTGGCTTTCTTGGATGGAAGTCGTACCACCAGTACACCTGACTCAGTTCTAGTTAACTTGTTAACCGGAACCGAAGCCAAAGCAGTCTCGATTGCCTTTGTATCTGGTGGGCTTACTGGCTCGGAGGATCGGTCTTTTGGCTTCACTACCAGGACCTGATGGTCCCAGACAGTTTTTTTCTTTCCACCATCTACCACCTCAGTGGTGCGTTTGGTCGGCTCCTTTTTGGTCTCCGCTGTTTCCCTCACTACCTTTTCCTTGCTCTTCAAAACCTGCACTACATTCTTCTCAAACTCTCTTTTCTCTTTTTCTCTCTCTTCCACCTGCTCCTTCATGATTTCTTCCAATGCATCCACCTTAGCATTCCCCACCCTTGTCCACTCATCTTTCTCCTCACTTATTACTCCCTTTACTTTCTCACTTAAATGGCCCTCATACTCCTTTAGCTGCTCCTTGAGTGCCATGTTCTCTGCCTCCAGCTCATCTACTTTCCTTATCACTGCATCTAGGTTAGCAATTAATGGCCCATCTGCAGTTGCTACTGAACTGGCTCCACATATTTCTGTCAGTGACTCCACCTTCACACCTATATCTCTCCTCCAATTCTCCATAACTCCCTTCCATCTTAACAGACCCATCATCTGTCTCTTCACTACAGTCAATTGATCCTCCACTTCACCACCCTCTGCCAGAAATCCCTCAAACTCATAGCTCTCTTCATCTCCCAATAAACTCTGCCTCCGTTTGCCTTGGCCGGCCATTGTTTATATTTATGTAGCCTACAATTAAAAATATACAAAACACTTAATAAAATTTAGAGTAAAATTAAACTACTACCTGGGATAAACCCAGGTAGCACCGCCCCCGTTTGTGTCACCCTATCTTGAAAAAAGAATAAATGGAAAAAATAAATAGAAATGGGTGTTTGCGAGGTCACCACGAGCAGGTGGGGTACGACTTGATTACCCAACCGAGGTGTCGCAAGTACTAGGCAAAGATGAAATGTGAAAACTTTAACCGTGTTTTGGGCCTTCAGCAGTAGCAGATACGTCACTCGGAAAACTAAACCTCATTGGTTACGATACTGCCACTGCGCATCTACTTCTCGGATGCAAGAACATACATAGATATAATTATGGCTGTCTGATGTGTTGGCATTTGCTCAACTTAGGGACAAGGCATGGGTGTTTTTAATATGAATGTATATTCTTGTTCATCATCGTATAGGTAGAATCGGGCGGGTAAGGGGTGTAGGACACGAAGTAATATGGCGTAGTGTGGACTGTGGATACGAAGGAGGTAAGCTGAAGACGTATGACAATTATGGAAAAGTAAATGGAAAACGGTGAACACAATGGCGGATAAAGATACTTAACCTAAGGATTGAATACATAGATTTTATGGGTGATGAGTCTTCAGAAACTTAGTCTGGCAAGACAAGATATGTTAGGGGATGTGAACATTAATACTTAAACTAAGGATTAAATACATAGATTTTATGGGGGGATGGGTCTTCAGAAACTTAGTCTGGGAAGACAAGATATGTTAGGGTATGTTAATATGAATATCTTAAACCTAGGGACAGCATGGGTGTATTAACTTCTAAGGTATATAACATCTACTTCTCGGATGTAAGAACATACATAGATATAATTATGGCTGTCTGATGTGTTGGCATTGGCTCAACGTAGGGACAGCGCATGGGTGTTTTTAATATGAATGTATATTCCTGTTCATCATCTTTGTAGTTAGAAGTGTAGGGCACGAGGGGGTAGTGTACGTGAGGTGTGGAAAATAGTCAGTTTAGAAGGGGTATGTGGGTGCGGCCTGGAGCTGCTTAGCCCTGCGGGCTTGGGCCTATCTGAATTGGCTGGCACGGTCAGCTGGTCCTTTCGTTCTGTGGACCTTTCTTTCGGGTGTTTCTGTGTGGTGTTCGCTCGTGGCTTCTGTGGTGGGCTTCTTGTTCTGGGGCATTTTAATTGTATAAACACTTAAACGGTTACCTTAATGTTCACTATACTGTACCCCTTAACTTGGGTTCAATTAGCTACTAGTATTTGACGAGGTTAAGGTAAGTCACTATATTTCTTTTCTATGAATATATAATCTTGTACACTGGTATACTTAGCAAGATTGAATTCAAGTTTTATGGACTCTAAAATATTTTCACTGGTTGGGATTATTTCAGAGTTCGTTGAGGTGAAAATCCGCCTTATTTGGATTTAATTCCTTATTCAAGTTAGAGAGGAGTACTAAACGAATTTATTACTGGTACACGAATAGAAGGAATCTGTTTCTATAGATTCTCGTTGATGAACACTTTGATGATTTATTTCAAAATAAGGAGGTTAACCCTTTCGCTGCGGGTGACGTTCTGGAACATCCTGGCAAGTTACAGAAATTTCCAGGCTTTAAAAGCCTGTAAAAACCGTAAAAATCGAGTGTCTGTGGGCGGGAGCGTGAGGGGCCCACCTCCGTCCCTCAGAGCAGCGAGCGGCTCACTGAGGTAGACTGTGTCTCGCGCGGGTCTCTCTCTCTCTCACACAACAGTGTAGCCAAGCGAGCGAGTGCTACCAAATAGCGGGTTTCCAGCGTTTCACTCGCACCGCTGCGGATGAACCAGACCACGTACGGGGCCCGTTCTGGTCTCATTTTGAAGCTATTTTTGCCTAGTTTTCGGCAGAATACAGTTCATTTAATGCAGATGCTTGATTTATCATTCAGGAGTGCCTGAATATGCCCTAAATAGCCCAAAAATAGCCGCAGCCAATGGGTTAAGGAACTCTGAGTATTTTTATCACTTTTTGAACTCTGAACTTATTTCTGCCTCGTCACTGGCATCGACTTAGGTATCTTTTCTTCAATCTTTCTTTTCTTAGAGATGTAGAACACTAGCTGCTTGAAGTCTTCTGAATCTCCGTAGGCCGTCCAGGTTGGCCAGTCGTGTGAAGTAATGTTACAGATGGGTTAATGGGTGTGGGGTCTTAAATATGGCTCCGTAACTTGTAATTAAACAGTTGGGCACCATATCGGACTAACGCGAGTATTTGAGCCTATAGCTTTATCAATTATACTCGTCTATCCTGACCTTTATATTAACCGGTGATGAAGTTCTGTTAAGGTACTCTTGGAATGGGGTCTTTAACCCTTTTTAAGCATTTTAAAATGACAGTGCGGCAGATGGGCCGGAGCCCGGGTGTCCTTATAAAATCCCTGTGCTTGAAAGCGTGCTTCAAAATTTGCGCGGCCAAATTTTACTTTGCAGGGGCGATCGCAGCGCCACCAAGCCTCAACTACTACCGTTATCAGTTCGTACATGGCCGCCATAGCGAGTTATAGTGACAAAATGAATTCCGCCGCGTCCGATTCGGTGCAACCTCCCGCTCGCCCCACTGCTACCCCGCTCGCAACTTCGACGCCTGTTGCAACCGAGAAGAAAGCTCAACGAAAGAAAGTGAAGCGTTTGTTGAGTGATAGTGCTATACAGCGAGAACTTTTTGATCTTGAAGAGAGCAGTGGCGAAAGCTTGGTGGACAAAGAACAATTTATAAGTGCAAGCGAAGATAACTATTTCGTTGGCTTTGGAGACGACGACAATGTAGATTTATTTGAGGGGGGAGACAGTAGTGATGATCCTGATGTGGAAGTGTTTCAGGAAGGTGCTATTGAACTTCCAAGTGTGCTAGAACCTAGGCCTACCCCCTCGCCATCTTTGCTAGGTCAGCCTAGGCCTAGCCCTAGCCCAGGACCTTCCCCTTTGCCTGCCCGTACGCCCTTGAAAGTGGGCAAATATTTTTTATAAACAATCTTTGGTGAAAAGTGCAGCTAAAACAGCACGCAGGGCAGCCGCAGAAAAGGCTAGTGAAGCGGAAGACAGTGATAGTGACGCCGACCCTGGTCTAGCAACCACCCGCATTCCTTTGTCCCGGGACGCCGCGTGGATCACCCACAGCCCTCGGCTTCATCTCTCCTTCAGGATGAGCAAAGGGCCTCTTCAAGTGGTATTAGTAGTGTGCCACAGCCCTCAACACACCGCAGAGCATTATTTGATGCGGAGAAGCCCTCGGCTCGCCGTAAAAGGAGCCCAACTCCCGAGGCCGAGGCTCCCATTGTTGAACCTCCCGCACCCCACGCCGCCGACGCCAGGTCACTTCTTCACCAGAATTGTCTCCTGAAGAGGATGCTGACGACCCCAACATTGCCCCAGATGACCTGATGTCGCCTGAGGAGGAAGAGGAAGAGGAACAGGAAGAGGAAGAGGAAGTCCCGACAAGACGAGTTAGAGGGCGAGGTCGTGGACGTGGTCAGTCTGCTGACGCCGCTGCCCCTGGGCGTCCAGGGCGTGTGCCTGCTGCACCTGCACGTGCTCGAGCATTAGCATCCAACCTGTTTGTGTGGACAGATGGGGCTGATTTTGAGCCAGATTGTCCTGCCTTTGACGAGGTACAGATGGGTTTCGGGGTGTCACCAACATATCCCTGTGGCCCAGATGCTACCCCCAGTGAACTTTTCTGTGGCTTCTATGACAATGAAGTCATGGAATATCTCGTCGAGGAAACCAACAACCATCATGACATCTGTGCCAACTTTCTTGGGAGGAAGACCAGTGCCAAGATGGTGGCATGGAGAGCTGTCACTTTGGCAGAACTATATGTGTTCTTGGCACTCACAATGCTGATGACACATATCAGGAAGCACGCTCTGGCAGACTACTGGATCACTGGCGACCTCATAACGACTCCAGCATTTGGCAAGTACATGTCCAGGGACAGGTACTTTGACATCCTCTCCTATCTCCACCTGACCAACAACATGCATATCCACCTTACCGACACACTATGGAAGATCAGGAAGCTGTATGACATGATACGTCATCGGTTCACTACCTACCTGATTCCTTTCCAGAAGATGTGCCTCGACGAGTCTCTGGTCCTGTTCCGTGGTAGGCTTCACTTCCGACAGTATATCCCGTCCAAGAGACACCGCTTCGGCATCAAGCTCTTCGTCCTCTGCGACTGTTTGACGGGGTATGTGCTGGACTTTGTGGTCTACAGCGGCAGGGGTGGAGAAATTGAGACTGACCCCCACATTGGTTTTGGCGGCGCTGTAGTAAAGAAGATGATGGAGAGGCACTTCCATAAGAACCACATCCTCTACACCGATAACTACTACACGTCGCCTATCCTGACCAAGTACTTCCATGACCGCAACACCGGAACTTGTCGGCACAGTCAAGGCCAAGAGGAAGGGCATGCCAGGCTACCCAACCAAGACGAAGAAGACGGACATCTTCCACAAGAAGAGTGGCCCCATCCTCTCCATCCACTGGCATGACCAGCGGAAGGTCAACCTCCTCAGCACATGCCACAAGGCCGAGATGGTCGCCACAGGGAAGGTGGACCGAAGAACCAAGAACCCCGTCCAGAAACCAGCTGCTGTCCTTGATTACAACCTCAACATGCGCCTCGTTGACAAGTCCGACATGCAGATGGGCTTCATCGACTGCCTGCGAACATCTTGCAGGTGGTACAAGAAGTTTATCCTGCATACGGTAGATATATCGGTCCTCAATGCCTACAACATTTACCGTCTGAGGACACCAGGAGCCAAGAAGTACAAGTCCCTGCGGAAGTTCCACAAGCAGGTGATACTTGAGCTCCTGGCTAAGCATGCGGAACCTGGGAGACCACTACAAGGACCAGGCCAGCTGGACAGAATGGGGTGTGCCGACTTCTTCAGGAGCACCAACTCCACCCTCTTCCTTTCAAAGCACCAGGTAGTACAGTTAGGAGTCAGAAGAGGTGCCATGTGTGCAGCCACACAACTTGCAGACCCCGCAAAGTGAGCAAAACCACATGGGAATGTCTCGAGTGTGAAGTGACACTGTTATGTGTGCTGGACGGTGCTTCAATGACTTTCACACTCTTCAACAATTTTGAAGTGCCAGTGACAATAACAGTGAAAGTGACACTATCAATTATCATAAAACAGTGAAAGTGACACTATAATAATAATAAAACTAAGTATAAGTGAAAGAGACACACATAAGTAATAATAAGTGCCTTCGTAACAATATGAACAAGTGAAAGTGACACTATATATATTATTAGCTTACCTAACAATACATAAAAGTGAAAATGACACCATCAACTATCAAAGTCCAGTGAAAGTGACACTATAATCATAATAATAATAATAAAACTAAGTAATAAGTGACAGAGACACAAATAACTTCATGAAAATAACATAATAACTATAATAAATGGCATAATAAACAATAAAACACTATCACATCGCTTCCCGGCATAATTACGGGTGGAGCGACGAGTGCAACTGGGCGTCGTAGCCGGGGCCGCGGTTGAGTGTTTGGACGCGCCGAGGTAAATACGCGGCAAAAGTTACCTCCACTTCCATCACCATCACTCCGGAACCAGTTGAGCTAGAGAGCTCTACTCAACGCCATTCTACACGGCAAGGTAAGGCGCACATTGTTATATATCTTTCATTAATGTAGGTAATATATTAAGCGAGATTAGCCTTAGTTTACTTTTGTTGATTCTCAGCCAGATCGCCCGGATACGACCTCCGTCATTTAGAAAGGCAGCCCGGGCCACGAGGGTTAATATTGTGCCTCAGTTATGACGGAATAACACAATATCGGACGAACGGAAGAAGAGTTTAGTACTTATCTTCTTGACTGTCTCTAACCGTTTTAAGAGGTTCAAAGAACTCAGGGCAGTGTTAACCTTTTAGTTGCAGTCTAGTGGGATGCCACAGACGAAATGCACCTAGGACTTATGTTTGCAGAGTCCCCGTGAGGGTGTCTCGCTAAGCCCTTGTAACACAAAAGATCGTGGGATGCCAAGATCTCCTGTGAGAAGTGGTAGTGTAACTTTCACTAGTAAAGTGTTGAGGGGTAGGGATGCCTGAGTCCCTCAACTTTTACTAAGGAAAGTGTAACTTAGAAGAAGGTGACTATATTAAATACTGGGATGCCAGTACTAACAAAGTTCCTATAATAAGACACTTGTGAACTTTCAATAGTGAAAAGTATTGAGTGGTAGGGATGCCTGAGTTCCTCAACTTTCAACTAGGGAAAGCGTAACCTAGAGGTGACTATGTTAATCACTGGGATGCCAGTAATAACAAAGGTCCTTTTATAGGACACAGTTACCGTAACTACAATATCAAGAGTAGAAGTGGAGGGATGCCTATGCACTTCAACTTTTAATATTGGCGATACAGCCTATTAGAGGTCTCTATGTCAACTGATGGGATGCCATAAATAACAAAGATCCCTTAATAGGATTTCTTTAACTCACAGTGTAAGGACTTCGGGGTGCCGTACATCCAACTGAATGGAGGGGTAATCTTGAGGTTTCTCAACTTGGGATGCCAGTAATCAAGAAGCCTCAAAATTGCTTAACTTCCTTCAGATTTCCCTGACATAGCATTCACAATTACTGAGGGGTACCCGTTCCCCTTTTGAGGAGAGCAAGGGCGTGAGCGCACACTCTCTGTTAGGACAGGAAGTCTTTCTTGTCCTAGGGGGAGGTTGACTTCTTTTACTTTAAGCCTACTTAATAACTCTACTATACTTGAAGATCTTGCAAAGGTGGTATTGTATGTAGATGGTACTCAAGCCAAGGCTTATTTGTATTTACAGGTCACAAATGGGGTCATGGGGTTGTGGAGATAATTTAACTTTTGTTCAAGGTTTGAGGATGTTTTGGCTTGACCTTGGAGCGTGAAAATTCAGGGGTGTAGGAGTTACGAGAAAATTAGGTTTCTCAGGCGTATCTTGATATTATTCTGCAGACAAGAGCCTGTCACCTTTAATATTGAGAACGGGGGTAGATGAGCATTTTAGGTTATCTTATTATGTATAACACTGATAGTTTTTGAGTTTCTTTATATACGAGATGGAAATATACACGGTTAGCCTATATGGATCCCGGACGGTTGCTATCTCGGTGAGTTTGTGTTGGTAGTCCTAGGGTCAAGAGATTAGCCGGGAGGTGGGAAGGTTTGGGTGGTGATATCTTCGACTGGTAGTAATGCATATAAAAAGTAGGAAAGAAGGGAATGTGGTTTGTTTATGAATAGAATAGCTTGATGATGATAAGGCATGTACATATGTGGTTGGTATGAAATAAATAGAAGAGTTTTAGCTAGATGATCTGAAAGAGTTTTCGCATAAGTGACAAAGTCTTTCAACACGTTTAGTTAGTTAATCACAATATTTGGCAAACATAGGGGATCTGTCGTATGACATTCTTAACATTACAATGATACATATTATTTAATATTAAACATAAGTTGTTGTATTATGGGTGTTTTTTATTCTTACAATAACATGGCACATACTGTAGATATATACAATATGAATTACGTTCTTTATTTAAAATTTCTGGCTGAATACTATTTTCCTTCTGGGTGAGGAAGTGGTCGCTATGGGGTGAATCGTCTTCCCTGGGGTTACCGGACATCCTGTCGTCACCGTGGCGACTCGGGCGTCCCTGGGGATCGTTACAGGTGCGGGTAGTCCAGGCGTCATTCTTCTAGGTGGAGTAGTGTGTTTTTCTCTTGTCCTCCTTTTCTTTGATTTCTTCTTTTCCCTTTCTCCTTCTTTCTCTGTGTTTCCTTCTTCTACTGCTTGGGCATCTTTCCTTTTTCTCGGTATTTCAATACCTCTCAACTCCATCCTTCCACCTCACTCTCGGTCTGCTTCTCCCTCTCTGTCCTTCCACTTCACTCTCGTAAACTCTCTTAATCATTCTCTCGCTTCCCATACCTTCCACATGGCCGAACCATCTCAAAGTGTTCCTTTTCACACTTTCCAGCAAGTCCACATTCACAACACTCCGCTCTCATACGTCCTCCTTTGTCTGTCTATCCCTCCATTTAACTCCACACACACTTCTCAAGTAACGCACTTCCACCCCTCTCACTCTTGATATGTGTCTCTCCAACAACGTCCATGCTTCACTCCTGTACGTCAATGCCGGGATTACCACACTATCATGCAGGGACTTCTTTACTTCCATGGTGACCACCCTATTCCTTGTTATTGCTTTAAGCGTTCCTACAACCCTCTCCCGCACTTCATCCTCCATACTCCCATCTTTACTCAACACATTGCCCAAATACTTAAATGAGCCGACATTCTCCATAACATGACCGGGAGAATATTAAGGAGACCATTATAGTGATTGACATTAATTTCAAGCTCCGCAAAAATAGTTTTCCCCTTTATCCAGTTGTTTTAACCCCTCTTTGGCGGCGCCCGACTTAAGGCGGTCAAGAGAACCAAGGACTAAAGAGCGGGGCCCGCCTTAAGTCGTATGCGATGTTGAGCACATAATCGGCTCTGAGAGAGTCCGAGCAGTGGGAGGAGCGTGGGTTGACTCTGACCGTTCGGCACGGCTCCCGTACCGCGACTGGCCCCACCTCCACACTCATCCACATCCACTGCTTCCCTAGACAGGGAAATATGTAAGGAAATTACCGTATTTTAGGGATTTTTCCTAGTGTTGCACGATCATTGCAAGACAACCCGTGGTCGTAGAAGGATGGTTCAGGTGTCATTGGAAAGCTCAATTAATGCCCTTTCACGGATACATAATTGTATTACGCTCTGGCTCTTCTTTATGCATGAAAAAGATCATGGAATTAAGCTCGTTTAGGGTAAATCTGCCCGCTTGGCAGGTAGTAGAAGTTACTAACCTAGCCGCTCGTTGAGTGTTAAGATATGACTCCCGATAGTGGGGAGGGCCATGATGATCAGAGAAAATGTAGGGTTCTATCTATCTATCTATTGCTGAACGCCTTACTCCTCTTTATGAGGGTGGCCATACACAAAACGCCCCCAACCAAATGTAGGGTTAAAGACATAAAAAGGCGATATTATGGCTTTTCTGGTGAAAGGTGGCTCGGGTTTTGTTGTTTTTCAACTAATTATTGTATCCAAAGGCAGTCAAAATAGACGGGAACATGATGGCAAGCGTCCGACGCCGCTCCGCGTAGTGTAAACAAGGCTGGCGGTATGCCCGAACTCTACATTGTACCTGGCAACTGTTCGCCATTGGATACAGGATGGATTGTGGGGGGGCTCTGCCCTCACCCCCCCCCCCCCCCATCATCTATGTTGCCAATAGGGGGCCTAATTAGGGTTGCCATTGGATACAGTGTCGTATCAGAAGATATGTGGTGACATATAAAATAACCAATGATATGGCAGAAACATATAGTCACAGTGACATGTCCACAAACAGAAAGGCAGAGGGCATTATAGTAGACTGATAGTGAATATCCATGATTAAAATGTAAAACTTGCAAACTAAACAAACCAAAACTAGGACAAAGACAATATAAAGGCAAAATAACTAATCAAAATCGCTATATGGAAACAACGCTCCTGAATTAATATTAACATAGTCGGGCGGCCGCTGGCATCTGTGGGAAACACTGGACAAACATCATTACAGGTTACATGTTACAAGTTCATGTATCTCCCGTAATAGAATTTTTCGAGGGTTGACACTTATTTTAACAAGGCGTATGTTATATGGCATCCAAATCTATGAAAATTCTTGGTTTGTTTATAGGCTATAATAGAGGTTGCTGTGGGACAAAATATGTTGAGGGGGCTGAACCCCCCCCCCCCCTCAAGCCCCCCGTCACGTATGTCATCATCATTTGTGCTAATAAATAGGGGGCCCAATTAAGGAGAAAGTTAATTAACAGACAAAATAAGGGTATAATCCTGCGTAACGGTATACATTATATCTCAAGAACTGGGCAGTGTTATAGCATATTTGTTGTTTGTACATATATATATGTATTATGTATGTTGCTTCGTAGTATACTATAAATGGAAAATATACTTGGTAAATTAATAATTAGAGGGCATCTGTGCTCACTTTCTACAATTTCCCAGCTCAGTTGGTGGACGAGTGGAGGCGAGTCGAGTTGTATACTGATATTCTATTGGTCAATAAACTGGGTGTGATGTCACGAGCGATGATGGCATATGAATGGTTGTTGTGGGAGTACGCCACTGTCTAGACGGCGACGTCACAAATTCTCGCGATATTTTAACGGGTGTAGAAATACACGTCAGTCCATATAATGAGCCTCTTTTGTTTCTCAATCCCTCTACGACGTCACATTGATTCATTTATTACCCTTGGTGTTTATAATCTCTCGGAGTCTGGCCAGTCGGCCATATTTGAAATGGTGGAACTGTTGTTCAATGAATAGTGAAGTATTTTTGCTTTATGAAAACACCTACAACATCTTATATTTAACGGGATTACGAACGGAGCTTCCAGCGGCATTGTGTTAATTTGGCTGCAGACCATTATTCTCCAGGACACCAAGGGTAAGGGTTTTATACCGTCGTTATTTGGGTCCAAGCCTAGGCTACGTTTACCACGGAATCTATAATGTATATCTTCAATACAGACTTATTTCCTTCACTTACCTCGTCAATAATAACCCATATAGGTGCAGAGGGCATGAATTATATCAAAGATAAAGTGATGTTGAAACATTATCTGCAATTTAGCCATGTTGATTAACTCTTAGCCCATAACTCATAAGACCTTACAGACTATTCATAATAAAGCCCTGAAAATCATCACAGGATGCACAGCTACTACACCCACAGATCACCTACATCAAGAAACCAAAGTCCTCAAAGTCAAAGATCATCTAGAGATGAGAGGCACTCAATTCCTGGCAGCAGCCTCCACGAATCAACACCACCCACTACACTACATGGCATCACACCCACAGACACCAAGAAATATCAAAACAACACCCAGCTTGGTGATGGGCTGGTCTATCAGTGAGAACAGAGCGATCTCTGCCATACCCATAGCTTACTCTGACTGTTCCTTTTACTTGTATATCTTCTAGATCTCGAGTGACGGCGTCTCTTCCGTGGATTGACCTCCCAATTTACCAAGATTGGAAGCCAAAGCGTCACATTTTTCCCTTGCCCCTCAACTTTCTCTTCGTAATTGCTGAGGGGCACATGGCCCTGGGTGGGGCTTTGGTTTCCCGGGCGTTTCCGCACCCTCCTCAGCTCCCCGCCATGGAGTGGCTTCGGTCACCCAGGCTTTATTGTGGTCGGCAGGGAGGGTTCTGTGGGGGCGCTCGGTTATGGCCTTGACCGTGCTCGGGGCCTTGGGGCTGTTCGGCCAGGCAGCTTGGGGAACAACAACTCTTAGCCCACTTAACCCCTTCAGACTCATATGATGCAGAGGTTGGCAGATTAGCAATAAGAAATAGAGTTCTCTCACTCTTATAATTACCTCTTTTGGCGACCGTCAATCATTTATTAATTAAATACCAAACCAGCGGGGGAATATACTAGGTTAGGTTAGGTAAGGTGGTTAGGTTACGCTAATATTACCCCTTATTTTCGTCTTTTACCCCTCAATTTCCCTGTACTTCATAGCCCTCCCCACTATCGGGGGCCGTATCTTAAGATTGTTGGATAATGGGGAAAACGTTTTTTCCGGATTCTAATTAATGACAACCACTGTATAATGATGAAAACTAGCTAAAACCAAAACAAAAACAATCACGAAATAAAAGTTGGCCAGTTTCCTTGATATTTTCCCTAATTTCCATGAACAAATTTTATTATAGAAACCTTATAAATCATATAAATAACAAATCCACAAAAAAAAATCCTTGAAAATAGCTGTGGTACGCCCTCCATAATATTGACCGAAAAAACGCCCATTCTAATCAATCTCGGAGCTCTTTCGGACATCGTCACTGTTTACAAACGCCTTCTTTATGCAGTATAATCAATATTTACCCCCTGCTGGCAACATAGATGACGATTTCAATAATTCATGGGGGGGGGGGGTTGAGGGGGGGCAAAGTCCCCCCTCAACCCATCGTGTATCCAACATTGGCATTATAACTAAGACCATGAATACACTCATTTCTCAAAATGTGGAGGAAAAAAACATGAAAAATAAGGGTGCGAGCCTATTCCCTATAATTACCAATATATCAGGGCCGTGGTGGTCAAGTTGTGAGCACGCTCACGTGTGAATCTGAAAGACCCGGGATCGAATCCCTGCCACGGCGGACATTTAGTGGGTGCCGTAGTACGTCCTAGCATGTTTCACATGCTTGCACCCAGTCAGGGGACATCCTGACGACGTATACAGACAAAACACACATAACAAAGCCACTCCAACACCTTCCTCTCTCTCCAACACCCCTTCTCCCCTCTCAACACTCTTCTCTGAGCTATTGCCGATAAAAATGGCATGTTCAGTCCTGTAAAGAATCGTAAGATTTAGAGTCGTAAAGATTCCAGGACGAGCTCATTAGCGGCGGATCCCCAGATCGACCGTGGTGATTGTCACCTAAACTTCTACAAAACTAAACTAAAAACTAAACTAATATCAGTTCATCTTGGGACGATACCGCTCTCGCAGAGTAACCTTACCGTTCACGAGCCAAATACGGGGGGGGGGGGGTGAATACTAATTAGTATTGATAAATAGAAACACTGAATATCAAGACGCAAATTACACAGTGCACTAATGACATTATAATACACGTTGTGTGAAACAGGCACACCGCTGATGTAAAATTAAGCGGGTGTTAAAATAAGCGGGTGTAATGACGACATGTTGGCCGAGGGCTGGAATGACGTCATCGCTGAGGCCCGCCTTGGCTGATGACGTCACGATAGTCAACAACCAATCACAAGCAAGGATACACAACGTCTTGGCTTGGTTAATCAAGATGGCTATATTCTAGTTAATCGCCGTGTTTCAACCCCTCTCTTTCCCTGATATATTTCATACCCTCCCCAGCTATCGGGGTTAGTATTGTTGAGGTAAGTGAAGAAAATAACTAAGAGATATGAGGATATAAATAAGGATCCTTAGTTAATGGGCAAACAAAATACGGCGACTCCCGCTACATAGGATCTTACCAAAATAAGCTCCCAAATTACAATAACATAGCGGCCCACCGTTTATGGGCGACTTTTTACACATAATTTTAAATTTTAATTTTCTCCCTTAACCTCTGAAGTGCGCATGGGGGTAATTGGAAACGTCCCCCTGTGCTGACGTATTTGAGGTGTTTCCGTCACTAAAATATTCATTGTGCCATTAATAGCATTAATATTTATCCATATGCGCCTATTATGGGTTGATTATAAAGGTATTAACCTGAAACAACAATAAAACGAGTGAAAACAGCGTTTGGATGGTCAAAATCGGAGATATAGCCCGCGAGTTGTATAATGTATGGGTGAGGCAATCTGCTTTCCCGCCAATTTCCCCCAAGGCCACTGAGACGCAGTCGATCGATACTCTCTCTCTCTCTCTTGCACTCGCTTGCTATCAGTGATGACCACACCCTCCAATCGGATTTCTAATGTTAGCACGAAAATATACCTCAGAATAAGGGAATAACAGGGAAAATAGGTGATAACTGAAGGAGAGGAGGAAAGTGGGGAAGGAGGGGAGGTAGAGGACTGAGATTTTGCATGGCCCAGGGGCCAAAAAAAAATAAAAAAATAAAAAAAAAAAAATATAAAATTTTTTTTTTTTTTTCGATGTCAAAAGTTGATTTTTATTTTCTCTGACTCTTAAGAGTCTTCCCGCAGTGCGCCGGGGGAACTCTTAAGAGTCTCCCCGCAGCTCCCGGGTTAATAGATTTTTCCATTGGATCAAACTTATATTAAAATGAAGTACAGTTTATAGGTATTTCAACATGCATTTCAGAATCGTTATGAAAATTGGTGGGTGGTCTACTTAATATATAGGCTACCCGACCGTTCAAACTCCCACAATTAATTCCTAAATATGAGACAGAACGTTACGACATCAATACATACATGGAAATGATTAAGCCCGTCCTAGATCTAGTTTAAGACGACACACATAACATTGTTGGGTAAGGATGTAGGCTAGTATTCAGGCGTACCGCCCGCCTTGTTTACACTCTCGGCACGCTCGCGATCATTTTCCCGTCTATTTTGAGTTTTTGACTGCCATGGGATACAATAATAGGTTAAGGGGGGGATTTGCCAGTACTTATTACCGAAACTACCACTAATTATTTCTCAATATTTGAAGGCTAGTATAGAATAAGGATGTTGCAAAGATCACATTAAAATGCGTTTCAATCTCCGGAGATAGCCTACATTTTATGTGCACTAGCCTATATATAGTACTGTAAAAACAAAAAAATTCTCCCTATTGATGGCAGTGAAACTCACTAAGCCCCTTGCTGTTAACCCTTTCACACTTTTATGACGCAGAGGTTGCCAGATTAGCAATAATAAAGAGAGTTCTCTCACTCTTATAATTACCTCTCCAAAATTAGTTTTCTGCCCACAGCTAACTCGAAGACAACTGCAGAGGTTGAAGTAACTAAACTAAAGGTTTATAAATACCCTGATGGTAAAAAAGGCTTTCAAGTATCCCCAATAGGCTCAAAATCGCATCATATGCGTGAAAGGGTTAAAATAGATGCTGATATCAATAAGTCATGGGGGGGAGGGGGAGCAAAGCCCCCCTTCAACCCATCCTGTATCCAAAGGCAAAACAAATTGTATATTTACTCTGAAATGACATACATCTGAGTGTTTTCATTGGATATATAATGGGAGAAATAACATGGTAACATTCAAGACAGCTAGAGCCGCCTTATTTACCAAGTTTTCTGTATATTTTTTCAAGGAATTTAGTGTTTTATTGTTGTTTTTCATGGTTTGAGTGGAGGACTTGCATTAATTTACCCATTATTCATTAATCTGAAGATACGGCGTCAAATGGCGCCATTTATTGGGTGATTCGCGCTTTTACAGTAGGTAAGGGAAATTGTGGGGTACATTGGATACACGATGGGTTGAAGGGGGCATTGCCACCCCTCACCCCCCTTGATTTATTGTCATCCTCATATATGCAGATCTGTAAGGGGGCAAAAACAGGTTGCCGGTATTTCGTTTTTGTGAGTAACGCTCACGCCATTTATTGGGTGAATCGCACCCACCGCATCATTCAAAACAAGAAGAAGAAGGAGGTCAAGTCGAAGGATTCATTGGACGCAATGCTTTGTTTACGCCCGGGACTTATTATTTTGGTGCTATTTCTCGGTGTAAACAGGTGTTTTCAAGCGTCGATAATGAAATTCCTCCATGCGGACTATAATGAGAAAAATATGGCGAGTCTATAGGTCCCTATTTTCCCTAATACAGTAAATTGTTTCTAATAGTGTGGCGACAGAAGTCTTTAATGATATCATAAAATTTTCTGGGGCTTGTAACTAATTTCAACTACTGTATAATGATGCAACCTACCTAAAACCAAAAAGAAAACCCATAGGAAAATTAGGGCAA
Source organism: Paralithodes platypus (assembly GCA_032716605.1). Lineage (NCBI taxonomy): Eukaryota > Metazoa > Arthropoda > Malacostraca > Decapoda > Lithodidae > Paralithodes > Paralithodes platypus. Next base: position 37,332,827 of record CM064521.1, read on the forward strand.
GAATGTTAAGTGCGGGCGTACCGCCAGCCTTGTTTACACTACGCGTAGTGGCGTCGGACCTTTCCCACCATGTTCCCGTCTATTTTGACTGCCTTTGGATATAAAAATACATTAGCCTAACCAAACAACCTAACCTAACCTAACCTAGTATTCATGTAGTAATGACAGGGGGCAAATAGCAGAAAATATATCGTCGAAATAGACGGGAACGTAACTGCGAGCGCACAACATGACCGTATGCCCGAACTCTACATCCATCCCAAAATTAGTGGTAGTTTCGGTAATATTTTCCGATTTGCCCCCCCCACCTACCCATGACTTATTGTCATCATCATAGGCTATGTATTGCCAGCAGGGGGCAAATAACAGAAAAAATTGTCAATATAAAGATCTTGTAATTAAATTGCTAAAAAAAAAAAAAAAATTTTTTTTATCTAATTTAGAGGGGATGGATGTAGATTCCGGGCGTACGGTCGTCATTGTTTACATGGGGCGATCGCCGCGGTTAACTTCGCGTCTATTTTGACGGCGATTTTTTTTCTCGGTTAGTTGCCCCCTGCTGGTAATATATATGATGATGACAATATGTCATTGGGGGGGGTGGGGGGGTGAGCCCCCCCCTCAACATATTATTGTATCCAATGGCATTCAAAATAGACGGGAACTGATTGCAAACGCCCGACACCCCCCCCCTCCCCCCGCCGTCATGTTTACATTTGTCGATCGCCGTGGTTAAGTTCGCGTCTATTTTGACGGCGATTTTTTTTCGGTTATTGCCCCCTGCTGGCAATATATATGATGACAATATGTCATGGGGGGGTGGGGGGGGAAAGCCCCCCCCTCATCATATTATTGTATCCAAAGGCAGTCAAAATAGACGGGAACATGATGGCAAGCGTCCCGACGCCGGTCCGCGTAGTGTACACAAGGCTGGCGGTACGCCCGAACTCTACATTCTACCCGTTTAGAGTTGTGTAAGGGTGTTTTGATGTGTGATAATAGGAAATGCATATTTACCCATTAAACAATCTAAAAAAACGCCCCTCCACTCGCGAAAAATAACTATTTGGCCATAACTTACAGTTTCTCTTACAGTAGATCCTCTGGAAAAAGGTAAACTAGGCCTGTGTATCCAGCTCAGTACCAGTACTTGCACTGCTGCGGTCGTTCACGGTGTTGGCGGCGGCGGTAGCAGACGCAACATTTTTACTATTCTGTATTTTTGCTTTATAATCAAACTTCAAATCTTGTCTTCCCCATGCTTTATCAAGATTACTTTCAAACTCCCTTATTGATTCGGAATCGACTACATACTGGGGCAGTGCGTTCCACTCATTTACCACTCTATCACAAAATGAGTTCTTTGCCTTCTCAAGCCTATTTCTTTCTTTGTAAATTTTCTTAGAGTGTCCTCTCGTTCTTGTTCCCTCCCGCATCAAGAAGATACCTTCACACACATCCTCATCATACTTTCCTGACACTATCTTAAAAGTCTCTATCATATCCCCTCTCTTTCTCCTAAATGCCAGTGTCGGAAGCCCCAGTGTCCTCAACCTCTGCTCATAGCCCGCGTTCTTCAACGTTGGTACTAGCTTGCTAGCTCTCCTCTGCACTTTCTCCACTGCTTCTATATCCTTTACCATATATGGAGCCCACACCTGGTTCGCATATTCCAGGTGCGGCCTAACCAGCGCTGTATAGAGATTCCTGAAGATTTATTCGTCAAGTGACACATATGTCCTCCTTATCAGCCCTACAATTCTATTGGCTTTGTTTATCTTTTCCGCTAAATGTTCTGAGAAATTTAACTTATTGTCTATCACTACTCCTATATCCTTTTCTGCATTTACTTCCTCCATCGCTTCATACATACTGTATCCTACCTTGTCTATCTTGCTTGTCCCAATCCGCATGTACTTGCATTTTTTTGGATGAAAAGGCATTAACCAATGCTCAGACCATCCCTTCATGCCCTCCACATCTACTTGAAGCAAACCCACATCTTCCTTACTCCTCACTCTTCTATACAGCTTAGTGTCATCCGCATACAGGTATACCTCACTTCCATTAGTTATAACTTCAGGTAAGTCGTTGATAAATATAACTAACAGTAGTGGTCCCAACACAGATCCCCGAGGTACCCCACTTGTAATTTCCCTCCACCCCGAGCCTATTCCATTCACCAGTACCCTCTGTCTCCGATCTTTCAGGAAGGCTTCTATCCATTTCACACATTTCTCCCCTATATTATAGCTTCTAACTTTCTCTATTAACCTTTTATGTGGGACCTTATCGAAGGCCTTCATAAAATCGCAATATAGCACGTCTATTACATCACCATCCCCTAGAATTTGCATCCAATCATCTACCACCTTAATTAGCTGTAGTACTGTCGACCTCCCGGCAAGAATCCGAACTGTCTCCCACTGAAAAGTTGGTTTGATTTCATATGCTCCATTATTCCTTCTCTAATTACCATTTCCATTAGTTTACACACAACACTTGTCAAACTGACTGGTCTATAATTTCCTGAGTCATTTCTCTTTCCCTTCTTAAATATAGCTGTTATGTTCGCCTCTCTCCAGTCCATCGGGATTTGTTCTGTATTAAACGATACCTCAAATAACATTTTCAATGGCTCTACTAACATCTCACCTCCTTCCTTTATGATTCTTGGGTGTATCCCATCCAGTCCCGGGGACTTACTTCTGTTCATTTTTTCTATAGCCCTTCTTATTCTAGCATGGGAAAACTCTATTAGTTCTAGTGCCGGTGCCTGTTTGATGGGAATAGTAGGCACTGCATCATCCGACTCCACTGTTAGTACCCCCACGGTTTGCTGTGGGATACAATTCATGTTGAGGGGGGGGGCAAGTCCCCCCCCCCCCTCAGGATTTATTGAAATCCTCATATTTAAACAGTAGGGGGCAAAAACCAAATTTTCCCCAACGTGCCAAGGCTACATTCGCGGCGGATGTAAACAATGCCACCCGCCTCGGTAAAATTCTAGATGCGGTTTCACAGCGAATTTAGCATTTTGTGTTTTTGTTTTTCTCAGTTTTCTTTAATATACAGTGTTGTTTTATATTAAGGACTGGAGGAAATTAATATTTACCCATTAGTCAACAATCTAAAAACACGGGTCCCACTAGTGGGGAGGGCTATGAAGATCAGGGAAATTGTGGGGTAAAAGACGAAAATATGGGGTAATATTAGCCTAACCTAACAACCTTACCTAACCTAACCTAGTATATTAGGTGGGGGCTGCCGCCCCCACACCCCCGCTGGTTTGGTATTAAAATAAAAGATTGACGGTCGCCGAAAAAAAAAAGAAGGTATGAAGTCTACGGTATTTACTCCACAATCTTCAGCTTTGACTGTGGATAACAGGAGGTAAATATTAACTTTTTCACAGTAATTATAATTCCATTTGCGCCGCTACTGACCGATATAGGAATGAAGTACCGGTATGGTACCGGTATATGACAAATAAATAAAAGCCATATAAATTGATGAGTGTGCTGTGAAACCGGATCTAGAATAATACCCCTGCCTCTTGCGAGGTAGGCGAAATAGGCTAGAGGATATTTTGTTTTTTTCAGGATCAGTAATACAATTTCACAGGCATTTAGACACATATAAGAATGAAATACATGGTAGCCTATAAGAAACCTATAGGCTAGGCCACGATAAAATCGATTTACAAATTAAATTACAAGATCTTTAGGCAAGAATGTTAAGAGCGGGCGTACCGCCTGCCTTGTTTACACTACGCGTAGTGGCGTCGGACCTTTCCCATCACGTTCCCGTCTATTTTGACTGCCTTTGGATATAAAAATACATTAGCCTAACCAAACACAACACAACACAACACAACACAACACAACACAACCTAACCTAACCTAGTATTAATGTAGTAACGACAGGCCCCGACAGGGGGTAAATAGCAGAAAATATAGTCTAGCGTCGAAATAGACGGGAACGTAACTGCGAGCGCACATGACGACCGTACGCCCGATCACTACATCCATCCCGATCTTTACATTGTCCGATAAAATAGCCATAAAAATAGACAGGAACATTAGGCTACGAACATAACCGTGAGCGCACAACCAATATAAACATGACAACCGTACACCTGGATACTACATCCTTCCCAATTGGTAGGCTATAATCCTATGTAGCGGGGAAACCTGTAGGCTACTTAGCCTATATCTCAATAATTTGGTAATGTTACAATAGGCCTACAGTATATTTTTACATTTTACATTCATAAATAGCCTAGTCCACTAATACCCGGTATACTAGATTAGGTTAAAACTATTGTTCAATGTTTCTTAGTACAGTAAATAGCCTAGGCATCTCAAAAACAGTTCTCCCCACTACACAGGATCTTACCCCTTTTGTATAGGCTACTAGGCTATGCCGCAAACGACAATACAACTCCGCCGCTATTAGACTAATTTAACCAGCTTAGGGAGGACTTGATCCACCTGTGACCTTCCCTATCTCCAATCCACAGAAAATCCCCCAACAACAGCCACAAACTGAAAACTAATTACCATCCCATAAGGTTAATACTGTAATACAAAATAAGCCCCACACTCACCTCTACTGAGAGACGCTCCTTCTTCTTCTTCTTGTGGAGTTGCTGTCCCTTTTTTTTAACCAGCTCACCTATGCACCGGTGATCCCAACCACCACAACCCAGCCAATACTGAGGTCCCCCCCCCCCCAACAAATTAATCCTCTGAACTTGTGAATGAACATTTCAGCTTCAAATGAAACACCCATTGCTTCACAGCGAGCCGACCCATAAACAAATTAGACCCAGCTTCGACACACTCACCTTCTTCTTCTTATTGTTTAAATGTGCAGTTTGCTTGGAGGGGTTGTCTCCAGATTACTGCACAGGCGTTTAGATGGGACAGAATAAGAATAGAAGGGGAAAATCATAGAATGAGGAATGAAAAACTACTCAAAAATTAGTCACTGAAGCCCCCCAACCGCGTCAAGGAGAGTAGTATCAGGGGGGACACACTCACCACCAATCACACGCCAAATAATTATGAGGGAATTGCTTTGTCAACAATAAACGGAAAAGGTCTGGGAACTATGGGCCCTAATTTATGAAAGAAATCTGATGCCACCAAGTTTCAATATTTCATTCATGTCCAGATTTATTATTTTGGTATGACTTAAACTTTACCAGTAAATAGGCCTAGGCCTATATATTAGGTGTAAAGGCTGCAAAGACCTATCCTAATTATAAAACTTCTGCAGACTGCACAACATTTATTCCAGCAGGACATTACATTTGCATATTGTAGGCCTATTTTGTTTGTTATTACATTAGTTGATAATATAGCCTATATTATAGGTTTGATTCCCGAAGGGAAATAGAGAAAACCTAATATTTAGTAGGGGCCCCGGAATCATTGACGATGTTGCCTATTAGTATAATAGTGTCCATTCAACACCCACGTCAGTCGTTTGAATCAACCGCCTTGAGGAAGAACAAGTCATCTTCATAAGTGCAACACTACTTCTCTTATGGGATCGTCATATATCGGGTACCCACTACGAAAAAACTTTTGTAGAAAATAAGAGAGAAAGGGATTTTTTTTTAATACTTTAACACTGTTATTCACAAGCTTCCCACATTCGGTGGATTTTCTTGCGTTGTGGCTTCTTACCGCCTCTCGCCAAGCGCAACAATTCGTCCTTCCATGATAGGCCTATATCAAGATAACCTCAAAATATCAGCGAATGGGAAGGGGATGGCTGGGAGGGCCTTCATCGTCAATGATTAGGTTTTCTCTAATTCCCTTCGGGAATCAAACCTATAACTTAATAGTGGCGCCCCTTCATCATTGACGATGTTGCCTGAATTCCAAGACTGGAGGGGGACATTCGTAATATCTGAACCTCAATAACCGCAGGGTTAAGTCAAGAAACCTTATAACAGGAAAAGATATTCTATTGGTTTTGTTGTGCATACAACATAAACAAATATAAAATATGAAAGAGTGGGAGCAGTGCGTTGCTTCAAAGAAGCCTGCTCCAACAACAGAGTCCTCTTCCATGAGGTATTTGTTGTACTGTGTGACACATAGAGTTAAAAGCAAAAAAAACTCATCACCTCGACCCAGAACCTGTGCTGAACTCAGCTTGGTCCCTAGGTCCATTTATTGAGTCACTTCGACCAATTCAGAGGCTCGCTTGGTGTAGTGACTAGCGTCTCGGACTTCCATCCAGAAGGCCCGGGTTCGCGCCCACGCTCGGCGCATTAAAGATTTTTCACAAGCACTGAGTCGTTACCATCCCTCATGAGCAAAGGGATGGGGTAGTAGTACAGGACCCCAATGGAAATATGCCTAATCGGCCTTATTGAGCTATCCTTAGCTAGCTTAGCATGCGCTAGCTTTAAGAACTATTATTATTATTATTATTATTACTAAACTTGCTGAATCTAGTGCAAACTAGACTGGAACATTATTGAGTCACTTCGACCAATACCAACCTTTCTCAATCTAGTGCAACTAGCATAGAAACCTGAAATTTACATATACAGTATAATGAACAGTAGTGTAAAACAAACTTCTATTATTCATAAAATACATGAGCTTTAATTAAGCTTTCAAAACAAAATGATTACATTAGTTTTAATAACTAAAAAAAAAAAAAACGAGCTTCTTAGCTCGTGTATATCTATTTTGGGCTTGGCCCGGCGTAATCAATGCCTAGCTTGCCCTGCATCAACTTGTAATCCTGTGGAAGGGGGTTCTTCTCTTGTACTGGGATCCACATACCCCCCTCCCCCTTTTATTAAGCCCCTATTGGGCGTACATATCACAGTACTAATGGCTGGAAATACAAGTAAAACAAACAGAAGGAGTGTGCCCTTGTACAGACCATAAGAAAATGGCTTGGGCCGTAAAAGAAAACCGAGTTTGTAAACAAAAAGGGGAATAACACATGCAATGAAAATCTGCACCGAGGGCACCTCCGGTGACTACCACCGACCCCTGCCCACTTGGCGTGGAGCAAGGACACGTAGGATCATAGAGTAAACTCATAGAACTAGAAAAACAACTGGCTATATCAGTTAGTCTGCCGGGGATGTCAAAATTTCTAGTTGAAGGGGATCGAGCAAGACCCTTGGGGAACATGAGCCGGAGGACCTGAATGGCCGCGACCCTGGCCTCCCCCGGCGTCCAAACAACTGCACATACATAATTCTGAACTTTTATCTTATACAACTAAAAACAGTTCACGATCAGTTAGAGGTCAGAGAAAGCTCAGAGTCAGCGTGGCTGGCCCCAATATTAAGGATGGAACGGCCTCTAGAATAATCCGGCGGGAAAACGAGGTCCCCGGGGCTGAAAGGGAAAAGCTGTTTCCCTTGATGATTGATTTTTTGTGGCAATTACAGAAAAATTTAAGAGAGCTGATTCGTTCGGAAGGCTATTTGACAAGACTGACAAGCGTTAAGTTGTCTCTAGGCCTTATTGAAAGTATAAGCCCCAGAGACTACAAAGCGTACGCTACTGTCAAATCAATTTAAGCCGCCATACTGGCCTTGTGCAAGGAGAACGTAGCTGTAATTCTATATGGGACAAAATAAGGGAGGGGGAAAGGCGAGAGAGCCCATAACGGTTTTCACCTATCACATTAAGAACAAAAAGTGGGGGGAAAGCAAAATAACTGATCCGGCCTTAAGTGGCTGTCGTAAAAGTATGGACCTGCTGCTGAGCCGTCCCTGAACCCGGAAAACATATCGGTACGTGCGCACAACTCGATTAAGCATATGGAGAGAGGAAGAAGTCCCTTAAAAATTGGAGATGGGAATAATACCCGCCGGGACGGACTTCCAGCCCCAGCGGCGGGACTATCCCCGGAAAGTAACAACCGCCAGCAAGGCTTGCTGAAGGCTTAAATTGCGTAACCAAGATGTGAGCTTAGTGAGAGCGAATACTTATTAGTGTTGTACCGCACGTAACGTACAAAAAAGGGACATCCTGGGGAATCGACACGTGTAACTGTAGGAGAGACTCCTTTAGATATAATCCTCCAACTCATCCAGATTTGCTGACTAGTAGTACATCTTCCTAAAGACACCATGGTAGCCGCTTGCCGGCAGACGGTTGTCTCTGGCTATAACTCATCAAGTTAGTGTGAGAGAGGCGGCCCCTCCTGGTGCGTGTCCGCCGCAGGGTTAACGGTGTTCGCATACCCGACCTGGGTTGGCGATCGCGTGCCTCCCTCTTCTGTGTAATGATTATGTATCCCTTCCCTTATGCAGAGGGTTGTATCTTCTGTTATGCAACGCCGGGTGAGGCAAAGCCGCGTGACTTCCTTTCCGGCGTGCACTAGCGGTGACCGGCGCTGTCCGGGCGTGCAGAAGAGATAAGGTGGCGCTGCCAAACCTTGGGAACTAACACCTCGTCGAACCTCGGAACCCTATTGCACTAGCACTGCCGAGGGAGAGAGGAGGACGGAGGGAGGACGCAAGAACCATTATGACCAGTCCTAAAAGCATTTTTAAATTTACCAAATAGCGGGAGGTGAAACCGTCCACCGGCAGCTTGGAGCCGTTGGGGAGACCTAAAGGGGGGTCCCTACCTTCGGTGTCATCATTACCTTAATATCTCTCTGTCTGGCCATCCACGAGCTTCGCGGTCAAGACCGGAGAGAACATAATCCTATAATAAGCATTCATAGGTAACCCCTGAGTCATACCGAGTCTGAGGAGCTGTCGTGACCTGACTGCCTCAAATAAGGCTGTTCGGATTTCTGTGAGAGTTCTAGCCGGGGAAGGGAGGAGATATTGTTAAAAAGCCTTAACTAATTCCTCCTTCCGCCGTGGGGGTTCTGGCACGGGTTTGGCAATAGCCTGGGCCGTATCCCTAGTTAACAGGAAGCTAATAAACTTCCTGTGGGCATTATCTCTGACCAGAAAGTCCCATTGGAGTTCAATAGGTTCAGGAGCAATGAGGAGCAAAGGAAAATCCTCTGCAGTTAATTGAGGGGCTATGAGAAAATAAAAAATAGGTAGTGGGACTCCACCCGGTCGTTGAGTTAGCCAGTCAAACTCGGTAATGGGGGGAGGGGGAACTGAAGACAAAGGGTTAGATGTAATATCTATAGCAAAATGTTGAAGTTCCTGATACCACGTTACCCATGGTCCATCGCCCACCTCACCCAGATTCAGCTCCCTCTGGTCCTTATGGGGACCACATCTGTGAAACTTGTGAGAAGGCTCCCTCCCTTTATACAGAGAATTACATCCATTAATGCCACAGCATTCATGACAATCAGGGCAAATGGGAGTGTCTGGGTAAGGAGGGTTCTGGACCGGGGAATCCGCCGGGAGAGGAGTCAGTAGGCCTGGATTATATACAAAATACTGAAAATTAGCAGGGTCAGGTCTAGCATAGATAGGAACCTGTAACACTGTACCTTGAGCATCTTTTGCCCTAAAGACATGTCTTCGGTTAACTTCTATCGCCCACTCCCCCGGCACTGGGACCTCCCCTTGTGTCGACTTATGCCCCTCCCCCTGTGTCACGGCTGTAACCGGAAGCCAGAGCCTTCCTGGTGCTTTTAGGACCTGGGGTTGTGTATGGACTTCCGGCACAACTAGGGGGGCAGAAGAGTGAGGGGTTGGAGTGCAAGAAGGGTCAGGTGGACTACTGGCCTTTTGGGTCCGAGCCACCGAGGGGGACATATAAGATTGAGTATCGTCTGAACCCACAGAACTATCGTGGCGGAGGCCTTCCTCACGAGAAACTGAACCAGTGTCCATCCTAGTCAAGGGGGATCTAATGGACGTAGAAGCAAGTAACAAATCATCCGCCGGCAATTCCTGATTGGGCCGACCGGCGGAAGGGGGAGTTACGTTAGAGGGCCTGGAAACATCCGTGAATTCTGGGTTCACTAACACTGGGGTTTGCGTCGGGGTCAAGGGACGGACTATATGTTCCGGCAACGAACCTGGGGTAACACCTAAGGTTTGAGGCCAAATCTCCTGTACCGTAGGCAGGGGAATAACTGGAATAACCGGCGTAGGGCCCGTAGTCAACTGGCGGTCAATTATGCGTTCTGTCTCTGGCCCGGCGGAGGAGGTAGACTGATGGGGAACCCCTACATTGACATGAGGAGGGTGAGACATAGATAAACTGTGAGGTGGTCCCAGTGCCTGATTTGGGGTTTGACCGCGTTTGATAACGCACTGACGGATCACCTTCTGTAACAAGTCATTTAGTTGCTCTAAAACCAGAGGGATTAGCTTGTGTTGGGGGCCTAACTTGTTGGTCTGTCTGTATAAGAGTGGCTGTGTGTGTCCTAGGACTGGTCTCTAGTGTTTGACTGCTACTAGCCGTGGACGGGTGGGGTGAACCAATAGCCGTTAACTCCTGGTCACGCGGTGGTGGTGGTGCCAGAGCGGCCGTAGGTTGAGAACCTACATTCGTGGGGGTTGACATCAATCCGAACTGTTCCCGAGATGGAGCCAGGGGTGTCGCGTGAGACCTCATGGTCGTAACCGCATCTGATGTAAAGTCACCCGGAGACTGAGTAGGGTTATGAGCCATATTGACCGGCGGAGCGTGTCTGATAGTTAACACTAGTTTGGAACCTTGGAGCCTAACGTGTACAGATTGCCTGATTCTAGTGGCGGTGTGGGAGGGGCCGGCGTCCGTCCCGAGGAGACCGGGAAGAACCCCTTGCCGTGTCACTGTAAGATCTACTTGCGAAGAAGTAGAAGTCCCTTTAGATAGCAGAACACGTCTTGGTGGGCTCAAGAGCCTGCGGATTTTGTCTGGCAGATACTCTGTGCTGTCCATTCTCCTCAGGTTGCCCGCCGGTGGATCCGGGTGGGCAGGTTCAAGACATTCCGGTGACATTAAGAGGCTCTTCTTATATGGGGGAGATGAGCTCTGTGCAGATGTCGTGGAGGAAGTAGGCGATGCAATGGTTAACAAAGGTATTGGGGAGTTGTGTGACTGGGGAGCTATATGTTCATCAAATGAATATAACTGAACTACCCTCAATAATTCCGGGTTATCACATGACGGTTCCTTGTTAGTTACTTGAGAAGCATAAGCCTTAAACTTAGTCTTAATGTCAATGAGAGTGAGCAAACAAGACATATCTTGGGCAGCGAGCCATTCCTCGAAAAGGTCTAAACAGACTGGACATGTACGAGATGTCCACATGAAAGAGGCTCTGTCTAAACATTGAACACACCTGATACACCGGCTATGTGTTGGTATCGGTATCAAAAGACATGAGGGGGTTGAGCAGACTGTGAACAAGGGCATGATTCAGAGACTCCCCTCCCCGGCGGGAACGTTGCGGTAGCAGGAGGTCCTGAGGGTTTTCCTGGAAAGAAAAAAAATCCAGGAATCAGTGCTCATAAGGATATACAGAGAGAGCCTCCCACATCCTATCCTCCCGGTGCAAGAAGAAGAGGCCACGGCCTCCCCCTTCTTCCTACCCCTAAGAGGTTATGAAGTGCCTATTCCCATGCCCCTGGGCAACATGAGAAGAGGTTATCACTTTGCAGAGGGCGAACTTCATGACCTGGGTCATAGGACAGTAAGCCAACTGACGGTGTTCCACTCCGTGCTCTAACAAACACGCAAGCAGCCGCTGGTAAGTTTACCGACTGGGCCGCCGGCAAGGCGAGGTAAACGACACTAAGTAAGCGCGCCAGCTTATGACGAAAGTCATGTGCAGTGTCCGCTGGGGTGTTTACTCACTGGGCCATCGGCAAGGCGAGGTAAACAACACTATGATCCAGCGCCAGCTCCTGACGCAAGTCATAATTACCGGAGGACCCCTGACGGCGGGTATAGGCGTGTTACCAAAACGAAACCACCCACCGTTGGCCTGTTAACCACTCAGCCGCCGGGAAAGGCGGAGTAAACGTCTGAGGGGCTCAATAGCACATGCAAACCAGTGTTACAGACATGTCGGCGTCCGCCGGACCTGCGAGGGTCCAGGGACAAGGAGGTAGCGGCACCGAAACCCCTTCCGACTCAGTCACGGCGCGGGACACACGAAACCCAGCAAAAACGGTGGCACGGCGGACCGAACCAACGGCTACAAAACTGAGGCCGGCGGGACAAGAAGAGGGAGAGGGGACTCTGAGCAAAGCACAATCACGAGAGAACCCGACCCTAAACTCACGCACTCCCACGCGTAAAACGTCTCGCAGGACTCCCGAAAAGTGGCACACAAACCAACAGGGAGACCCACAAAACACAGGGGACATAATAAATCACAACAATAGCAAAAATAAAAGAACCCCCCAAAACTAGATAACCTACAGGCTTATCCAAGGAAAAAAGAGAGACGACACGGATGAAACATGAAAAAGAGCCAAAAAGGGCGAAGAGATAGCCCCCAAGTGGGGCCTCTCAGCAGGCTCGAACGCCGGAAGATTCCACAGCCACGTGTGACAATCTTAAACCTGGCGCGTCTGCAAAACAAAGACAGGGTACCCGGACCCAAAGCTGAACAAAGGAACAGCTAACGAAAATTGAAACAAGCCTCCTAACTAAGGAAAACAAGCAAAAACTAAGGCGCATAGCAAAAGGAAACACCACGCGTGTGGTGGCAACATTGAACACAACGAGTAAGCGCCTAAACGTACCCTAATTTAACACTTCCTGCGGGCCAACAATAACACAACCCGTGCTAGCTAGTCTAAACCCTGCTCACTATCTCCCAGATATATACAAATGATTAAGGACTCACTAGAGGAGAGCGAACGTCGAATGAAGCCGGAGCGCGGGGGCACACGTGTAGATAGTAGGCCCGCGAGGAAGAGAAGGACGAATTGTTGCACTTGGCGAGAGGCGGTAAGAAGCCACAACGCAAGAAAATCCACCGAATGTGGGAAGCTTGTGAATAAGTGTTAAAGTATTAAAGTTTTTCCTTTTCTCTCTTATATTTTACGAAAGTTTTTTCGTAGTGGGTACCCGATCTATGATGATCCCATAAGAGAAGTAGCGTTGCACTTATGAAGATGACTCTTGTTCTTCCTCGCGGCGGTTGATTCAAACGACTGACGTGGGTGTTGAATGGAGACTATTATACTAATAGGCAACATCGTCAATGATGAAGGGGCCACTATTAAATATAGGCCTCTATATATATAGGCTATATATTGTTATGCCATGTTTTCAAGAAAACATGAGCTAATCTGATTGCAATTTCCACCTTAGGAATCAGCGCTAATCATCAAATAATTAGGTAGCCTACCTTCTCCACTGGGTAGGCTAGGGATCAGCCTTAGCTCTATTTAACAACACTAGTAATAAGCAATGGACACAAAACACACAAGTAAAGGATATACAGGTTTTATTCCTTAATAGCTAGGGTACAATCTCAATATGTCTCTGGAAAAGTAAACATAACATTCATATATATAGAATAATAATGTTACAAAATAACATATGAGAGGATAAGTCTCAAATCACAATAAATAAAGTCCTGAAATTAATACACAAAGCTCTCAAATATGGTTTGAATGTAAGTAAATAATAGTTACTGCGATGTTGTAAGCGTAGCACTGATAATTATGGACAATAGGACAATATTTTATTTCAAAACGAACAATAAGTTAAAGTAACTTGAATAGGTAATTAAGCTGTAATAACTCAAAGAGTAATAAATATGAAATATAACTTCATAAACGTATGGTTAAAATATTAGTCATCTATACGTGACTGAGGAAGCATTTACTCTGCGACTGAACTTTCACGATTGGATCTGTACCCAGATGATAAGTAGCGTATAAACTCAGGTCTGAATAAGCGTTCAAGTTTTACGTGTAGGTGTAGGTCTTTATAACCGGATAAACATATATATATTTCCACGTCGAAGAATACAGGAGCCTGTAGCCTATTCGAGGAAGTATATAAATATTTTCTGCACGATAGAAGTGTGTATTGTTCTCCCGAAACAGAGCGACGGTTAATAAATAAATAAGGGAAGAATGGAAAATCTTCTTAGTTTACGTTAACACTGTGAACCTAACATACCTCAGTCTAGACCCTCACTGTAATCATCGTTACCATTACGAACAAGAAAAACACTTGATTGCAGAGAGAGTAGAGCACTGGGAGATCGAGTTTGGAGCACACTGGTAGAGGCACGGATGTCTTGGTTCTTGACTACAGGGACCTGGGATTTCACACTTCCCAGCTAGGTTCGGGCCCCAACAACTTCAGTTTAAGTTCGGCTCTACTTCTCGTCTCTCTCGTCTTGGCAGGACGCACTTGATCACTATTCACGCTGAACCTGGAGGATGACAATAAAGGATCCCCTACACTCGGTAAACTTAAGGTATTTCCGGGCGTAGGTGGACAGTTAATACATTCACTGTCCTGAGCCTCGAAGAAGTACGGTGATGCAAGCCTAGGCTGAGTAACTCAGAGTAAGGTTAACTAGACTTTTACTGGCAGTACTTGGGTCATCTATTAATCCTTTTATGAACTTATCGAAAGATATAGCAGCCAATAACTCTATCTCGTCCCTGTCTGTTAATACGAAGTCACAAGAACGATTCAAGAGGCTGCTTTGTACAAGATCTTGCGATTCGATCGGAATCTCACATTTGGAGAAGATCCCGATTGAATTATTTTCTGGCCCCCTTTGGTATGGATCACCAGAAGATAAAGAACTGAATTCTTCGTCAAGATTTGTACCTTCCTTTCTCCCTTCTATTCTGAGAGCTTCAAGTTCAGAACTAAAAAAAGGTGTAAAGCCAGTAGGCTGATTGCTTGATTCTATTTTGTTCAGCGCGCATAGTGACTCCCGTTTTTGTCGGCGTTTTTGTTGCCCGGTTTCGGGGCAAGAGGGGCATGGGTAACACATTGGCTTTGTGTTCTTTCAGGGAGCTGGTCGCACTAGGGTTTGTTTGCCATTGGGAATTATTTGAGGATGATGCATGCATTGATTAAACTTTGGTATTTGGCTTATGCGGGATCTGAGAGATATTTAGGTTTGACAAGTGAGGCTGTTCTGTTATTTCTTGCCTGTTCATTTCTTCATTATTTGCACAGTTGTGATGTGTTAGTACGGGTTCTAAATATTCACTTTGCATCTTAACATCCACTTCACTATGGTTTTGATACTCTGCAGGGGTTGGTGATGTGATGAACTTGCATAGCGTTGCTGGAGTACCGTGCGGCCACGTGTTGGTCTGGGCGGCTATTGCAGTTTCCCCTCCGAGCCGCGTTTTCTCTCTTTGTTCTTCTCTTGTTGTTGTCGTTGTTGCTTACTCAGTCCCTCTGGTTGCAACTGCAGGTTCTTATGCTAGCAACGCGGATGGTTTGATCTGGGATGCTAGTCATGGATGGTAGATGGTTGGCAGGTATGTCCGGAATATTTGTATCCTCCGTCATCTCACATATATATATATATATATATATATTTTTTTTTAGAAAGGAGAGCATTTTGTATAATTCATATATATATATATACTGTATACCTGTATATATATATATACCGTATATATATATATATATTTTTTTTTTTTGGCTGGGGCACAGTGCGTTCTTGTATTGAGTATTGTTCACATGTGTTGGGAGGATCCTTTCACATCGCACTCCTAGACAAAGTAGAAAGGAGTGCCTTTCGTATTATTAACTCCCGTCCACTCAACAGCTTTCTGCAATCTCTCTCACTATTAAAATAATTGATGTTCCTCAGAGCTTTCCCAGTGTATACCACCTCCTCTACGTAGGGTACGTAGTACCCGTCTTGCAACACAATCCCACCCCTACTCGGTGCAACTCTCCAACCCAAGAGTGAAACGTTATTCTTTCTCAGTCTTTCTTCTACTCAACTGCTGAGCTCTGGAATTCTCTCCCAGAATCAGTCTTTCCCTCTTCCTATAACTTAAATTGCTTCAAACTGCGTGTGTCCAGGCATTTTGGCTAGAATGTCCTTTGATTTTGGCCCTATCACTCTTTCAACTCTGAGGGAGGCACTCGATACAGACAGTTCTGCCTTTTGTGTCCCTCACTCACATAGAAAAAAATATATATACCGGTATTACAGTAAAAGAACTAAGAACACACACTACATGGAATAAGCAGTCACTAGTATGTGGGTATGTTATTTATTTAATAAAAAAGAAAGTTCAATAAATATCTATGGAAGCCTAGTAGGCCTATACTAACGATGAACTTGTGAATCATTATTAACCCGGGAACTGCGGGGAGACTCTTAAGAGTTCCCCCGGCGGACTGCGGGAAGACTCTTAAGAGTAAGGGAATTTTTTTTTTTTTTTTTAAACACCCAAAACAATTATTATTATTATTATTATTTTTTTGTTTGCCCCTGGGCCATGCCAAATATCACTCCTCCACCTCCCCTCCTTCCCCACTTTCCTCCCCTCCTTCAGTTATCACCTATTTTCCCTGCTATTCCCTTATTCTGTGGTCTATTTTCGTGCTAACATTAGCAAGTTGCAAGCAGGGCATTGTCATCACTGCTACTAAGCGAGTGGAAGAGAGAGAGAGAGAGTATCGATCGACAGCCTCTCTCCAGACTTGGGAAAGAGTGGTGGGGAGGGAGGTTGCCTCAGCCATACATTATGTAACTCCCGGCCTGTATCGCCGATTTTGACCATCCAAACGCTGTTTCCACTTGTTTTATTGTCGTAACAGGTTAATACCTTTATAATCAACCTATAATAGGCGCCTATGGATAAGTATTAATGCTATTTATGGTAAAATAGCGATGTTAGTGATGGGAACAGCTCAAATACGTCAGCACAGGAGTGTGGTGTCTCATACCCCCCATGCGCACTTCTTAGGTTAAAGTACAGTTACAAAAATGATTATCTAAATATAAAGTTATCTTGATCATAATGCACATTAATTAACAAATAATCAACATTTACTGTCATTAATGAAATGCTAGGTTTATCCAGGGTTAAATAGGAAGGGAAATATCCCCAGGCTACCTTTAGGATCAACCTTTCCTGGTACCTGGCGCGGGGTACGAACCTCTGAAGGGAATTTAACCCCCCTAAAAACCCACAGGTTTTGAGATGCCTTGGGTGGGGTTCGAACCCTGGTTAGTGATGCACCACCAGGCCCGCGCGCTAACCCACTGTACTACCACGGACGTACTAAAAGTATAGCAACCTTAGTCCGATTTTTAAGAACCAGGTGATAGTCTCGTGGTGTTATCACGTGATGAGTTTATTGGACTTACCATCTACGACTATTTTACGCTATACCTGACGTCAACTCGGGTTAGTATTATTGTGGGTGCGGGACATTTTCGAGGGCATTACACCACATTCCTTTTTAGTTAGGCTAGTCCCTAGCCTCATAAGGTCGTAAGGTATCGTAGCCTTTTTACCTTAGCTATCTCAATATGGTTTTTAGGGTTCGCGTGACGGGTGCTCCACGTAGCTACCTGGTCACGTTCCTTAGCTGCCACCAATGAAATGCTAGGTTTATCCAGGGTTAAATAGGAAGGGAAATATCCCCAGGCTACCTTTAGGATCAACCTTTCCTGGTACCTGGCGCGGGGTACGAACCTCTGAAGGGAATTTAACCCCCCTAAAAACCCACAGGTTTTGAGATGCCTTGGGTGGGGTTCGAACCCTGGTTAGTGACGCACCACCATCACCACCATGCCCGCGCGCTAACCCACTGTACTACCACGGACGTACTAAACTCATCATGTGATTTACACCACGAGACTATCACCTGGTTCTTAAAAATCGGACTAAGGTTGCTATACTTTTAGTACGTCCGTGGTAGTACAGTGGGTTAGCGCGCGGGCCTGGTGGTGATGGTGGTGCGTCACTAACCAGGGTTCGAACACCACCCAAGGCATCTCAAAACCTATGGGTTTTTAGGGGGGTTAAATTCCCTTCAGAGGTTCGTACCCCGCGCCAGGTACCAGGAAAGGTTGATCCTAAAGGTAGCCTGGGGATATTTCCCTTCCTATTTAACCCTGGATAAACCTAGCATTTCATTGGTGGCAGCGGTGGGATATGAGGAAGCATTTCATTGGTGGCAGCTAAGGAACGTGACCAGGTAGCTACGTGGAGCACCCGTCACGCGAACCCTAAAAACAATATTGAGATAGCTAAGGTAAAAAGGCTACGATACCTTACGACCTTACGAGGCTAGGGACTAGCCTAACTAAAAAGGAATGTGGTGTAATGCCCTCGAAAATGTCCCGCACCCACAATAATACTAACCCGAGTTGACGTCAGGTATAGCGTAAAATAGTCGTAGATGGTAAGTCCAATAAACTCATCACGTGATAACACCACGAGACTATCACCTGGTTCTTAAAAATCGGACTAAGGTTGCTATACTTTTAGTACGTCCGTGGTAGTACAGTGGGTTAGCGCGCGGGCCTGGTGGTGATGGTGGTGCATCACTAACCAGGGTTCGAACCCCACCCAAGGCATCTCAAAACCTGTGGGTTTTTAGGGGGGTTAAATTCCCTTCAGAGGTTCGTACCCCGCGCCAGGTACCAGGAAAGGTTGATCCTAAAGGTAGCCTGGGGATATTTCCCTTCCTATTTAACCCTGGATAAACCTAGCATTTCATTGGTGGCAGCGGTGGGATTCGAACCCACGCCTCCGAAGAGACTGGTGATTAACTTGGGTTATGTGAGTTCTAAATGACTGGGTATATAAGGCTGCATGCACAATACAAGATATGAGGAATAGAGAACACAAAGAAACACATGGTAACAAGTTACACGATCACGTTTATTTATATACCACTGCAGAATACTCGTGCAAGACAATATAATAGAATCGAACAACACTAGCATAAGTGGATCTGGATGGAGCCTAGTCTCCCACTTCCAACGTTCAGGTATTAATCTTCTGATCACTGGCTTTAATTCAACAGGTTTATATACCAAAGACCATCAATGTTACTTATAGAATCATATTCACTGTTAGATTTATTACTGGTAGCTCTGGTGCACAAGTAGTAGTTCACAGACTAGATTAGACACGCATATTTTAGAGCACGGGAATTCTAGTAACCTCAGGGGGTACTGATCTAAGTTTTATATTCTTGTCTCAGAAATACATAGAACGCAAATCAGTGGGCGAACATTCAGATATCACTAGGGTTTCCTTCTAGGTAATAATATCTGGGTATATGGTTGATTACGAGAGTTAGTATCGCCTGTTAATTAATGAACACTGATACGCTTAGCACTTCCTAATTGAATGGTTATATGAATTATACTGGGGCAAAGAGATAGCCACTTCGTAGAAATATTAATTAGTGAATCTCTAAACAGCACTGTAACATGTAGTACTGATAAAGGGAATCTTGGGTAGTATCTGATGGGTCTGGTCCTGGCTATCTTGCGTCCATGATGTTGGGGGCTAACGACTGGTTCCGCGGCCGTCCAGGGGGTCCATATGTGTGAAGTTCTCAAATACGTGGACAGGTCTTTCTATCCAAATCTGCCACGGAGTCTGCCGGCTCTGGAATCTCTCAACTCCGGAACAACACAAGGGCAGAGCTAGAGGTTAACTTCAGGGTAGTGACCACTGGTTGGTGTCTAGCTTTCAACTGATTTGACTGGGGGTGGGAGCTAGGTTTATAGGCTCGGTTCTGGACCCTGTAGACAGTAGGGATCTCGAGTCTTATGGATTTATTTGAGCTCTCAATAGATATGGGGACTAGGTAAGATGGTGATTACTGTTGTGGCACATGGCTATAGGAAGCCTTCATATTTTAATATAACTGAGCCTTAGTAAGAGGTACTATTTTGGCTATACTGGAAGTATTTAGGGGAGAGAGACTGGATCTACTTTGCGAGGAGGATGGGGACAGCTGTGATAGGAGCGTCTCTCTTAGATTGTTCAATCTTCATTCTATGGTATAGCTGAGGTGCTAATTTAGTGATCAGAGTGTGCAAGAAAGGTAAATGGTTTATTGTGAGTTAATAGAGGTTAGTAAAGGTGTTAGTCATGCATGGTTAGTTCATTGATAGGAAGAATTCCTGTGCTACCTGGCAATGACTCAGAAGTCAAAACAGGGGCCAGGTATACCTCCGCGGGGGTGGGGGTCTCCCTCCTCGGGTGGGTAAAAAGGGGTAGCCGGGCGCTCTCTCTCTGGGATGGTCGTCCGGCGGCTGTGGCTAGGGGCTTGCCATATCACCAGTGTTTGTAATAACCCTCTGTTTATGAGACAGATGTGGGTGTTCTTAATATCAAAACCGAAGGTGCCTTGGCTAGCTGGGTGTACTCGGTTGGTTGTTAATTGCATGGCTTGCTGGATGTGGTGGAGACTGGTTGTTAACTCTGCCACATTTATCTGGAAGTATGGCAATAGAAATTAGTTACTGGCGAGGCGGCGAGCCTCGCACCGACGACCAGGGGGTGTAGGGTTGTGAATGGGTTGTAAGAGAATAGATGGCATGCAAGGGGTTAGTAAAGTTCTAATGTTGTTCTGGCCTACTAAGTGGAGGTAGGCTGGATAGGAGTATATATATATAAAAGGTTGGAGAGCGTGAGCAACGGAAAATTCTTCAAGAGGTATGAGAGAGAGGCTAGGTCGGACAAGAGTCGAGAAGCGCGGGTGTCTTAATGAGAGGGGGGGGGGGGAAGTTCAGGGGCTACAGGGAAATTTGCCCCTAAGGTCCCTGGGCGTGGGGGTGGCATTAGGCTACAATTGATATTGGAGTTTGAAAAGACAGTGAAAGTACGTTAGTCAAATGCTACCGGGGGATGCAAATACGGGGTGGTATATGAGTCTGGAAAAGATAGAATTATGTAGACTGTCCGAGGGGTTATGGATACTATTAGTTGGCCCTGGGAACTGCGTTTTCTATGAAATATGTATACCAAACAAAGCGGCAGTTCGTAGGGGTACTTAGTTATTGTTTCGAGGTACTTATGACAGATACTGGTAACAAGGTTATCTATACAATCTCTGGTTGGGGTAAGAGGTGTATGACACGAAGCAAATTGGCGTAGTGTGGACTGTGGATACGAAGGAGGCAAGTGGAAGACGTATGACAATTGTGGAAAAGTAAATGGAAAAAGGTGAACACAATGGCGGATAAAGATACTTAACCTAAGGATTGAATACATAGATTTATGGGGCGATGGGTCTTCAGAAAGCTTAGTCTGGCAAGACAAGATGTTAGGGAATGTTAATATTAATACTTAAACTAAGGATTGCATACATCGATGAACGACGACATTATAGTCGTCATCCTAATAAGGTGATGAAACCTGGTTGATCTGTACTTGGCACAATACGACACAAGGACAGTGCCGCTATGTCGTATCAATACTGGTGGCAGTTAATATTATAGAGACACTTAGTTGCTAGAGGAACAACGCAAGGGGGCGACTGAGCACGGGTTACACATATCTATACTCGTCATGGGAAATGATATACGAGGTCTAGGGACAGGCGTGGGTGTTTTAACTTCTAAGATATATAACATCTACTTCTCGGATGTAAGAACATACATAGATATAATTATGGCTGTCTGATGTGTTGGCATTGGCTCAACGTCGGGACAGGGCATGGGTGTTTTTAATATGAATGTATATTCCTGTTCATCATCTTTGTAGTTAGGAGTGTAGGACATGAGGGGGTAGTGTACGTGAGGTGTGGAAAAATTGTCAGTTTAGAAGGGGTATCTAGGTGCGGCCTGGAGCTGCTTAGCCCTGCGGGCTTGGGCCTGTCTGAATTGGCTGGCTCGGTCAGCTGGTCCTTTCGTTCTGTTGACCTTTCCTTTGGGTGTTTCTGTGTGGTGTTCGTTCGTGGCTTCTGTGGTGGGCTTCTCGTTCTGGGGCATTTTACTTCCCTCTCCTTCATTATAGGCTCGTCCTCGAGCCTCAAGGGTGAAGTAAAAAGAAGCATAGTCATGGTGGGTCATTTTGAGGGTATTTAGAAGGTTCCACCAAGCAAGAGAGCGACGGTCAGGTTTCTTTTGTAAGTCAATGTATACCTGTATGAATGTGTCATCTGTGTTGTGATGGGCGGTTGCCCGGGCTTGAGGTGGGCATTGTAGACGTAAGTGTCCAGTGGGTTTTTTTACTTTAACCTTTCGTATGAATGGTTTGTAGTTTTCCCCCGTGGGGGTCGGAGTGAGGTGTGTGGGAAGGAGGGGGTGTGTGTTGTGGCTTGGGTCTTTAGTGTCAGAATGGGGTGTTATTTTTGTATAACTGTCTTTAAATCTGATGGGCCTGTTGATTATTCTACCTCTGGCGGTCCTGGTGGGAAGGTAGATGTTTGTCGTGGGACTTGAGTCGCTCGACGATGTTTTATATTGAGGGGAAGAACGTTTTACAGGTGAAGGTAAAGTGTTTAACAATGTATAAAACAAATTTAAAAGATAGTCAGAAAAGTGTAGGTTAACAAGAAAAGTAGTATGACTAAGGGAAAAAAATATAATATATACAGTATATGGAAAACATGTAAATTTAAGAAAGAACAGATTTTTAAGAACCAGGTGATAGTCTCGTGGTGTTATCACGTGATGAGTTTATTGGACTTACCATCTACGACTATTTTACGCTATACCTGACGTCAACTCGGGTTAGTATTATTGTGGGTGCGGGACATTTTCGAGGGCATTGGAAATGAAATGCTAGGTTTATCCAGGGTTAAATAGGAAGGGAAATATCCCCAGGCTACCTTTAGGATCAACCTTTCCTGGTACCTGGCGCGGGGTACGAACCTCTGAAGGGAATTTAACCCCCCTAAAAACCCACAGGTTTTGAGATGCCTTGGGTGGGGTTCGAACCCTGGTTAGTGACGCACCACCATCACCACCAGGCCCGTGCACTAACCCACTGTACTACCACGGACGTACTAAAAGTATAGCAACCTTAGTCCGATTTTTAAGAACCAGGTGATAGTCTCGTGGTGTTATCACGTGATGAGTTTATTGGACTTACCATCTACGACTATTTTACGCTATACCTGACGTCAACTCGGGTTAGTATTATTGTGGGTGCGGGACATTTTCGAGGGCATTACAATTAAAATCATAATCTAATCATATTCAGTAAAGAACAATAAATTATAATCATAATACATAATAATACAAAAATCATAAAACAATAATCAGAAACAAATACAGAGATTAATCTTAATAATACTCACAAAAAATATTCAGGACAATAATCATAATTAAATAATAATCAAATTAGATAATGATACCCATGACTGAAATTTAAATATGTCTATAGATATATTCAGTGTAAATACTCATTTCAGTGTGTCTGTAGACATATTCAGTGCGTCTATAAATATATTGTGTCTATAAATATATTCAATGTGTGTGTTTTTTTTTATGTGTAGGCTATGAAGGAAACAACAGGCTAAGCTGTTTCTAACAAGTGTATCCCCCATGGTTGAAAGACTGACAGAGAGACAAATTCAAGGTACGTTCAAGTCACAATGTCTGGACACACGGAACCTGAAGCAGTTTATGTCATAGGATGAGGGAAAGACAGATTGAGGGGAGAGAGTTCCAAAGCGTACTTGTTGAGTAAAAGAAAGATTGGGAAAATTGGTTCAATCTTGGGTTAGAGAGTTGGACATAATAGGGGGCGAGTATATTGAAAGGCGGGTGCCCCCTATTTTCCGTAAGGGAGGAGGTATGCACTGAGTAAGCTTTGAACACTGATTATTGTAATAGCGGTAGAAGAGTGAGAGAGATGCTAAATTGAGGTGTGTAGAGAGAGAGATTGCAGGGAATTTCAGTGGGGGTAGGCTATAGATACATTCAGTGTTGGTATAGATATATTCAGTGTGGGTATATATATATATATATTCAGTGTGGGTATAGATAGAACAAAATATATATTCAGTGTGGGTATAGATAGAAACAAATATATATTCAGTGTGGGTATAGATATATTCAGTGTGGGTATAGATATATTCAGTGTGGGTATATATTATATATATATAGCCTATACATTCAGTGTGGGTATATATATACAGTATTCAGTGTGACTATTGAAAGACCTACCAGGAAGGAAATTTGATCCCAACTAAAGTTCGTATACTCAAAGGTCATAATCAAAAGTTAAATTATAGACAGTAATATGGTTCCATGTAATCATACTTCACCAAATTTCCTAAGATCATATTACTCATTAGTGATAGAGAGGTCACGATCAAAGCTAAATAAAAATAGTAATCTCACCTAACCCAATTAGTAACTATTCACTAATTTATCAGGTATATCAGGTTTTCCTATATAAAGGTTAATAGAGATGCAATTATATTTTAATCGAATATCGAAGACACTTGATAAGTAAAATATTAAGGTATATTATATTATGTTAATATTAATGCAGCTTCACCTACCATTTACATAGGAATGATAGACCAATTTTACAATAACCTTCAAACGGTCAAGGTTGCACGATTAAGTTTACAGTTTTCTCTCCAAAATACTTAAACTGCACTTTTACTTTATTAAGATAGTAGCGATAATAATGATAATAATAATCAAAATAATGTCAATAACACTAATAAGAACATGGTGCTGCCAGTCATGAGATTCATTGAGGATGTTGCCGTGGATTTGGATGTATCGGTAGTAGATGTGGATGTATCAAACGTGGATTTGGATGTAGTAGAAGTGGATGTGTCTAACATGGATTTGGATATAGTAGATGTGGAAGTATCAAAGCTGTAGACAGTGTAAAGTCCTGGTCCTCCACACCAACCATCTCCATCTAGACAGGGCGATCCACATCCGGAAACACCAGCATCCACATTAACTTCTTCTGGCACGTCACCTTGGCTGTGTGAGGAGGAAGATAAATGGTATTTTTACTATTCAATAGATAACTTAAGATCAAATAATAATTCACGCATATACTAAGTTATGCATCATGTGAAGGATACCGACATTAGAATGAGCTATGGAAGGGCGGATCAAGTGGTAAGGATGTGTGCAATGTGGGAATTCCGTTAGGTTAGAGACCACTAGTAACAGTAAAGCCGGTATCACACGAGAGCTTTTATACTTGATACTTATTTTTGAAACTTTTGATGTGTTCGCCACTCTTCTAGCGGCACCAAGGAGCGCGGCGCCCCTCGTTATGGGTGGTGATTTTGGTGTAGTAGACTGTTTGAAGCGACAGCTCGCTCCCTCGCGAGGATGGGCTCGTCTGGCACTTTTTGCAGTTCGACATCGAGGGCTCTCTTGAAGTTGTCTAACGAGACTTCCCTCATGTCTCTTACTCGCCGTGGGAGTTTGTTGAAGAGACGTGGGCCTCTGTGTGATAATCAGCCCTCTTGCAGAGAGCCCATAGCACCCCTGTTATTCATCCGGGGGATTTCGCATTCCCAGCCTCTCCTATCACTGAATTTCATGACTATCGGAGTATGTAGGTTTGGTACTAAACCCTCTGTGATTTTCCACGTGTATATTATTAGGTAACGTTCTCTTCTACGTTCCAGCGAGTACAGATTCAGTGCTCTTAAACGCTCCCAATAGTGTAGATGTTTTATCGAACTTATATGCGAAGTGAAATTTCTTTGTACACTCTCTAAGTCATTTATTTCACATGCTTTGTATGGGGATGTTATTATGCTACAGTATTCAAGCCGCGGTAGCACTAGAGATTTGAAGAGCGTTATCATAGGTAATTCACCGCATGTTTTAAATGTACGTAGAATCCAACCCGTTAGACGTTTCGCAGCCGCAACTTTGACCTGGTTATGTACTTTGAAACCCATATTTTCAGACATTAATACCCCAAGGTCTTTCACACTGTCTTTCCGTTCTATTATGTGGTTAGATTCTGTTAAGTAATTTGTAATTTCTTTAACGCCATTATTATCTCCGTACCGTATTAATTGGAATTTTTCTTCATTGAATTGCATGTTGTTTTCCCTGGTCCACTGGAACACTACATTCATGTCTTCCTGCAGTCAGCCCGTGTCCTCTTGTGTGTCGATGAACAAAATATTTCTGGCAACATTTCTGGTCTATTTTGCACTGGCATCGGAAACTAGACTGATGATAGATGAATTTAGGCAACCAAAATATTGTCTATGTTGACCACATAAGCTGCCAGACCAGTGTTGAGGATAAATGTTAAGTGATAAAGCGCTTGTGTGATACCGCCTTAAGGACCGTATCTTACCCAGCCAAAACTGTCTTATTAGTATTTACTGGCTGGTTTGATTTGGGCAGGAGTAGACTCTTAACTCTAGTGGAGGCATGAATTTAGAACAAAATACTATGCATAGGTAGATTGTATAGGCTTACTAACATAGAATACACAGGGCCACATGTGAAGGACAATAAAGACGAGATAAATAATGGCCTTAAGAATAGCAAGTAGAATACCGATAATCAATATATTTGGGAGAACCTGTGGGGAAGAATTTAGCAATATTTATGTGGAGAGCGGTTAAGTTAATAAGAGTGTAGGTGGCGGGTGTTGTTTAACCCGGGAAAGACGCCAAAGGCGACGTGACTCAAGAGGTTAGAGGTTTTTCTGTTCGAGCTCTGTCTCAAGTCAGCCACCCCCAGCTATGGGGTATGTACCTGAGTATATACATACAGATATACACACACACATATATATATATATATATATATATATATATATATATATATATATATATATATACAGGGTGTTTCAGTTGACGTTTTCATAAATGAAGATATTCGGAGATATTATACATCGAAAGTTATCGATAGATGCAAACAAAATGCAGTCTAAGAGGTAATAAATAATGTTTCAAAGCTAGCGCAGGGCAGAAAGGCTTTGTTTACATGTGGATAACGAGGTTAGAAAAGTGTTTCGGAATCGCTGTAGGGATTCAAGTCCTCAACCCTTGAATGGAATATTGTATTATTTTTATCATCCTTAAAGCGATTCCGAAACACTTTTCTAACCCTTTTATCCAAGTGTAAACAAAGCCTTTCTGCCCTGCGCTAGCTTTCAAATATTCATTTTTACTCCTTAGACTGCATTTTTGTTTGTATCTATCGATAACTTTCGATTTGTAATATCTTAGTAATCATAAATACTCACCCCGAATGTCATAAAATAAAAAAGTCATATTATTGCCTGACCAATACGTCCTGTCATTTATGAAAACGTCAACTGAAACACCCTGTATATTCTTACAGTTTCTTACAGTAGATCCTCTGGAAAAAGGCAAACTAGGCCTGTGTATCCAGATCAGTACCAGTACTTGCACTGCTGCGGTCGTTCACGGTGTTGGCGGCGGCGGTAGCAGACGCAACATTTTTACTATTCTGTATTTTTGCTTTATAATCAAACTTCAAATCTTGTCTTCCCCATGCTTTATCAAGATTACTTTCAAACTCCCTTATTGATTCGGAATCGACTACATACTGGGGCAGTGCGTTCCACTCATTTACCACTCTATCACAAAATGAGTTCTTTGCCTTCTCAAGCCTATTTCTTTCTTTGTAAATTTTCTTAGAGTGTCTTCTCGTTCTTGTTCCCTCCCACATCAAGAAGATACCTTCACACACATCCTCATCATACTTTCCTGACACTATCTTAAAATTCTCTATCATATCCCCTCTCTTTCTCCTATATGCCAGTGTCGGAAGCCCCAGTCTCCTCAACCTCTGCTCATAGCCCGCGTTCTTCAACGTTGGTACCAGCTTGCTAGCTCTCCTCTGCACTTTCTCCACTGCTTCTATATCCTTTACCATATATGGAGCCCACACCTGGTTCGCATATTCCAGGTGCGGCCTAACCAGCGCTGTATAGAGATTCCTGAAGATTTCTTCGTCAAGTGACACAAATGTCCTCCTTATCAGCCCTACAATTCTATTGGCTTTGTTTATCTTTTCCGCTAAATGTTCTGAGAAATTTAACTTATTGTCTATCACTACTCCTATATCCTCTTCTGCATTCACTTCCTCCATCGCTTCATACATACTGTATCCTACCTTGTCTATCTTGCTTGTCCCAATCCGCATGTACTTGCATTTTTTTGGATGAAAAGGCATTAACCAATGCTCAGACCATCCCTTCATGCCCTCCACATCTCCTTGAAGCAAACCCACATATTCCTTACTCCTCACTCTTCTATACAGCTTAGTGTCATCCGCATACAGGTATACCTCACTTCCATTAGTTATAACTTCAGGTAAGTCGTTGATAAATATAACGAACAGCAGTGGTCCCAACATTTATATTATTATATAGTTATAGTTATTATTATATATAGTTATTATACAGTATATATATATACTATATACTGTATATATATATATATATATATATATATATATATATATATATATATATATATATATATATATGGTTCAATGTATATATGGATGAAGTCGTGAAAGAAATACAAGGAAGAGCAGTGGATTTTGGTGTACCCCTGATAAGGGAAGGAAATAAGTGAAAGTTGCCTGTACTGCTGTTTGCTGACGATACAATTCTGACGAGTGATAGTGAGTGGGAGTTGTAGGGTCTGGTAAATATGTTTGGAACAGTGTGTGAAAAACAGAATTTGAATGAAAATGCGGGGAAGAGTAAGGTTATGGTCTTTGAAAGGGATGGAGTCACAGAGTGTGAGGTGAGGTTGAACGGTCAGGTTATTGAGAACGTCAGCTCATATAAGTATTTGGGCAGTGTGTTGAGTAAAGATGGGAGTATGGAGGAAGAAATGCGGGAGAGAGTGCAACAGGGGAAGAGGATTGTAGGAAAGCTGAAAGCAGTAACATGAAATAGGGTGGTCAGCATTGAAGTAAAGAAGTCTTTGCATGATAGTGTGGTAATCCCGACATTGACATACGGGAGTGAAGCATGGACGTTGTTGGAGAGACATAAACCAAGAGTGAGAGGGGTGGAAATGAGTTACTTGAGAAGTGCGTGCGGAGTTACAAGGAGGGATAGACAGACGAATGAGGAAATAAGAGAGCGGTGTGGTGTGGATATAGATGTGCCGGAGAATTTGCAGAGGAACACCTTGAGATGGTTTGGTCACGGATAACGTATGGGAAGCAAGAGAATGACTAAGAGAGTGTACAAGAGTGAAGTGGAAGGACATACTGTAGAAAGAGAGGTAGACCGAGAGAGAGGTGGAAGAATGGAGTTAAAAAGTATATGCGTGAAAGCGATGTTGGATGGGAGGAGGGGCGTCAACTGACTGGGGACAGAGGTGCATGGGGGTGATTAATTCGTGGCCACCCCTTTGGGGATCATGTCATCTGGAAATGGATAGATATATGTATATAATATTATAGGTTTGAGTCCCGGAGGGAAGAATGAAAACCTAATATTCAGTAGTGGCCCCGAAATCATTGACGATATGCCTATTAGTATAATAGTCCCCTTTCAAGCACCCGCGGTTCGCATGTTTGAAACATCCGCCGCAGGGGAAAGAGTCCTACATCATAAGTGTAACGCTAATTCTCTTATGGAATCGTATTTATGATTGGGTACTCACTAAGATAAAACTTCGTAAAAAATTAAAAATTAAAATTAACTTACATTTTTTTATAATAAGGCTTTCCAGTTTGTATATTTCTTATGTGGATTCTAGCCGAGACGCTGCAACCAGCGACGCCATACTTCCTTCAATGATATATCAAGATTAAACCTAAGACATCAAACGAATGGGAAGGGAATGGAAGGGAGGACCCTACATCGTCAATGATTTCGGAGCCACTACTAAATATTAGGTTTTCATTCTTCCCTCCGGGACTCAAACCTATAATTTATTAGTGGCCCCTCCATCATTGACGATATGCCTGATATCTCAAGACTGGAGGGGGACATTCGTGACAATATCCAACCACTAACAAATACCATAGGTAGAGAAACAGAATAAAATACCAAACTTAAGTCTTTATTGCTTACATACAATAAAATTATAAAATGGAAAGATAGCAGTGTGTTACTTCGAAGAAGATCTGCTTAACCTAACAAGTGCGCATGGGGGTAATTGGAAACGTCCCCCTGTGCTGACGTATTTGAGGTGTTTCCGTCACTAAAATATTCATTGTGCCATTAATAGCATTAATACTTATCCATATGCGCCTATTATGGGTTGATTATAAAGGTATTAACCTGAAACAACAATAAAACGAGTGAAAACAGCGTTTGGATGGTCAAAATCGGAGATATAGCCCGCGAGTTGTATAATGTATGGGTGAGGCAAGCTGCTTTCCCGCCAATTTCCCCCAAGGCCACTGAGACACAGTCGATCGATACTCTCTCTCTCTCTCTTGCATTCGCTTGCTATCAGTGATGACCACACCCTCCAACCGGATTTCTAATGTTAGCACGAAAATATACCTCAGAATAAGGGAATAACAGGGAAAATAGGTGATAACTGAAGGAGAGGAGGAAAGTGGGGAAGGAGGGGAGGTAGAGGACTGAGATTTTGGATGGCCCAGGGGCCAAGAAAAAAAAAAAAAAAAAAAAAAATTGTTTTGTTTTCGATGTCAAAAGTTGATTTTCTTTTTCACTCACTCTTAAGAGTCTCCCCGCAGTCCGCCGGAGGAACTCTTAAGAGTCTCCCCGCAGTTCCCGGGTTAAAATGCCCATACAGGTACATTCGTAGAGAATATCACATTGAGATTCACTTAGTTTTGCAGGAACAGACTTATATTCCTGCCAAACATCTTAACGGCATAAATAAAAACTGTTTTATTTCATCTTATGTCCTTAACTACTTTGTACACACCATATATCTGTACAATTTACACTTAATAATCTATAGTTGCAACTATGATATATATTTATAAAATTTAAAATAAAATTTGTGAGCTGTATTACCAGCTAGACTAATCATGTATTACAGCCTGTGACCTTCACACATAGTCCGGCGGAGGGTCTAGAGTCTAGACTCTAGAGGTCCTGAGCTTTCCAACACCCCTCCCTCTTTTTCACCATTAAAATTAAGCTTAACTTAGTAATACAGTACATAGACCAACTAGACCCGCCGGCGAAAAGACATACAGGACTGTCCTGGTTTATCCAAGACACATATAGTTACTGATACGTTGGAGTAGGAAAGGGAGTACACAGCTCAGTGTTAGCCGTTTTTAAGCCGTGGGTGAGGATGCCCGTCTCAAGTCTGTTTGATGACGTGGGCCCTGCTCAAAACCCAGGATCCTTACCCTGAAAATCTCTATATGCCATGAGGTCCGTTATTTCCTCGTTAGGTTAGTACCTGTACTAATGACCCGTAAGGCTCTTTGTTGATGGAGCTGAGGGAAACTTTCGTCTTGACTAGATTAGTGCCGGCAAAGGGCCTAAGACCTGATCTGTATGACCGCTGTTAATAACCGGGGTCGTTAACTTAGTAGTAACATTAACTTAGTAGTAACATTAAAATTATTTGCTGGCTTGAACCAAAACTGTACAATATGGAACAATCTGCAAATCTTTTCACTCAGTTCGTACTACACTGAAAAAACTAGTTCATCATCGTCAGCTCAGACCTCCTGTTAATCAAGGCCAAAAGAGAAGGAACTGAGCCTCCTAACTCCTAATTCCCACTATTCCGGCGCGAGGTAAAACTTGCGTGAAATTGACACAAAGACAGAATTTTGTCTAGAGACGAGGTCGGAATGAGCTGTCGGGATGATGGGGCGAGGCTTGAAAACCTGCCCTCTTGACCTTTTTCCCTTCCACCTGTGGTATGGGTAGCCTTATAAGGCCTTAACCTTGTGGTTCCAAAAGGAGATGGATTATTTTTCATCGTGACAAGAGACAGGCGTTTTTGTTATACAACTAGTTCAAATCTTTAACCACTGAAGGTATTGAAAAGTTGGGTTGAGCCATTTCGAATGCTACAATGACCGAAAAGGGATGTCTGGGAGATTAAGAAATGTAATTACTACTTTTACCCATAACCCTTTTGTCCTACGGATATGACCATAAAGAATAGTGAGCCTATCCCTGCCAGAGTCGGAGAGGTCTCCAGGTTGTCCCTTGTATTTCCGTGGTAGCATGAGATCGGAAGGTCTTGCTTAAGAGTTCCCACTGGTAGCCTCCCACCTGAGCCGGTCAGACTTAGGTGGGGGTGCGCCCGGCGTGATCCAGCTCCAGTAACTATAATTTGTGAGCTATCTGATACCGGAGTGTAGTGTACGGAGGTCGCAACATGTGTCTGTAGTGACCTTGGCCGCACAAACGTCACTTGTGGAAGTGATAGTTTTGCTGACATCTCCTTGGAGATGCTCCGCTTGATTGTTCCTTTAATATGGTGCTCCATCGCCGGGATAGGGCGTTCGTGCATTTGTTAATTGCTAGTGGGCGGTATAATGAATGAATGCTCAGCTCTTTAGCTAGAGCAAAGTTTACTTCTGACACTTTAGCAAAACCCCGAGACCTCGTTAACTCTTGCGTGTGAGTGTAACGAATCTCATACCCATTTTCCATTTGGAACGCAATTGATTTTTCTCCCTCCCGCCGGGAGGAAATTAAGTATGAATGAAACTCGAAGGATTATAAGCTTGTGCTTGATGACTAAATTATCTCGGTTAGGGAACTCCTTCCCGATGGTTTGACCAATCCAGCCTGTTTTTTTTTTGTTTTTTTTCTATGTGATTGAAGGAGGCAAAAGGCATAACTGCCTATAGCGAGTGCCTCCCCCATAGTTGAAAGAGTGACAGGGCCAAAATCAAGGGACGTTCGAGCCAAAATGCCTGGACACACGGAGTTTGAAGCAATTTAAGTCATAGGAAGAGGGAAAGACTGATTCTGGGAGAGAGTTCCAGAGCTCAGATGTTGAGTAGAAGAAAGTTTGAGAGTAACATTTCACTCTTGGGTTGGAGAGTTGCACAGAGTAGGGGTGGGATTGAGTTGCAAGACGGGTACCACGTGCCCTACGTAAAGGAGGTGGTATGCACTGGGATAGCTCTGAGGAACACTGATTATTATAGTAGCGATAGAATAGCGAGAGAGATGCAACATTGCGGCGGAGAGAGAGAGATTGCAGAGAGTTGGTGAGTGGACGGGAGTTAATGATACGAAAGGCCTTCCTTTCAACTTTGTCTAGGAGAGCGGTGTGAGAGGAACCTCCCCACACATGTGAACAATACTCAATACAAGGACGCACTATGCCCCTGTACAGAGCAAGAAGCTGTGCAGGGGAAAAGAACCCCCTAAGGCGGTTGAGCACACCCAGCTTCTGGGAGGCTGCCTTAGCAAGACTGGTAATATGGTCCTTCCAAATGAGAGCAGAAGAAAAAGAGACACCAAGAATATTGAGAGAAGATGAAGGGTTGATTTTTGTATTGTTGAAGAATAAGGGATAGTCCGCTGGGAGATCCTGACGGGTAGATAGATGGAGAAATTGGGTTTTGGAAGCATTAAAGTTAACAAGGTTTTCTCTGCCCCAATTGGAAATAGTATTTAGATCAGAATTTAAGAGTTCTATGGCTTCATTACGTTTCATTACGTTGAAATTGTTGAAGCATTTGTGTCTACCCATACCATAGGTGGGAAAGAAGCAGCCGTGTTATAACATAGTGCCACTTTTCTCCCTTCACCTCGACTAACATTAAGCTGTAAAATAGCGGAGGACTTTTTTGGAGTTCCTTCCTCACCCAGCTGAGCAAGTAAGTTTGATTAAATGGTTTCCCAAGCAAATTAGTTGAAAGATAAATGATCACATAGTTATTAGGCTATCATATTTAACCCACTCTGGCAATAATTCAAGGGATAGGTAAAATATAAAGTTCAGATGAAATCTGTAATTTTGTATAAATAAAACTTCAATTCATAAGTAATAGTTTAATGAAAATATCAATATAATCTTTCCAATAAGGACCCTGTCCTTGATAATTACCGACTACCGAAATATACCTTTAAGGCACACATTGTCACTAATCACTATTAGTAATTTAGTACGGTACTAATTAATACCGGTTCATACGATAAAAAAAGGAAAAATATAACCGCATAAACCACTTATTAATTTGATAAAATGAAGGGGGAGTCACAGAACTCACAAATTACTTTATTGATAACGATAATATTATTCTCATAATGGCCCAAGGGCCAAAGGTAAAAAAAAAAGTCATGCCCTTAAGGCCTTAATAATATACAATTTGTACTAATTTATCCCGGTCCAAAAAAAAAAAAAAAAAGTTAAATATAGGCCTAACAATATAATGAGTGAGACCTGACTTGAGGTGAAGTATGGGCTATAACACCTGTGAAGTTTAAGAATGCGATAAATAATAAGTACATAAACAAATGTACTACACTATCAAATAATTTACCCTCGTTTTTGCACTTTTTTAATTACAAATCCTAAATCCAGATTGCGTTTACGTTTTTCCTTCAGCGGAACCTTATTAATTAATTAATTGGCTGAAAAGCGGATGCGGAAGGCAACGGTTATGAGATTTGGTACTGCGATTACGGAAGTGAATAATTGTTAGCGTTGCCTACCACTGATATATATAATATATATATATATATATATATATATATATATATATATATATATATATATATATATATTTGTGTGTGTGTGTACACATATTGGTGGGTACACTACAGTTGGGGTCATAATTCCCTTTCCACCCCTCGATCCCTAAACCATAGATCTGGCAGCGCTGGGTGAGCGACCGACTTTCTCACACAGATAATCAGACTCAGGTGGTCAGCTCAAGTTTGATTATCTGTGTGAGAAAGTCGGTCGCTCACCCAGCGCTGCCAGATCTATGGTTTAGGGATCGAGGAGTGGAAAGGGAATTATAACTAAAATGCCACAGGAACGCTGTGGTACGAAAGTCCTGAGAGCGAAACCTCCAACCCTAGCGAGCCACAGGAGCGAAAATCCTGAGAGCGAGACTACCATCCCCAACGAGGTCCCAGGCCCCTTTTTCCTTTCCCGATTTAGTCTCTCTCTCTCTCTCTCTCAATTCATTCCACATATTATACGTCTCTCAATCACAGTCTTCTAATATACAAACCACAATGCTTTACTCACTGATATTCTTGATGTACCACCTAAGTATGTGTTTAATTAGGTAACCACCATACAGACTATAATACTTTCATTGTGTAGGTTCGAGGCGATCTAAGACACCTTAACTTCCATTTCACACCAAATCAGATCGTGATTACGTCAGCCCTGTATTTAGTTATATAACAATCATTGCCCCCCAATTCTAAGTCTCTAACCGCCCGTGGTTTTATCCACTAACTATAGATTCCCAACCTTTAACCACGACTCTATACACCCGATAACCCTATGCCAGTTATTGTATTGATTTAGGCCTGTTAATTCGGATAAACTCACTATGACCAATCTGCAGACGATTATCAGGAGAGATGCAGGAAAGCTACCTCGTATCTCCCTGTCCATGACGAGTATAGATATATGTACCCCCGTGCTCAGTCGCCCCCCTTGCCTTGTTCTTCTAGTAACTAAGTGTATATATAATATTAACCGGAGTATGCCACCAGTATTGATACGACATAGCGGCACTGTCCTTGTGTCGTATTGTGCCACGTGCAGACCAACCAGGTTTCATCATCTTATTAGGACGACGGCTATAATGTCGTCATTCATGCATGTATTCAATCCTTAGGTTAGTTATTAATATCTACCCTAAAATACCTTGTCTTGCCAGACTAAGTTTCTGAAGACCAATCGCCCCCATAAATCTATGTATTCAATCCTTAGGTTAGTTATTAATATCAATACCTAAAATACCTTGTCTTGCCAGACTAAGTTTCTGAAGACCAATCGCCCCCATAAATCTATGTATTCAATCCTTAGGTTAGTTATCTTTATCCGCCATTGTGTTCATCTTTTCCATTTACTTTTCCACAATTGTTATACGTTTTCCAATCACCTCCTTCGTATCCACAGTCCACACTACTCCATTTTGCTTCGTGTCCTACACCTCTTACCCACCAGACTCTCCCTACATGATGATGAACAAGAATACCCATTCATATTAAAACACCCATGCCCTGTCCCTGGGTTGAGCCAATGCCAACCCGCCAGACAGCCATGACTAAAGATGTTAGCCACCATGCTATAACTTAATGCTTACCCCAACCAGAGATTTTATAGATAACCTTCGTATCCACAGTCCACACTACTCCATTTTGCTTCGTGTCCTACACCTCTTACCCACCAGACTCTCCCTACATGATGATGAACAAAAATACCCATTCATATAAATACACCCATGCTCTGTCCCTAGGTTTAAGATATTAATATTAACATACCCTAACATACCTTGTCTTGCCAGACTAAGTTTCTGAAGACCCATCGCCCCCATAAAATCTATGTATTCAATCCTTAGGTTAAGTATTAATATTAACATTCCCTAACATCTTGTCTTGCCAGACTAAGTTTCTGAAGACCCATCGCCCCATAAAATCTATGTATTCAATCCTTAGGTTAAGTATCTTTATCCGCCATTGTGTTCACCTTTTTCCATTTATTTTTCCACAATTGTCATACGTCTTCCACTTACCTCCTTCGTATCCACAGTCCACACTACGCCAATTTGCTTCGTGTCCTACACCTCTTACCCCAACCAGAGATTGTATAGATAACCTTGTTACCAGTATCTGTCATAAGTACCTCGAAACAATAACGAAGTACCCCTACGAACTGCCGCTTTTCTTGGTATATATTTCATAGAAAACGCAGTTCCCAGGGACAACTAGACGTGCAAAAGCTCGTGCCAACTAATAGTATCCATAACCCCTCGTACTGACGAAGAATAATACACCATGTTTTTTCCCCACTTTACCCACAGTCAAGCACACACCTACCGTTCACCTCCTTCTCCCCCCCCAGCCCCACAGTCCACATAATTCTATCTTTTCCAGACTCATATACCACCCCATAGTTGCATTCCCCGGTAGCATTTGGCTAACGTACTTTCACTGCCTTTTCAAACTCCAATATCAACTGCAGCCTAATGCCACCAGAGACCTTAGGGTCAAATTTCCCTATAGCCCCCCTGAACTCCTCCCCTTTCATTAAAATACCCCGCGCTTCTCGACTCTTGTCCGACCTAGCCTCTCTCTCATACCTCTTGAAGATCCTTGATTTTTCCGTTGCTAACGCTCTCCAACCTTTTATATAATAACTCCTATCCAGCCTGCCTTCCCGTAGTAGGCCAGAACAACATTAGAACTTTACTAACCCCTTGCATGCCATCTATCCTCTTACAACCTATTCACAACCCTGCACCCAATGGTCGTCGGTGCGAGGCTAGCCGCCTCACCAGTAACTAACTTCTATTCCCATACTTCCAGATAAATGTGGCAGAGTTAGCAACCAGTCTCCACCACATCCAGCAAACCATACGATTAACAACCAACCGATTAAAACCAGCTAGCCAAGGCACCTTCGGTTTGGATATTAAGAAGACCCACATCTGTCTCATAAACAGAGGGTTATTACAAACACTGGTGATATGGCAAGCCCCTAGCCACAGCCGCCGGACGACCATCCCAGAGAGAGAGCGCCCGGCTACCACTTTTTTACCCACCCGAGGAGGGAGACCCCCACCCCCGCGGAGGTATACCTGACCCCTGTTTGACTTCCGGGTCATTGCCAGGTAGCCCTGGAATTCTTCCTATCAATGAACTAACCATGCATGTCTAACCCCCTTACTCACCTCTTTTTACCCACCATCATCCATTCACCTTTCTTGCATACTCGGATAAGCAAATTAGCACCTCAGCTATGCCATAGAATGAAGACTGAGCAATATAAGAGAGACGCCCCTATCACAGCTGTCCCAGCCCTCCCCGCAAAGTAGATCCAGTCTCCCTCCCATAAATACTTCCAGTATAGCCAAAATAGTACCTCTTACTAAGGCTCAGTTATATCACAATATGAAGGCTTCCTATAGCCATGTGTCACAACAGTAATCACCATCTTACCTAGTCCCCATATCTATTGAGAGCTCCAATAAGTCCATAAGACTCAAGATCCCTATGGCCTACAGGGTCCAGAACCGAGCCTATAAACCCAGCTCCCGCCCCCAGTAAAATCAGTTGAAAGATAGACACCAACCCAGGTTGGTCACCAGAGTTAGCCTTGAGCTCTATCCTTGCTAGTTGCTGAGAAGTGAGTTCCAGAGCTGGCAGACTCCGTGGCAGATTTGGATAGAAGGACCTGTCCACGTATTTGAGAACTTCATACATATGGACACCCTGGACGGCCGCGGAACCTGTCGCTAGCCCCCAACATCATGGACGCAAGATAACCAGGACCAGACCAATCAGATACTACCCAAGATTCACTCTATCAGTACTACATTGTTACAGTGCTATTTAGAGATTCACTTATTAATATTTCTACGAAGTGGCTATATCTTTGCCCAGTGTAATTCATATAACCATTCCAGTTGGGAAGTGCTAAGCGTATCAGTGTTTATTAATTAACCGGCGACATTAACTCTCGTAATTACCTTTATCCAGATATTATTACATAGGAGTAAAACCCTAGTGATATCTAACGTTCGCCCACTGATTTGTGTTCTACGTATTTCTGCCATAAGAATATAAAACTTAGATCAGTACCCCCCTGAGGTTACTAGAATTCCCGTGCTCTAAAATATGCGTGTCTAATCTAGTCTGTGAACTATTACTTGTGCACCAGAGCTACCAGTAATAAATCTAACAGTGAATATGAATCTATAAGTAACATTGATGGTCTCCAGTATATAAACCTGTTTAATAAGCCAGTGATCAGAAGATTAATACCTGAACGTTGGAAATGGGAGACTAGGCTCCATCCAGATCCACTTATGCTAGTGTTGTTCATTTCTATCATATTGTCTTGCACTAGTATTCAGCAGTGGTATATTAATAAACGTGATCGTGTGTCTTGTTACCGTGTGTTTCTTTTGTGTTCTCTATTCCTCATACCTTGTATTGTGCATGCAGCCTTATATACCCAGTGTTAGAACTCACATTACCCAAGTTAAACCTGTAGAAAAACAGGTTATAACATTGGCGGCAGCGGTGGTTCTTGATTTTGGATAAAAGGTTGCATTACACTGCAAGTTTGGAACAGTAGAAACATGGGAACATCGCAAAAATGGCAGCTCGCTATGACACTCACACACATTCCCAAGTATGATGTAAACACGTATGATATCGCCACTTACTTAGACATAGTAAAGCCAGTGTTAGATGTGGCACTTCAAAATGACTGCGACAAAATCGCTGTTGCATTATTGCACATTATGCAGTTGGGAAAAGCCGTTTCCCAAATTGTTAAACAGGTAACGCCAGAGTTTACCTGGAACCAGTTTCGATCCCTCGTGATCCGGACCTTAGGGCCACTTTTGGGTTCCCTCGTCGCCCCCGAAATAATAAAAAAAATCGACGAGATCAAGTATGAAGGGGATATAAATGTGACCCTCATACAACTCTACAGATACGTGAGGACCACGTATAGCTCTGAAGATGACGAGCAACAAAATGAACTCTTATTCACCGCATTATTAGACATCCTCCCACCCCACATCACCGCCCATCTCGACCCGTACGGCTCATTCGAAGAACATATGCTCTCCATCAGAAAAAAATGCCAACTCAGTTCGATGAATCCCCTATCCAACCCTTCAGCCCCTATCCAAGAAAGTAAACGTATTCCTCCACCGAACACTATCATCGATAAGTCCCTCCATCCCCCTAAAGAAAACTCTGTGCACCCTTCCAAAATGACTTCCGGTGAAAGTCCAACCCCAGTGCACTCTTCCTTGCCTCTATCCTCTCTGACCATCCCTAAATTTTCCCCTGCCCAGCCACCCACCAACGATAATCTTCCATCAATTGTGTTACCCCATAAACCCCATCCTTTTTCTATGCCTGCCAACAAACCACAGCACGCAGAAATGGTCACCCCCACCGGAACCGATTCTCTTTCAATGTCACCCCTGAAAAATGCTGGTCAGAAAATGAGCCCCCCCTCCACTCTCTCACATGCCCCTGTCACCCAAGACCAACCTTCACCCCCGTCAATCCCTCAACAACCTGTCACGCCTCTCACTTCCTCATATTCATTACCTGTCCCCCCCTCAAAACTGTCAATCTCACCCCCCCCACCATCATCTCCCCACATGCCCAACCTCGGTGAACCCCTTCAAACACCCGCATCAACCAAGAATGCTACAGCTCCGCCTACCTCCTATTCCCCCCCTCCCTTGTCACCCTCTCCAACATTACCCGAACCGCTCTTGAATCCACCTCCAGTAACACCCCCGCTCACCAACCTACCTCTGCCCCATAATCCAGCACCAGAACCAAAATCTCCATCAATGTCTCCTTCATCCATCCTACCAAATTCCATTGTTGTCCGAGACAAATCTCTTCCGCAACAATCTCTCCAAACTGACCTACTCACCCCATCCCCACAATTTACCTGTCAATCACCCAGACCCCCATCTGTCCAGGATAAATCCTCCCATGTTTCCAGGACAGACTCGGATGTATGTAACAACCATTCTAACAAATATTTATGTACCCATGTTTCCAGGGAAAATGCCAACCTATGTACCCAACAATGTTTTCCCCATGCCCCCACAAATGCTCAGCTATTCCCCCACCAACAAAATTTCCCTTGTGACAGTTTTCCGTCAGTAGCTCCCTTCCACCCCCACACAATTCACACCCCTAGAAAACTTCAAAACCCCACACTTGACTCGCCCTCTCATGACAGACAAACTCACCAATCCCAGATAACATCTAAACAGACCGTGACTGCCACCAAGAAAATTCCCCAAATTCGTACTTTTAACAACCACGAATCAGTACATCAGTCCTCTCCCAATAACCCATGTCCTATGCCTAACTCTTCCCCCACCAATCCTCCCCAGTCCCACCAACAAATTCTGTTTCGTAGATCACTCACACCTCACCACTCTGATCCTCCCACACGCGCCGTTAATCCCCCCCTCACGCGTGACCCCCACCAAAGTGATTTCCCCCCCCCCCCTCATGCGTACCGAACACCTGCTCACCAGTCGGTCTCCCACCATCATTAGCCCAGCTAAACTTTCAACCTCCACCAATTCCCACCCTGCCAGCCTAACCTCTCACGACCACATTCAGAAAGAAAAATCACCCCCGTACATAACCCCTACCTCCTCTTTCCCCCCTACCTTACCCCCCTCTCCACCGTTACCCCATCCGCCCCAAATTCCACCCCCAAAGGTCCCGCTCGACAAAATACCACGCCCATTCCAATCCAACCACAAAACTTTTTCCACCTTGGCTAACCCCCAAAAGACTACTCTCTCTCTCGCCCCAAACAACATAATCGACCTCTCAACTTCAACCACTCCTCGAAATCCCATCCACGTCTCTCCCGAAAATAAAATCAGTCCAAATTCAACCCCTCTCAAACCACAACCCTGCCTGCCCAGACCCCCCCCCCCCCCACCATCTCCCTATCAAATCCCCACACTCCAAACCTCCAAACCACTCGATCATCGTAAACTCTCAACCTCCAGCCTTACTCACCCTTCCCCCAACCCCACTCACGACCACAACTCTCTACACAATTCAACCCCTCCCCAGCACCAACCTCTTCCGCAACAACAACCCCGACTCGACCTGCCCGTTTCACCTTTAAACCCCCCCTATCACTACCCCCGACCGAAACCATTTAAACCACCCTCCAAAACTGGCCCCGGGCCAGCTCTCACCCAGACCCACATTCCTAACGACAGACCTAACAGTATATCCACCCCTCCCTTCCAAAGTGAAAGTGAACCCCCAAGGTCAAAGCCACAACCACCACCACCAAATAAACCAGACCTTCACCAAGACTAACGGCGACCCTAAATAACCCCCCCCCCCCCCCCTGATGATGATGAGGATATTATTGTACTTGAATTTTTTGTTTTGATTGTTTTCAATTCCTAAGCGATTGGGCATGATTCTACAAATTTACATGTTTTCCATATACTGTATATATTATATATTTTTTTCCCTGAGTCATCCTACTTTTCTTGTTAACCTACACTTTTCTGACTATCTTTTAAATTTGTCTTATACATTGTTAAACACTTTAGCTCTTATTAATTTTCCTGTGTTCTTAATTATCTGTCTTTTCGTCAAGTTCTTTTATCACCTTTTATCTCCTTTTCCAACATCTATGTATTTTCTTCCCTCGTTCCTTTTTTTTCTTCTTGAATAGTAACTCTCCTACTAGTTTCCAGTGTCTTAGATATATGGCCTGAGTATTTTTTTTTTTCCTAATTTCATTATATTATTCACATTCCAGGATAAAATGTTTTAAGTTTTTGTCTCTCTTTTCTGAACAGTCTGTTGCTAGTCGGGATGACAGTAAATTTGCATATGTACTAATAAACACACCGTCACTGTCATGAGTGTGTGTGTGTGTGTGTGTGTGTGTGTGTGTGTGCTCCAAACACACACAAGTGCACTAGTGTTTCAGTGTCATAGAGCTCTAACTATTGTGAATGTTTTCATATCCATCCATAACATTTGCAATTCAAAATATTTATAAATTCCAAGGTTGTTTATCAACAATTGCAAATAACTACTCGCACATGAAGCACTATTAATGTTAGGTTAGTTTCAACAGTAAAATATTGCATATCCTATTTTGAAATTAGGATAATATATATATATATATATATATATATATATATATATATATATATATATATATATATATATATATATTCAGTCTTCGTAATAGGTTAAATATTCTTTTAATCTACAGCACACACTATAAATGTTTTCTATCAATATTATTAGATCTAGAAAATGTACAGCTATGACATAATAGTCGACCTAACACTACAAGAAATAAAAGGTTAAGTACTTTAAGTCCTGCCTGTTATAGTATTAAATATAAATGTTACGTTTTCAGAGGAAGCCATATTAACACAATCACGGTTTAATAATGCTTAATCTGAATCTTATAAGATCTATTTGGGGAATGTTATATGCGATACATAATGGTATTTTGGTTCATTATTGAAACCAATGTTGCCATTCCTCCTTCTTCTCCCTGCGTCCACCGGGTCCAGACGTGTCTGCCTGACCTCGGCTTTATTCTTCGTTCTCGCAACACTAGTGAGTCTTTTGCTTATTTGTATCTATCCGAGTTGTACTAGAATAGGTTTATATTAGCTAGACCAGGCAGCCCCATTGGCGTGTCCGCAGGAGAATGTTAAAATAGGGTACGATTGTACAGGCGCTTTGTTTGCCCCCATTGGGCCCCACGTGTCATGTTGTGTTCTTATTTTTGTTTTGTGCCTTAGTTATCACTACTTAGCTCATAGTTAGGAGGCTAACTTTAGGCAGGAAATGCTTCAAGGCCGTCGATATGAGGCAGTTGCATTTTTATATGATATTTAACAGATGCTCTGGTCTAAGAGTTGTCACACGTGGTGTGGAACTTTCCCGAGTCCGTGTCTGCTCCTTCCCCTAGGCCATGGGGTTTGTTCCGCTCGTCGCTGCTTCTTCAGAGGCAAGGCTAAGTGATTCATTATATTAATGACTATGAGCCTCGTGGCCAACCTCATTAGGGGTGATTCTTAGTTGGCTAGGGGTATGATTATTGCTTTAATATTACTATTGTAGCCCTAAGATGTATTGTGTGTTGTCATGGGGGATATTTACATGACAACATGACGGCAGGAGACGTCCTGTCTATTTGGTGGGGTTTTGCGGGTGTCTGACTTTCCCAGATAAGTCGGTCTCCTTCAAAAGTTTGTTTTTTTTCCTCCGGCGATCTTTCTGAGTATTGATTCCGGGGACTCGCCTCGCAGGCGAGAAAGGAACTTGCCAAATTACCCGGAGTGGTGTGCTATACCACTATTCCCGGCGGAAATGCTGATTCTCAAGGGAATCTCGGCCCGGCCGAGTGAACTCGCCCAGACCGATAAGCTTCACGCGGCATGACCAGACTTATAAGCGCCCGGCGACACAGTCCAGTGAGATTATTATTCTATCCTTCAGGTCTTTTAGACGACGAGATAGATAGCTTGACAGGTTATTAAGGGCCAGTGACACTTTGTCACAGGTAAGCAGTTAAAAAAAGACGACGAAATCTTTAGCGGTTTTGTCGC
This sequence comes from Paralithodes platypus, assembly GCA_032716605.1. Lineage (NCBI taxonomy): Eukaryota > Metazoa > Arthropoda > Malacostraca > Decapoda > Lithodidae > Paralithodes > Paralithodes platypus. The sequence continues at coordinate 37,376,906 of CM064521.1, forward strand.
AGAAGAGTACAGCGGAAGGTTAGAGTAGCAGTGGCTCCCTCTCTACCTAACCCGCCGGGGGACAACTTCGGCGGGGGGTCCAGACGCACTGACGGAGGACTGGAACAAGTGGAGTTCCATCTATCTTTTTCCGCCTCCCGACGCTTCACTCATGTGTCAGGTAGTTCACAAACTACGGGGTTACCGAGGCCTAGTCTCGATGATCGCGCCGTTATGGCCGGCGCAGACATGGTACCACCAGTTGAAAACGTGGTGCGAGAACCCGGTGTCGCTCCCGGTCTCGTACTTCCACTTGGAGACAATTGGCAACCTAGTGACCTTGCTGACTTTTGCCTTTTGGACACTCAGAAAGCCAAATGGTTGACTCCGTATGGGGACAGTGTCACTAATAAATTACTTAATCAATATACTATGTCGACCAGGTGTCAATACCAATCACATTGGAAAACTTTCACAACCTGGATAGTGGAGACAGCACAAACAGACAAGTCAGCAGCTTTGGTTTTTAAGTATTTGGATTATTTGTTTGAGCAACAGCACTTTTCTTTAATTACACTAAAAAATCATCTGTTTGCCATTAGAACCCCCTTTTATGACCTAACTGGTCTATCCATACCACAGGCGGAGGAGAAAGGGTTCATGAGGGCATGTTTCAAGCTTCGCCCACCACCCCATCAGCTCATGCCTACCTGGTTACTGGACAAAGCTTTATCCTTGCTTCATTCGCGCAAGTATAGTCTTGCGCCGGATTTTAACTCAGCATTAAAGAAGGCAGTGTTCCTTATGGCATTGGCCACAGGAAACAGGGTGTCAGAGCTGGCGGCAATGAGCAACGAACCTAATTGCCGCAGGTTTAGTAGATTAAATGAACATTTGCAAATTGCCCCATCTCCCACGTTCGTGGCGAAAAACGAGCATAGCGAGCATGTGTTTTCGGAATTTACTATCCCGGCTCTCAAAAGGGGACATACTCATCATAATTTATGCCTGGTGCAGGCTCTCATTAAGTTTATGAGGGTGTCAAAGCTTCAACAACAAGGAGCCTTGTGGGTTAATAACACAGGTACACGCATCACGAGGAGAAAATTGGCTTCCTTACTAGTCGATGTAATCAGGGAAAGTAATCCGGGTGTAGTGGGCCGAGCTCACGACATAAGGAAATGGGCAGTCTCTTTACGTTTTTTTACAAAACTATTCAATAGAGGATATTGCTAATACCAAATTGTGGGCTTCCAACCATACTTTCTTAACTCGGTACCTGTCGGTGGCCCTAGATAAACCAAAAATGACCTGTGTGGCCTTACGGCAGTGGGTCTAGTAGGTCTAAGTGCTATTTTTAAGTATAAAGAAAGGGGGGTGCTGGAGAGCTTAAGACATCTAGACCCTCCGCCGGACTATGTGATAAGATCACAAGCTGTGATACTTAATAAGTCAAACTGGTTCTACAGTTCAAGAAATTTTTATTGTTTATATATAAGATAACTATCAGAGTTATAACTAAGAGATAGTAAATGAAATTGTATAAAATCTCCACTATGTACAAAGTTATTTTTAAGGACATAAAACATACTCATATCATTTATGTGCCTTGAACATCAAACTATAGAATCTCAATATGATATTCTTTCCGATGTAGCCTACCTGAAGGGTCATTGTAAGCAGATTTTCTTTGAAGTAACGCACTGCTATCTTTCCCATTTTTTGCATTTTATTGTATACACTTACACTAAGTTACACTTAGTTGTATTCCTTCCGTTAGTGACACAGTTGTGCTGGGGCTCCACTGCGACCAGGCAGCTCCCTTTCTTCCACTCTCCATTCCAGAAGTCGGTTGGAGTTGGTGCTGGGGTATCCTGGTGTTGGTGGCCGGTCCGGTATTTTGGCCAGCCACATGTAAGCAATAAACACTTATTTTGTTATATGATTCTTTTTCTCTACCTATAGGTATTTGTTAGTGGTGATATTGTCACGAATGTCCCCCTCCAGTCTTGAGATATCAGGCATATCGTCAATGATGGAGGGGCCACTAATAAATTATAGGCTTGATCCCTGGAGGGGAGAAGAGAAAACCTAATATTTAGTAGTGGCCCCGAAATCATTGAAGATGTAGGGCCCCTCCCAACCATCCCCTTCCCATTCGTTGATGTCTTGCTTATATACCGCATTTTCCTTTACCATCATTATCTCCGATAGACTGGAAATGGTGTCGTATTTCACACCCAAATGCCATAAAAGGGTGTCCAATATCAAGCCAACTCAACCCTGCTCCTCCACAGGGTTGAGTAAGTAAACAACTGGTTAAAGTCAAGCCGATTCGGGCTTTAAGTATATATCTGTAAGCAAGTCATCATATTTCATTGGCGAGTGTTAAAAAATTCTATCAATCTAAATGTAGTCTTAAATTAGCCCAAACATACGCCAACATAAAGATATTCACGATCATTCTAAATTGGGCTTTTGTGTATTTCCTCTTTAACAAGTAAGTGTTTATATTTATAAGAGTGTGCAAACTATAAATATGTTCTAATGTATAACTAAGAACCCCAAATATACGAAGCGTTTGTTGACGTTCTTAAAACAAAACAAACGAACAACAGCTTGCGTACGCTTATACGATTATCGGGAAAGTAACCCTTCTTTATTAAACCCTCTAAGTAGTATATTATCATTTATTATGTAAATGTTTGTTAAACTAATGGAACTTAAATTGTGTACTTCAACTTCCAAACCAATCTGATGATCTCTGAACTTTGAAATAATTGTAATAGTTTCGAAATCTGACCTTGTTCATTATAACGGAATGAAGGTTCTTGGTACGATGTTGCCAATGTAGCTGCTACCGCTAAATCCAGCGAATCACTTACATCACTTCCATCTAGCGACATCAAGATGTGATGAATTCTAGCGATATTCAAGTTAGTTTCCCTATTTTAAGGAATTGGAGAGATATTTCGATTGTTAAAGATTATTCTAGATACTTCAACATATGTTTTCTAGTGACATACAAGTGTTTAGTGTCTGGTGACTATCTAGCGATTTGTCAATGCTATTCTAGCATACATTTGTGATTTAGTTTATCTTGCATTTTTGTCTAAATTTGACCTATTTCTCCAGAAGACTTCCTACATGGTATAATGTATTGTTCTAGTGATAATTAAATATTATATAGGGCTATTTTAAGTTGGCTGATGAATATGAAGCAGTAATATGCTGGACGATGAGAACACTGTATGTAAACATGTCTCGGATATCACTGATAATTTTTGGCATTTTCTGCCAAAAGCCCAATGGCTTATCAGTGGTGGTAACACAAAATGCAGCATTATGATAATGCTGCATGTGTCTTGATATAGCACTGAAGGAGGAATGACAACGTCGGTGGTTTCACCGTCTGGGATAGAATCCACAACAAAGACATCCACAGGATGGAAAGCTGTAATATAACACATTTAAGTTTAATTTTTAATTTTTATTTTTTATGAAGTTTTTTCGTAGTGAGTACCCAATCATAAAGACGATTCCATAAGAGAATTTGCGTTGCACTTATGACGAGGAACTCTTTCTCCCTGCGGCGGGGTGTTCAAATACGCTGACCGCGGGTACTTGAAAGAGGACCATTATACTAATAGGTATATCGTCAATGATTTCGGGGCCACTACTAAATATTAGGTTTTCTCTTCTCTCCGGTGATCAAACCTATAATTTTGGTTCATTATTCCAATAGACCAATGTACGCGAAGTTGTTTAAATAACTTCCGTAGGAAATAAAAAGTAATTGATATAAATTTCATTATTTGCATCCGACTAATTCATATGAACACATTGCTATTCATTCCAATGAAGTGTGCTTATAACAAGATATAACATTATTGTGTATACTTACATAACAGTTGCAAAATGTCCTCCAGAACAATCTATTAGAGCCCATAAAAATCTTTGATTAATGGGCTCAGCCAGTGATTATAACTTCTATGAATGTGAAATTTGTTAGTAGTATTTATAAGATGCGACGGGAAGAGAATAAGCCACCACCTTGTCCTCAGCCATCCATCATCTCAGAAGCTGCTCCAGCCTCGGCGTTACGGATTGCGAGCATAAGAGAGCGCAACACAGGCAACAACAAAGTAAAACAACATCACCAACTCAAAACTCGAGAAAAAGTATCAGGGATAAGCCCCATAGAAAACGCGGCAGATAGGGGAAACCATTCTAATCCGCACAAACAAAAGCCTGCCGATTCATCCGAAAAAAACTTTTCCCTCACCACAACTGTAATTCACGCCCAAGCTACACCAAAGTCCGCCCACACATCCGACCCAAGGGCGAGCACCCGGAGAAACAACAAGAAACAGGGTATCTCACCTCGCTCCCCACATAAAAAGCAAAAATACGATCTCCACGTGGACACCGATGCCCCAGACCCCTCTACCCTTCAAGGCCTCCATAGACAAGCTACACTGCAAACCAGTCAATCCAGTTGCAGTTACAACAAAGCCTCCACAACGTGCATCTAAAAAACTACACAGGATTTGCTCACAGACCATATCATCATAAGCAAAGGAGTCGAAATAACCTACGAGACTTGGGGAAAATGCAGGCCAACTCTACCACTCATATCTCCGCCACCAAGCCGCCCACACACGCCCAACCACTTCCGCCCCATGCACGACTAACAGGTCGACCAGAAGTACCAGCTGCAACTAGTGCATCTTGCTCTCCGACAGTAAGAAAAACCACGATCTCGACCGTGCCCTTGATGCCCGGAGTTTCCATGTACAGGACACCTCAGAAAAACAAGACACTACTCACGCTGACCAACCCATCGGCAAGCATTCACCCTGCTGGCTTAGATTCAATTTTTGAATCCTTTCCAAGTAGTCCTAGGGTAGAAATGACAGTTACAAACGCTGAGGCTTGTTGTAATAGAAAATTTAGGTGTCTAGAGTCACCCAGTTATAACGCTGGAGGCCGAAGAACACTGAATCGACTAGGTTTGAGTACCGGTCAAGCAATTGCTCTATTTAACAATTCAAACGTAACTCACAAGTTCAGGAGTTATTACGATGCCCCAAGATCTGTAATATCACCTAATGAACTCGGTGTTTTGAGTACGAATCCGCCCCAACACTCTAAGGGCGGAATTATCTTACAACACAGTACTTGTTGTGAGGACCCCCACAAGTTTTCTGAACAGTCTCATTCTTGCCCTACTTTGTCCAGTACTAAAGACGGAGTTAAGCCAGTGTGTGATCGTGCGCAAAGTACCCCTACTAATAAGTTTAGCTTGCCTCTTACTCCTGGAAAGACTTTTGTTGATCTTAAAGTAAAGGAAAAGTTAGATAAAAACCCACATATACAGCGTGAGTGAGTGTCCGAGAGCCAGGCAGAAGACAAAGAGAGAGAGTGATCGAGTAAAGAAAATATTGAAGTTATTCAGCCCAGGACCTAACCCGTGAGCGTGAGAGGGACATAAGTGACGCGTGCCCTGTTTCCTTACCTGACGTTGTGACCAGACGTCCCTGAACTTAACTTCAAACCAGTGTCTCAACTCGTTCTACAGGCCCTCATCTAAACTGACGCCTTAAGTGCCTCTCTCAGGTTCGTAGTGGTAACAGTGATTATTGTGAGGGTTTACACACAGATATGCCAAGTTTTCGTATTTAATTTAACGTAATCCTCTCCGAAACCTACTTTGCGTTTCCATATCCTTTGTTAAACATTGTCCCGTTTGTTGGGAAACAATACACACCTATCCTACATTGGTAACATATATAGATATTTCTTCGGGTCCGGGCTCCCGCGACTCACAGAAGTGATATACTGTACATATATTGTTGCTATATTAATTGATACATGCACCTTATACGTCATCCGAGAATCTTTATGAAGATCTACGTTTATATGTTTACTATCACTTGGGATCATATCAAAATAGTGAAATCTAAATGCAGTTAAAGTGCTTTTCAGTCACTTCATTTAGACTGTGTGTAATAAGTTTGTGAATATTGTGTTCATTTGATCTTTAACTAATTTCGTCTTGCTATTTAATCTTTAACTAATTTCGTCTTGCTATCTTTGTGTATTCGCATATCGTTACCTAAAATCAGTACGTCCTTCATTTATCTCGAGCCAGTTATTAAAATTCTTATTCGTTGTGTATACTTGAATCAAGTCATATTGCTATTATAATTTGTTACATACTCTGCTAGCTTTTAAGGACGATACTATTGTGCCGAGACCGATTGTCTTCATTTAATCTTATTTAATTATTGTCTAATTTATAAGCCAAAATTGACCATTACCAACATACTATTTTGATGCCCATGTTCCCTAGTTCTTAAGAATAAAAACCTGCATAATCGTTCCTTGTGTTTTATGTCTATTTGCCTGTTATTTATGTGGTAATTTGGGGAAATATGGTCAGTCCTCGCCCAGTCGAGAGCTCCTTAGTTGAAGATAACTGCACATTCCCAGTCCGGGAATAGCAGTCAGAATACTGTATATCACGTTTCTTAGAAACGTGGCATAACAATTTAGCTAAATAGTCTTATTTAATTATATTTGCTTTAATTAGATTATATATTTTTTTCTATGTGTATCAAGGAGACAAAAGGCAGGTTGCCTGTAACGACTGTCTCCCCCAAAGCAGAAAGAAGGATAGGGCCGAATTCAAGGGATGTTGGGGTCGAAATGCCTGGACACACGAAGTTTGAAGCAGTTTAAGTCATAAGATAAAGGAAAAATTTATTGAAGGAGTTCCAGAGTTCACTTGTTGAGTAGAAGAAAGACTGAGAAAATGTGCCCATTCTTGGGTTGGAGAGCTGGACAGAATAAAAGTGGGACTGTGTTGAAAGGCGGGTGCCTCACACTCGCTGCAAGGGAATGAAAGCGATGCAACATTGCGGAATGTAGAAAGAGATTGTAGGGTAGGCCTACTACACTTCCTACTAGGAAGTGAGTTGATGAGACAAAATGCTTTGGACTCTATTTTTTCGAGAAGTGCGGTATGGGTGGAGCCTCCCCACACATGCGAACAATACTCGATACAGGGGCACACTGTGCCCCGATAAAGAGTAAGAAGCTGTGCAGGGGTGAAGAACCCACGGAAACAGTTTAGCACACCTAACTTTTGGGAAGCTGTTTTAGCAAGTCAGAGGAAAAATATATACCTAGAATGTTGAGAGAAGATGAAGGGTTGATTTGTGTATTGTTGAAGAATAGTTGATAGTCTTGTGGAAGGTTGTGATGGAGAGACAGAGGCAGAAACTGGGTCTTGGGGGCATTGAAAGTAACAAGACTTTCTCTACCCCAATCAGAAATAATTGATAGATCAGAAGTTAGGCATTCTATGGGCTCGTTACGTTTATTTTGGAGTGCTTGCATTCTGGGTTGATACGAAAAACTAGTTGAATAGTGTAAGGTAGAGTAGTCAGCATATGAGTGGATAGGACTAGAGGTACAGTTGAGTAGATCATTAATGAATATTAGAAAGAGAATTGGAGACAGAACAGAACCCTGAGGAACACCGGAGTTGATAGGCTGAGGAAGTGAGCGATGGCCGTCCACAACTGCAGCTATAGTGGTCTGAAAGGAAATTAGAGATTTGTGCCAAACTCTATCGAAGGTTTTCGATATGTCTAGCGCAATAGAAAATGTCTCACCGAGTCCCGAAAGGAGGATGACCAAGAGTTAGTAAGATAAGCAAGAAGATCACCAGTAGAGCGGCCCTTAAGGAAACCATACTGGCGATCTGAAAGTAGATTATGGGAAGATAAATTCTTAAGAAGTTTTGAGTTAAGAATAGTTTCAAAAACTTTAGAGAGGCAAGAAATGAGAGCAATTGGACGAGGGTTGGGAGTGGTCACCCTTCTTCGGGACAGGTTGAATAAGAGAAAACTTCCAGCAAGAAGGAAAGATGTTAGAGGAGAGACAGAGAAGGAGTTTGCCTAGGCAGGGAGTCAGCACGGAAGAACAGTTTTTGAGTACAACAGGAGAAACACCATCCGGTCCGTACGCCTTCATAGTATTAAGCCTAGAGAGGGCAGAAAGTACATCCTTAGAAGACATTATGATATTAGGCATAAGTAAGTGAGAGGGGAGTGGAGAGGGAGGAATAGCATCGGAATCATCCAAGGTGGAGTTTTTAGCGAAAGTTTAAGCGAAGAGTTCAGCTTTGTCAGAGGAAGAAGTGACGGTGATGCCGTCAGATTGGAAAAGAGGAGGGAAAGATGAGGAAGCAAAATTGTTGGAAAGGTTCTTGGCTAGATGCCAGAAAGATTGGGAAGAGCTAGAGTTGGAAAGTTCAGATTTTTTGTTATTAATGTAAGAGTTTTTGGCTAGTCGAAGTACAGATTTAGCTTGATTCGGGGCAGAAACATATAAAGCACAAGATTCTTGAGTTTGAAGGCGACGATAACGTTTGAATGCTTCCTCCTGCGGACAGCAGTAGAACAAGAGTGTTTGCATTAGACTGAGAGAAAGAAAATTGAACGTATGCCTCCATGCCCGAAAGGATTACCTCGGTAATGCGCTCGGCACACTCCGAGGGTCCCCAGCCACGGAAGCAAAAATAATTTCATGAAAAATCAAAGAAATGCTGCCGAAGAGCCTCCCAGTCGGCAGCGCCAAAGTGCCACAAGCGCAGCTGGCTGGGAGGATCGGGTGAACTGGAGAGATACGACAGGTAACAAAGATAAAGTTGTGATTGGAGGAGCCCAACGGAGAGAAAAGGTTTACAGCGTAAGTAAAAGGATTAGAAGTTAGAAATAAGTCAAGAATGTTGGACCGATCTCCAAGGCAGTCAGGAATCCAAGTAGGGTGCTGGACTAAGTGCTCAAGGACATTTAGGATAGAAAAGACGTAGGCTTGTTCACCAGGTTGGTCAGTAGTGTGAGAGGAGAGCCATTGGCGATTGGAGATTTCTGAGAAAGGAGAAATGGATAGAATGTGTTCCACTTATGAGTTTAGATAGTTGAAGAATTTGGGAAAGTCGGTAGAGTTAAGGGAAAGATAGACAGCACATAAATATTTAGTATGAGAATGACAGGATAGTTTGAGCCATAAAGTTGAGAATTCAGAGGAGTCGAAATCAGGAACACAAGAGCAAGTGAGTTTGTTGTGCACGTATGTACAACATCCGCCTTTGGCTTTGAAACTATGATAGAATGGTTATGCCTGTTATTATCATCGATTAATGAAAATACCAGTACCAAGTTTGATTTTGCAAGATTGTGCTAATGTATTAGATCAACATTTAACTTTAATATGATATTACAAACACATTAGCTTATACAATTGTGTAACAATCTTTTACACTATTTAGTCTAAATTAGGATGTATGCCTGTTCATATGGATTTCCCTTGCTTATAGTTAAAAAAAAAAAAAAAAAAAAAAAAGATACACAGAATATATTGAGTTGCATGTAGATTATCTATTATTTTTTCAGGACTTCAAAATGCTGTGATCGCCAAGCTTATCTCGGTTAACACTATATCCCTAAGTAGGCTGCTATTGTTTCTGGTGTAATCACATGCCGTGGTTAATCAAGTTGATAACTGGGGCAATTATTATTTCTACAGCCTGTCTTCGTGGTGCGATGCATAAGGTGTTGATTTTCGGTGTGAGCATCCTGGGTTCGAATCCACGGACTGCCACATGTGTTTGTAAATTTCATTAATCAATTTTAGGAGTATAGTTGGTTGTTGGAAGGAACATAATAATATATTTCAGTATTATATCTTTATATTATTTACCAATACACCGATATCAATTGTTTTATTTGATTGTTTAACTTGCGCATCATTCAGTAATAAACGCAAAAAGAATGAACAGGGCGCGGCTGCTACACTTAACTCGTCTGATAACATATAATATGCATCATCATAATTCTTGAAATTGTACAAAATCTTTGTGCTTTGTGAATTTGAACAACTTCCTTAAATTTGCAAAATTAGTTACATCTCTCGCTCTCTCTCTCTCTCCTACCGTTATTACAATAATCAGCGTTCTTCAGAGATTCTTCGAGTGTATATCAAGGAACACCCCGTTCTTAACATTAATCCTCCATTACAAACCCCAATGCACTTGAATATATTAATGAAAACATATGATCCTCCCGGGATTTGAACTAGGGACATAGAACATAAACATCTAAACCATTACACCACCAACACAGTTAACCCTTTCCCTGCGGGTGATGTTCTGGAACGCATATGCAATTTACAGCAATTTCCAGGCTTTAAAAGCCTGTCAAAGCCGTAGAAATCGAGTGTCAGTGGGTGGGAGCGTGAGAGACCTCCGTCCGACCCTCAGAGCAGCCAGCCGCTCACTGAGGGAGACTGTGGTCTCGCTCGGGTGTCTCGACAGTGTTGCAGAGTGAGCGAGTGCTAATAATTAGCGAGTTTTCCCGAATGTCTATGGCAACGCTGCGGGTGAACCCCGCCACCTACGAAGCTCGTTCTGGTGTTATTTTGAAGCTATTTTCGCCTAGTTTTCGTCAGAATACAGTTCATTTAATGCAGATACTTGATTAATCATTCAGGAGTGCCTGAATATGCCCTAAATAGTGCAAATAAGCCCGCAGAGAAAGGGTTAAAGGCTAAGTACACGATCACTATTTATATCCATTTTCGAATTCTGGATATCAATATAATCATGTACTTAGACCCAACTGCATTATGGACAGCCTAATGTTTTAGTGAGAGGAAATAACAATGAATGGGGCCAAGATCACTAGGACCAGCCTCACTAGACATTAGTTCCTGAACCTATAGAAATTAAGGAACACCCAGTTCTTAAAATTAATCCTCTATTACAAACCCCAATACACTGGGATTCGAACTCGGGACACCACACCCAGAACATAAGCATTTAAACCATTACACCACCAACACAGTTATAGGCTAAGTACACGATCACAATTTATATACAATTTTTGAATTCTGGATATCAATCTAATAATGTACTTAGACCCAAGTGCATTATGGACAGCCTAATGTTTTTTCGGAGTAACTGACACCCACCTTTCAACACATTCCCATCCTTATTCTGTCCAACTCTAACCCAAGAGTGAACCGATTTTCCCAATCTTTCTACCACTCAACACGTGAACTTTCGAACTCCCTGCCTCAATCTATTTTTCACTCATCCCACGACTTGAACTGATTCAAGCTCCATGTGTCCAAACATTTTGACTTTACCGTATATTGAATTTGTCTCAGTCACTCTTTCCTTTAGGGGGACACTCATTACAGGAAGCTTTGCCCACTGCTCACACATAGAAGAAAATTAAAATAAACAGACACACACACACGCACACTATTGCCCGATTTTCTCATGTTTCGACTGTGTGGTTCATTAAGTATAATATAATTCAATTAATAAGTAGTTTCACATCTGGTGTTGGGTTATCGCAATTAGACCCAGCTATTAAATGTCTTTAGTTGACACCAGAATGTCCAACTATAGCCATAAGAGTATTGAGGGGAGTATGAGACCTCTGAGAGGGGATGTCAAGGATAGACTCGTGTGTAGTGTTAATGTTACCACAAGGAGGGATTCTAAAAGAGAGACAGACTTACTCTAATTTCATATAAGTTATTTCCCGGGTGTAGGTGGTGGATTCAACGATTTATTCTAAACAGTTTTAGAGAGGGACTTATGCACTTGACCATTAAAAGGGGGTTGTACTTTGGACAGTCTCGGACCACATCCTTTAATTACTGTAGAGTTTTTCTCTTGCTGTTGGATGGTCTCATACCACATCCTTTAAGTACTGTAGAGGTGTTTCTCTTGTTGCTAGTCTCAGACCAAGCTGGTGAGCATCGAGCCTCACAGGTAGAGTTGCTATTCTCGAACCTAGCTGGTGAGCATCGAGCGTCACGGGTAAAGCTGTTGCTAGTCTCAGACCTAGCTGGTGAGCATCGAGCGTCACATGTAAAGCTATTGCTAGTCTCGGACCTAGCTGGTGAGCATCGAGCCTCACAGGTGTTGCTAGTCTAGGAACTAGCTGGTGAGCATCGATCCTCACAGTTTAATGACCAAACAAGGGGGGTTGTTCTGATACCTCTTCCTGGTCAGCTGTGGTAGTGTCCACTTATGCTGCATTTATATTCTGGTTGATGGTGTTGAGGGCGAGAAGGGCTCGATCAGACTCTGTGGTTTCCTGTGGGCTGCTGGTAACCATCTCGGGGTTGAGGTTGGCAGCATGGGAGCAGATTTATTAGTGGCCCCTCCATCATTGACGAACATGCCTATTACATAAGGCATCCTCTTCAAACACTAATCCGCCGTAGTTTGAATCTACCGCGCAGAGCATTTAAAAACTGAGGAGCCTTCATCATGAGTGCACGCGACCTCACTCATGGCTTCAGTCATTATGAATTGGGTTCTCACTACGAAAAAACTTCGTAAAAAATAAAAACAAAAAGAAAATAAGAATAACTATCCAATAAGCTTTCCATCATATCGTGGATGTACTTGTGTGGATTTCTGACCAGACGCTGATTCAGGCGTCATTCCTCCTTCTCTGCTCTGCGCTCAGCCTGCCCGGACGTACCTTCCACGCTCCGCTGGTTCCGCATTCGTTGCGTCCCTAGTGAGTTTTTTCTCATTTGTTTACTCTAGGATGTATCGAGTAAGGTTAGGATAGGCGTAGCAGGAGTGTCCTGGGCTGGTTGCCCGCAGTGCAGTGTATTTTGGGTCGTGTGTGTATGGGGCATCTATTTCGGATGTACCCTCGTGGTCCTGTTGTGGACACGTGAACTTTTCACAGTTGTGTTAGTTTGTGATGCAGGCGGCTTTCATTACGCGTTAATTATTGCTGCCTTTTATCCTTCTGATGAGGTAAGCTGTGTTTTTCTGACGTTCCCAGCGTATTTTTCTTCACTTAGTGAAGTTTTTTCTGGGTCCTTGTCAGGCTTCCCGGGGTGGGAAGTTGTCGCTACGGTGGTGTGTTGGCGGTGGTTCCTGTTGTGATATTCCAGTGTGTGTTTATATTTCAACTATTTTCATGCCGTCTACCTAGGCCTAGCCAGCCGCTCGTAGCTTTGCCACATGTCTAGTGTTATTATTTATTATTATAAATATGCCCTACTGTGTCATGTGTATCCGGGTTTTAGTTGTGTATTGGCTAATTCCTCGGACTATAATTGTTTCCTGGTTTAGTTGTGTATTGGCTAATTCCACGGATTATGTTGTGACCTTGGTTAGTCGTGCGTGACTCTCCTCGTGTCGTTTTGTTCAGATGGTGTCTGTTCAGGGTGGGGCTTGCCTTCCGGCGGGTTTTTTCTCGGTTTCACCATGAAAATCCTGACCGATGAGCCGTGTTGGGCCACACGTGGTTTTTAACTCTGGCTGGTTCCCCGGCGTGGGGAGGTGTCTGTGGCTCTCCAGGACTGCGTCTCTGTGGGTGCCTGGTTTCAGGCCTCCTTTAATTCCCGGCGGGATGGCTGTACCCATCCTTATATATATATATATATATATATAAAAAACGACGTTCTTGCGAACATTCGTTTTTATAGGTTTTTTCTACCTGGTTTACGACAACCACATGGAAAACCTAGCTGTTGTTTAGGCGTTCCTCCCCGGCGATCTTTTACAAAGAAGTGGGGTCAGGAACTTGTGGGGTTAACTTTTAGACTTCTCACCCGGCGGGTGCACCTGAGCAGGGTGGGATAAACGACTTAGGTCTCATATAGTTAACCAATCCATTTTAGTGATACTCTGTGTATCGCTGCCTTTACTCTTACGGCAATTGAAGGTTCAATGAGGTTTAACCAAATCGATTCCCACACCCGGCGGGTGCTCCTAAGTGGAGGAACTAAGGAATTTATAACAAATTCAATTTCGATTAACCTTAATTTGGTGATACATTCAGTATCGCCGCCTTCTATTTTTACGACGATCTTTTGGGACAATTCGTTAAAAATATCAGATCTCGTATATTCCTGCCCTGGGCTATTCTACTAAAATATTTCAAGGGCCGGCGTCTTTATGAGGGGGGCTTTGTTACAAAATTGAATCTTGAGACAGTCACCACCTCCTACAGACTATAAGTGCCATGCTGGACCATTATATCAGAGGGTATTCTTCATGTTCTTTAGCTAAAAAGATTTGTTTAGCCTCTTTACACCCCGCCGCGTAGCGAGATGTGTTAGCTGTGTCTTTGCATCCCGTTACCCGGCGGGTTATTAACACTTGTATGCGAACACTTGGGTTAACCTTATGAGCATTAATTCCTGGAAATTTTTCTTTATTTTTCCAGAGCTGAGCTCCGGCGGACCAATACAGACCCGGCGGTAGTTTCCTCACACCAGTCTCTGTCATGGCTACTGTGGCCCCAGTTTTTGCCCTGTGCATTACCCCTACTTGCGCGGGTATCCCGATTTTTGCGCATACCCTTTGCATAAGGTGTGTTAAATGTCTAGACCGTTCAAGGGGTCTCTGGGTTACACTTAATTGTTCCTTTTGCTCCCAATTAGCCAATAAAGTCCTGTGTGACAATGACAAGACCGCGGCGGTAGCGTTGAGAGAGGTCAGACAACAGATGTCGGCCTACACTACCATTGTCGCACATAAGTCACTTCAATGTGACAACGTCCCACTTTGGGATAAGTTGCTGTCAGAGCACCCTCCCCCTAAACGTACCTCTAGAGTAACAGGTTTTAAGCCAACAGAGACTAGCCAGGGTTCTGTATCGTCTGTGGATACGTCTAAACGCCCGAGAGAGCCTACTCCCCCGGCAGCCACCTCCTCGTCGCGGGCGAGATCGAGGTCAAGGTCACCTCTCAGACAGCAGTCTTCAAGTCGTGCCTCTTCCCCGGCGAGTAAGAAGAGTAAGACGGAAGCTTCCACCAGTGGTCATGGTGGTGATTCTTCCAAATCTAAGTCTAGTTCGCGGTCACACCGTAGCCACAAATCCTCCAAAAAGGATTCCCATAGGAAGTCCTCTCGACATTCTCCTAAGTCTAGTGCATCTCGTCGTACCTCTACACCTGAAAATGTTTCTGTTACAGCCTCAGAGTATAGTGAAGCGCCTGTCCCTAAACAAGATTTACCTATTGATATTTTAACCCTAGAAATGGAAAGTTCAGGAAATTCAATAATTGAGAATGTTTCAGACTCTCAAGAGAGCGTAGGCCAGAGCCTCGGTGTTTGGCGGTTTGCTCAACCAGGGTCTGACCATCCACGTCCGACTCATACGAGTCACACAGTAGCCGATGTCCACAGGGACGCGGCGACCCTTCCTCTATCCCTGACTTATCTTGGAAACAAGGTACCCCTGCCTCGGCGGGGTCTTCTCAGGAGGATCGGGAGGAACAAGATGAAGTGTCAATAATTTCAGATAGGGAAGGACAAGGGTCAGGCTCAGGCCTGGACGCCGCCCATGATAATACTGATTCACCTGTAAGTTCTGCATCTAACCAGTTTGTTACAGCACAAGAAATTGATGGGTTACTTACTCATGCTCTATCTAAATTCTTTAGTCAACAACGAGAAAACCCCACAATGGACTTGGGGGCTCCCTTGACAAGTTCTGCGGTACGGCCTCTGATAACGTCAATCGATTTATCTAAGATTCCTAACCCTCCTACTCTGTCACCGGCAGGGAGCTCTAAGCCAGCTACGGCGGCATTCACTACGTCAAATGTCAGGGTCATCACGGATGTTAATCCACCCCCTCTAGACAAAGCGCCTCTTAGAAAGGTAGCTATGCCCCTGCTTTATGGGCCAGACGAGTCATGGGTTCTTTTGAACCCCTCTAAGCCAGAGCTTGCCCAGCCTACCTTGTCAGGGGAACTCCCGGTACCACGTGAGTGGTTTATCCAGGGAAATAAGTCAAAGAAATTAAGGGCATTGGATGCCTTGGGTAATGTTTTGGACGTAAATATCAAGGCTATACCTAGTTATTATCATCAGGATTATTTTGTTTATGCATCTAAGCCTGCTTTACCCCCTGCCTCAGCTTCAAAACTTTTTTCAGACTGGTCTAAGCTGGATGGGTTTAATGATATTAAGGCTCTGTCGGCTCTTACTCCTGAACTAGATTTACAGACCGTCACAGACGAGACAGCTAATCCAGTTTTGAAGGTGGGACAGTTGGGACCAGGACCTTGGGTGGATTGGGAGGTAGAGGCTCAAAACTTTGCAACCACTTTCACTTCTAAATCTTCCCACCAGATCCCTCAGGATACACATTCATGGTTCTCCATGCCGGTGGGTTCTGCCGGCGGAGTTCCGTCAGCTTTATTTTCTTTTCTAGCTGCCCCTAAGATTAAATCTTTGTGAACTAAAGGACCCATTCACTACCCCTACCCCTACTCACCTAGACAGAGAATTTAGGCTAAGGGGAAAAGCTTTCCGCCTGTTTTCACAGTACATAGTTTCTCAGCAGGTGGCTAAGTCTTTACTCCGAGTTATCCCGGCGTCTGATTCTTCAGTCGTCGATTCAATCCTTAGGTGACATACGCACAGCCTTACTTGAGGCGGTGCGAGCACGACAGGATCTTAGGATGTCATTAGTTCGCAAGCTGCCTGATCGCATTGCTAACCAGGTGGTAATGTCCCCAGTACTTACTCCTTCTTTAATGTCCCCTGATGTATGGCGAACAGTGTTTAACATGGCACAGTGAATGGCACGTGAAGCACAGTCCCGCACAGGCTAAGAAACCTGCATTTAACTTCCCCAAACCTAGGCCTCCTACTAAAGCTCAGCCAGGGGGTTCTAAGCCTTTTCTTCCGCCTAAGTCCTCCCAATCCCCCCTGGGTCAGTACAGGCATAGACAGAGAGGGTTTTCAGGACAGAGAGGACGCGGCCAGTATAAGCCGGGGCAGGGCCAGTCTTCGGCCCACACCAGCCAGCCGGCGAAGCGTCCAACACCACCAAACCCCACCATCAAAAAACTAAAGTCTCTCTCACTCCCAGTGCCTATCTTAAGGCCGGAGGAACCGAGGGAAGTACAGCCGGCGAACCCTTGTCTGCTAACTGGGTCGTTCCGAACGTGTCACCAAGCATGGCCGTTAAAACCTGGGCACGGATGGTGGCACGCAAAGGCATCACTTGGCAGTGGCTCCGGCGACCTCGCTTACGTCAGCCGACAACGGCAAATTGTGTTTCATTAGAGGTGGAGTCGCTGGTCCAGGAGATGATTGCCAAGAATGTCATCATCCCGGTCCCTCCAGATTACCCTGTATTCACGTCAAAACTGTTTTTGGTTCCCAAACGGGACAGTGTTCAGATGAGGCCGGTCGTAGACCTGTCTTATCTGAATCTTCACATTTACAACGAGTCTTTCAGAATGTTAACAGTTCATCAAATCAGGCTAACACTTCCGCCGGGAGGCTGGATGTGTTCCCTAGACCTGACAGACGCCTATTGGCACGTGTCGGTCAACAAAAGATTTCAAAGGTTTCTGGCCTTGAGGATCAGGCACCAAAATTTTGTTTTTCAGAGGATGCCGTTCGGTTTGAACCTAGCACCTCGAGTATTCACGAAACTAGTCCGGCAAGCCCTGATGCCGTTGTTAAAACAGGGAATCAGAGTGTTGTGGTATCTAGACGACTGGCTGGTGGTGGCAGAGACACAACAATTATGCATAAAACATGTCAATATCATTTTAAATCATGTCAAAACTCTAGGCTTCAAGGTAAATCTGGTAAAGTCAAACCTTGTTCCCTCAAGAGTAATTCAGTGGATAGGGCTGGTCTGGGACACCGCCGCTCTCACTCTGAGTCAGAGTGTGGACAATCGCAACAGGTTTCGCAGGAAACTGTTCAGGTTTCTTCACAGTCTGACTACGACACGAAGAGTCTGGGAGTCTCTGGTCGGCTCTCTCAACTGGATTCAGCTAACTGTCAAGTTGGGCCGGTTGAAAGTAAAACGATTAATATTGGAAGGCAACAAATATTTCCCACTCTTACCGGCGGGAAAATTATGGCCCATACCAAAATTAATCCACACCTTACTAGCGGTCTGGGCGAAGAGGGAAACATTGCACTCAATCATGTCATGGACCTCTCCTCCTCCAACGGTATGGGTAGACACGGATGCGTCGGGCACCATAGGGTGGGGATTTCAGTCAAATCAGGGGCACCAGGGTCAGGGGCTTTGGTCCCACTTAGAAATCTCTCACATAAATGTCAAAGAGTTACTAGTCCCCTTGTATTTCCTTCAGGCTCACGGCCCGGCGTTACGGGGCAAGTCGGTGGCCTTCAGAATGGACAATCTGAATGCAGTTCACTGTATTCAGAAACAAGGGTCAACGAGGTCAAGGAAGTTGCTACTCGTGTCGGAAGAGATTTTTGTTCTAGCCAGCAGTCTAGATATTTATCTTCACGCATCTTATCTCCCAGGCGTAGCGAACGTCTGGGCAGACGCTCTGTCCCGGAGACAGAGCACGACAGTAGAATGGGAGCTCAAGCAACCCATTTTCGACCTAATGATTGCGGAGCTCTCCCATCCACAAGTGGATCTTTTTGCGTCCGAGACTCACAAGCTCCCTCTATACCTCACCCGCCGGGCGATAACGCCGGCAGGGGGGCCAGACGCCCTAGTGACAGACTGGAACAGATGGAGCTCCATCTATCTGTTTCCGCCGCCAGATGCGTCACTAATGTGCCACGTAGTGAACAAACTACGAGTTTATCGAGGCTTAGTCTCGCTAATCGCGCCCCTGTGGCCGGCGCAGGTGTGGTACCAGCAATTAATAATGTGGTGCCCGGACCCGGTATCGCTCCCGGTCGGGTACTTCCACTTAGACACGATTGGCAACCTAGCGACCTCGCTGACTTTTGCATTATGGACATTCAGGAGGCCAAGTGGCTAGCACCATACGGTAGGGATGTGACCAATAAATTGCTCAATCAATATACTCAGTCTACTAAGCGACAATATCAATCACATTGGAAAGCTTTTACTTCTTGGATTGTTAGAACGGAACAAACTGTACCCTCAGTGGCATTGGTTTTTAATTACTTGAACTATCTGTTTGAGCAGAAACGTTTATCTGTGGTAACTTTGAAGAATCACTTAACTGCGATTAGAGTGCCCTTTTTCGACCTTACAGGTCTATCCATACCGGTGGCGGAGGAAACAGGATTTATGAGAGCGTGTTTTAAACTCCGCCCACCTCCCCGTCAGCTCATGCCTACTTGGTCTCTGGACAAAGCTTTGTCTTTACTTCATTCTCGTCTGTATCAAAATACTGCAGACTTTGCTTTAATCTTAAAGAAGGCAGTTTTCCTTTTGGCTTTGGCCACCGGAAACAGAGTGTCTGAGCTGGCGGCGATGAGCAACACACCTAATTGTCTTAGGTTTGGTAGACTTAATGATTCAATTTCCATTGCACCCTCCCCGGCGTTTGTAGCCAAGAATGAGCATAGTGCACACGTGTTTTCTGAGTTCACGGTGCCGGCGTTAAAGAGGGGAAAGGTGCATCATAATTTATGTCCAGTGCAAGCTCTAACCAAATATTTGAGAATAGCTCCTCAAAACCCCCAAGGTGCTTTATGGGTAGCGAGCACGGGTAAACGCTTACTTAAACGGCGATTAGCCTCTCTTCTGGTAGAAGTCATTAAAGAGAGTAATCCCGGCGTTGTGGGTAGGGCCCACGATTTACGCAAGTGGGCGGCCTCTTTACGTTTCCTGAAAAACTTTTCAGTTGAAGATATTGCGTCCACACAGTTGTGGGCGTCTAATCATACGTTTCTCTCTAGATACTTGTCAGTTGCTCTAGACAAACCTTCCTTACCATGTATAGCTTTAAGGCAGAGGGTCTAGGTGGCCCTGCAGTCACTTATGTTTACTTTCACGGAAGGGGGGGGGGGGGGGGGGGGGGGTGCAGTCAGTTGACATAGGACACCCTAGACCCCGCCGGAGTATGAGAGCTGTGATACAATTTAAGGTTAAAATGTGATATGAAAATTTCTCTGCGAGAAATTGTGCTAGTACAAGGTTTAGTACAAAACAACGGTGTTGTTATAGTAGTTTTAGCTGCGAAAGCAATGTAATATTAGTTCAATGGAGTTCATTTGCAATTGATCTCCACATGTATTTTGGGGTTTATGATGTGCACATATAAACTTATAACTTATTATTTTTGTCACCACTCGTTGAGTGGGGTGCCTTTTGTAACTACAGATCTGTGTTCAGAATCTTCAGGGTTACCCATTTTTGTCGGGCAGGCTTCTTTGAAGCACGCACCTGCCTGAACCCCTTTTTCTTGTATATTTCCGGCCTACACCGTATTAAATACATTTTTCAAAAGTAAGAATACTATGTGGTTGTTTTTATTATCTGCTTTTCTAGAGTTATGATATGATTACGAATGTCCCCCTCCAGTCTTAGATATCAGGCATGTTCGTCAATGATGGAGGGGCCACTAATAAATTATAGGTTTGACTCCTGTAAGGAGATAAAGAAAACCTAATATTTAGTAGTGGCCCCGTAATCATTGACGACTGGGGCCCTCCCGACCGTCCCCTTCCCATTCGTTGATGTATTAAGGATTTTGGTTTACTTGATATGTCAGTGAAGGAGGAATGACGCCTGAATCAGCGTCTGGTCAGAAATCCACACAAGTACATCCACGATATGATGGAAAGCTTATTGGATAGTTATTCTTATTTTCTTTTTGTTTTTATTTTTTACGAAGTTTTTTCGTAGTGAGAACCCAATTCATAATGACTGAAGCCATGAGTGAGGTCGCGTGCGCTCATGATGAAGGCTCCTCAGTTTTTAAATGCTCTGCGCGGTAGATTCAAACTACGGCGGATTAGTGTTTGAAGAGGATGCCTTATGTAATAGGCATGTTCGTCAATGATTACGGGGCCACTACTAAATATTAGGTTTTCTTTATCTCCTTACAGGAGTCAAACCTATATTCTGGCCGAGAAAGGCGTGCTGGGTCTCCATTGTGGTGGTTATGTCCTTATGTATGGGATGCTGGTGTGGTGGTGATGGAAGCAATTCTTATTGTCTGCATATTAGTTTTCATAATTCAAAACATAAATTTCTGCAAGGGCATATACAGTATATAAGAATATTATCATGAAAAAGGCACAGTACAGCAAGGGAATAGTATCAATTACCTGCACATACAGTAGACGTAGCTGGCATCCCCAGGCATGTTGATGGTGGTGAGGATGATGTGGGTGATGGACAACAAAGAAGAAGTACAGGCTACTTCACACTCCACCACCATTCGTCGCCCCCGATTCAGCAGCACATAAAAATCTGCAAAATTTACCTCGAACCCATCCAAACAACCCCAGTATGTCAGACCTGCCACTGTGGGCTGCCCGGTGAAAGGACCAGGTGTTGTAATGGTTGCAGCATTGGAGGTGAGAGTTGTTGGACCAGTGGGGTCATAAGTGGTGATGAAGTCGGGAGTAAACGATGGGGCATAGGTGGTGGGAAATGAAATACACTCTTCTCTGGTGCGATCCAACTCATACACACTAACATGAAAGAAACTCCCACACTTTTGGTTTCCATCAGGACACAACAAGCATTTACTATCATCTACATATCCATCTTGACCAATTATTGCTTCCAAATCCCCACAGCCACATACCAGCATCTCATTGATGGGGACGAGTTTCGTGAAGACAAGCTCCTTGGTCGGGTGAAGCTGAATACACAGCTGACCACAAGCGGCAGCAGACCGTTCAGGTAAATCTGAATGGTAGATTTCTAGGAATGCAAAATTTATGGCATCAAAATCCTTATGGCAAAACGATGACTGAAGGCAACTGGGATTGATAGTCTGCCTCTCCGCGTATAAATTAATGTTTTCAAAACGGACTGAATTATTCTGGGAAGATCTTGCTATACTAACCCATAATGGAGAAAATATTGTAGAACTGTCTTCCTCATCAGATGAAACTATATTTTCAGCAGAGATTGTAGTTTCTTTCTTGCTATGCAACCTGTTATACTGTGAAGTATTATGCATATTAGGAAGCCGTGACTTCCATAATTTCTGTAGACCAGTGGGAAGATTAAGTTGCAGATCCAGCAATTTCTCTCTTTCCAGCGTCGAAGATGTTGAGTCATTGTTTGGCTGATTGTCCAAAAAAGGATTAGTTTCATAACAGTAGCCTCTGTTAAAGGTCACTAAAACAATGATTATGAAACAAACACAAACTGACATGCTGGAGAGTTTTAAGCTATCTTCAGCCACGGGTAAATGCGGACTGCAGTTTAAGTACTGTACCAAGTTACATGGTGGATTAATGCGGTTTTATGACAGGCTACAATGATTGATCTGAGAAGAGGTGGTGACGGAAGGAAATGAAGCCAAACGTACATTCCAGTTTGATATGAGCTGATAAAAGCTATTGTAGTTTCCACTGAACAATAGCTTCCATACTGTACATTGACCTAAGACACCTATTTATTATTCAACTAAATTTATATATGGTAATATACATGTTCTAGCTTTAATGGCCAAGGAATATATAAGATCTTTAATTGCCATTACTTTTTATGAAACATTCTTGACACGCATTTCTAATCTTATCTCCACAAGGCCTTGATAAGATTGTCATGAGGATACCATAAATTCAGAATGATTTGGGAATTTCCTTTACACTACAATAAAATGATGTAGACATAACTCGAGAGTGAAGTATGCGTGGAAGTTAATATTTTCATTTGTTTTGCAGTTCAAACAATTATAATCATTATAAAATAGGAACTAATAACATTCGTTGGGAAGTCATAATGAGTTATCTATCTATATGCTATATGCTCAGGCCCAATCCTCACTTTTCCTATTTTTTATTTTTATTTTCTATTTAATTCTATTTTATTATTTTGTTTTCTTCTTGGGGGTGGCCGCCTCAAGACAGAGCAAGAACAGGGAAAACACAAAACACAACATAAAACAACACAAACACAGACAAAACACAAATTCACACACATCTAGGTCACCCAGAAGACCCAGAGACCAGGGTCACCAAGGTCGCTCCAGCACTCCCCCGGCCCCCATAGTTATACATGAGTAAATTATTTTCTAGCAACAGATGACAAAGGCCATATGGCATTAAATCGGAATGAAGGGCGGCTCAGAAAAAAAGGGAATTATAATACCGCTAAGCAAGATATGACATGTCGCGAGCAATGAAAAAATAAGGTGTCTCGGATAGAATGTCAGCTAAATGAGAAGGTCGACAGAGGAGATACAAAAAGGAAAGAAGCAGAAATGGGCAGAATGGTGAAGAGGAAGACAGGTAGCAGATGGAGAGTAAGGAAAACTAAGAGTTATACCAGGATATTTACTGGGTTTAAAAGACACTGCAAGTTGGGTCAATCTCAATTGAGCAAGTAACAAAACTATCACAAGGTACATACTGTACAGTATATAGGCACGCAGCAAGACAAGTACAACACAGAGTAACATTTAAATGGTAGTGAGATGCGAGGAGAAAAAGAAGTGCAGAACCATTATCATCAACTGCCCCAGACGTCTACAGAATCAAGTGAGCCACCTGCAAGAATTGCCACCATAACAACAGGCAATGAAAATAATCAACACTAGCCGCATTCCTCAGCTGGAAACGGAGCCCGGAAAGGTTCCAGAGAAAACGCACTAAATAGGGGGGGACTATTCCAAGATTCGTAAAGATCGCCTCCGAGATCACCTTCACACCGACACCCCAGTGCCTGGTAGTACCAGACGCCCAACATTCACCACATCACCGCCTCCAACCAGCGCATCTGCAAGAACAACAATGAGGCCGGTCTGCAACCTGTAACCTACCCGAAACAACGGAAGAGTGATCTCCACGTGGAGTTGTTCAGAGCAACGGACACCACATTTACCCCCATGCCTGGCCAACACAGTCAACGCCCAGCACCTCCCAACATCACACCTATCAATAACTTCACAACATGCATCAAGGAAAAATACATAACACCAGCTGCAACATCTAGTGCCCCAAATCAACGAGTTGTAAATAACGTGTAAATAACTTGGAGAAAGTGTTCCACAATTCTTATGCAAGTAATCACCAACATGCATCTAATCCGAGCACCAACTTAGTTTCACAAAGTGCGTGAATAATAAGTTCACCTGAAATGCAAGCTGCAACCAGTGTACCTTACCCCAGAACTGAAAATAAAATCACGATACCTATCATGCCCTTGTTACCCTGGGAACACGTGACCAGGACAACTCAGAATAAAGAAACACTACTCACGCTGACCATACCAGAACCAAGCATTCAGCCTGTATGCTTGAATTAAATTTTTGGATCCAGATCCAGTAATCCTAGGTTGGAAAGGATAGTTACAAATTCTGATGTGTGTACGAGTGAGCAATTTCGGCATCTGACCCCTACCAACAAGTTGAATTGGAACGAAGACAACCCCGTGGACTTGGATAATTTTGGTCCCCAAATTGTATAACTTGTCAACTTGGAAGTAACCGATAGTGTTGAATGAACGAATCTGCCCAAACCCACTAAGCCTGGATTTGTTCCTCAACACTCTGCTGAGCATAAGGACCAACTGAGGCTTGCAGAATATCTCGTTCTACTCCGACTCTGTCTCTTACCTCTGACGAAGTTAGATTAGTGTGCGATAGTTCTCAGGTTCACCCTAAAACTACTAACCTTCCTCCTACTCTTGGAAATACTTTGTTCTGTCCTGTAGTAGGGGAACCTTTAAATATATTCCCCAGGTCCAGCGTGAGTGTATGAGAAGCCACCCTAAACCCAGATCGAGAAATAGACTTGCCAGACAATTGTTACAGTTGTTTGGGCCTGAACCGAGTCCCGATAAGTGAAAGTGACCCAAGTGCCGCGGAGAACTACCAGTGTGATGTTAGGCCCTTGTAACTTTGGATGCTACGCTCCTACAACACAACGATCAACTCAAGAGCTCTCAATCGATCTACCAGTGCTTCTATCTACTCTACACTCCTTTAAGAGCCGTTTGAAAGTTTCGTAGTGGTAACAATGATTACTGTGAGGGTCTAGACCTAGGTATGCTGAGATTCTCCTAAGTGTAACATAATCATAGAAGAGGCTTTCTCTCTTCCCTTCCTTGTTTGTTTTAGCCATCCTGTTTGTTGGGAAACAATACAAACTCTCTTGTGGGAAAACTATATATATACTTCCTCGAATTCAGGCTCCTGTGTTCCTCGCATAGGAAATATACATATAAGATTTTCCGTTACAAATACATACACCTACACGTAAATCGAGAATACTTATTGCAGACCTGAGTTTATTTATTCATTATCATTTGGGTTCATATCAAAATAGTTAAGTCTCATTGCAGAGTTAAATAATTTTCAGTCACTTGCCATAGACTGTTTATTATCTTTGGTGAAGTCCATTCTCACCCTTGTACCTTGTGTAACCTTTTGAGTATTATTATTACTATTCTCATTATTATTGTATTAACCTTTATGTATTAACTTGTGATATCTGTTGAAGTAAATATCGTCCTTCTTATTAATAATTGTTTAGAGGTTCACCTCTATTGTCACTTTGCCATTTATGTCTATAACTTTAACCAATTAAGTTACTCTGCTTAAAACCTTTAGGACATATTCGTGTATGTTGAGACAAATTGTCTCTGTGTATTTCCATTAATTATTATTTCTTTATTAATTAGTATTGTCCTACAGAGACCCCCGTTTTGATATCGTGTACCCTAGAGTTAAGAATAAAACTTTTGTAATCTTCCTGTGTGTCTATGTTTATTGTATATTATATGTGTGGTGATTTAGAAAAATAGGGTCAGTCCTTACCCAGTGGAGAGGTACCTTAGTTGTTGATAACTGCACATTCCCAGGCCGGGAATAGCAATCAGAATATCTCACGCTTCTTGGAATCGTGGCATAACGGGTAGTTTATTACACGTAAAAATATAAAATGGCTTCAATATTTGGCTAATATTCACAGAACCAATACACAAATAAATACATACAATACTGGTGATACTCCCTTCGATAGCAATAATCAAGTTAAACACTTGGGAATCACGATGAGTATTATCAAACACTTTAACATTGTTCTACAATAGCATAAAGTACTCCTCACGTGGAGTAACAGTTCAAATCAGTAGCTCGCTTGGTGTAGTGACTAGCGTCTCAGACTTCCACCCAGAAGGCCCGGGTTCGCGCCCACGCTCGGCGCATTAAAGATTTTTCACAAGCACTGAGTCGTTACCATCCCTCATGAGCAAAGGGATGGGGTAGTAGTACAGGACCCCAATGGAAATACGCCTAATCGGCCTTATTGAGCTATCCTTAGCTAGCTTAGCATGCGCTAGCTTTAAGAACTATTATTATTATTATTATTATAAGGACGGATCAATTATGAATACAAGTTCACTCTGTAGAAAACGTCAGTTACAGGGGTCACTGAAAGAAAGAAATGGTGTATGGTCGGCTTTGATTCTATGTGTAGCACTGGTGTATGTGTGAGTCTGGTTCTGAGAAATATTACCATAAACTGTTGCCTCGAAAGGAACGGTGTACAGAATATTTATCAGAGTCCAGGATAGTATATGTGGATTGTGTCCTCTTTTCTGTAGTGATGATGATGGTAGTGGTGATTGTGCAAGTAGTTGTGCTGGACAGTAATATATACTGTGTATATTTTGCTTTGATATGTGTATGAAGGAGACAAAAGGCACAGCTGCCTGTAACAATTGTCTCCCCCAAAGTTCAAAGAGTGAAAACATTTGTTTTTTGGTGTTTTGGAAATAAGTGTGGTGTGCTTGTTTAGTGTAGTTAAATTATTAGAAGGATCGAGGTGTTTGTGAGAGCTGGCTGGATTACTCTCTGTGTAGGTGAGACACAGACAGAAACAGTGAAGGAGGCCAGACAAATGAAACAGGAGTTCCAGCAACTCTTTATCACATGTCTATGAGGCCTCCACTGGGTATTGCCCAGATCGATTTGTGTCTACAATCTTTCCAGAAAATATACTTGAAAAACATCCTACGAGGCCTTACCTGGGAAACCTGACTGACCTAGCTGGATGACATCATCATGTTTGGCTGGATCTAG
This sequence comes from Paralithodes platypus, assembly GCA_032716605.1. Classification (NCBI taxonomy): domain Eukaryota; kingdom Metazoa; phylum Arthropoda; class Malacostraca; order Decapoda; family Lithodidae; genus Paralithodes; species Paralithodes platypus. Next base: position 37,403,933 of record CM064521.1, read on the forward strand.
GGAAAGCACTGACAATGACTCCGACAAATATTCAGCAGCATCTTCAAAGTGCAATATCGCCCACAAATCGGTGGACTTCTTACAACATGAGATATTAGGCAACGTCATCGCCCCCGATTCCGAAAAAAATAACACCATAGTGGGTATACCTCTACCTCAATATGTAAAAGGAGTCCGGGCATTCCTCGGCCTTGCGTGCTATTACAAACGCTTCATCGAGAAGTTTTCCACCTCTCCACGACATGACAAAAAAAGATGAGTTCAAGTGGACCCCAGAACGCCTTCCAATTTCTGAAAGAAAAATTAGTCTCTGCCCACATCGTCTCCTTCCCTGACTATTGCCAGCCTTTCCACCTCAACACCCACGTGTCCCTGGTCAGCACTGGAGCAGTGCTAGAACAAATCTGTGATGGGAAAGAACATCTAATCGCCTGCGCGAGCGTCACCCTTACCCCATATCAACGGTATTGTGCTGCCACCAATAGAGAATGCCTGGGAGTTGACTGGGCCCTGAACCACTTTCTTTCTTTTCTCACCAGCACCAGATTCACTATCATCACAGATCACCAATCTCTGCAATTGCTGAGCAAATCACAGACGTAAATGTTCTCATAGTATGATGGTGAGAGACACTCAAACAGTTCGACTTCGACATACAACATAGGCCAGGAAAACTCCACACCAACGTGGATGCTCTCTCTTGGCTACCTATCAACAGCGTCACCCCTCAAAATGCTACTGGCCCTCACGCAGCCGTGGTGCTTAGCGCGGTCGAACCTATATTTCACAAATGTTATGATATTTATATATATGCGTGTACTGTTACTTAGTAATATTGTATTGTGTAACCTAATCAACCCGAATGATATACATTTAAGTAAGAATACACCGAAATATAATCGTGATTAGGCTCGAATGGGTGGCACCGCGGCTGCGGCCAATGTTTATAAACAACATGCTTTAGGCCTACATATCAAGATCAATAATTAATGATCCATCATTTCGATATTATTTTGATCTAGTTGAATTTGTAAAAAATTGTGATGACTATTCCTATAATATAATCGCTTACTTTGAGGTATTATATATAATAACTCCGGTAGGTTAGCGGCCTTCTATAGGATTATGACGCTTCTTTCGGATATTCTGAGGATATAGCTAGGTACATTTATAATTATCACATCCAAATCGATTATTTGTATATGGATATATACACAAAGTCTTAAAACTGTTATCAAGTTCCGAAAGTCTGAATCGGGTTGAGTTTAGACCCTGTGGAAGAGCAGGGTTGAGTTGGCTTGATATTGGACACCCTTTTATGGCATTTGGGTGTGAAATACGACACCTTTTCCAGTCTATCGGAGATAGTGATGGTAAAGGAAAATGCGGCATAAGTAAACAACTGGGTTAAAGTCAAGCCGATTCGGGCTTTAAGTATATATCTGTAAGCAAGTCATCATATTTCATTGGCGAGTGTTAACAAATTCTATCAATCTAAATGTAGTCTTAAATTAGCCCAAACATACGCCAAAGTAAAGATATTCACGATCATTCGAAATTGGGCTTTTGTGTATTTCCTCTTTAACAAGTAACTGTTTATACTTATAAGAGTGTGCAAACTATAAATATGTTCTAATGTGTAACTAAGAACCCCAAATATACGAAGCGTTTGTTGACGTTCTTAAAACAAAGCAAAAGAACAACAGCTTGCGTACGCTTATACGATATCGGGAAAGTAATCCTTCTTTATTAAACCCTCTAAGTAGCATATTATCATTTATTATGTAAATGTGTGTTAAACTAATGGAACTGAAATTGTGTACTTAAGACTTCCAAACCAATCTGATGATCTCTGAACTTTGAAATAATTGTAATAGTTTCGAAATCTGACCTTGTTCATTATAACGGAATGAAGGTTCTTGGTACGATGTTGCCAATGTAGCTGCTACCGCTAAATCCAGCGAATCACTTACATCACTTCCATCTAGCGACATCAAGATGTGATGAATTCTAGCGATATTCAAGTTATTTTCCCTATTTTAAGGAATTGGAGAGATATTTCGATTGTTAAAGATTATTCTAGTTACTTCAACATATGTTTTCTAGTGACATACAAGTGTTTAGTGTCTGGTGACTATCTAGCGATTTGTCAATGCTATTCTAGCATACATTTGTGATTTAGTTTATCTTGCATTTTTGTCTAAATTTGCCCTATTTCTCCAGAAGACTTCCTACATGGTATAGTGTATTGTTCTAGTGATAATTAAATATTATATAGGGCTATTTTAAGTTGGCTGATGAATATGAAGCAGTAATATGCTGGACGATGAGAACACTGTATGTAAACATGTCTCGGATATCACTGATAATTTTTGGCATTTTCTGCCAAAGCCCAATGGCTTATCAGTGGTGGTAACACAAAATGCAGCTCAAGAGTCAAGTTCAGAAAATCAGTGTTCGTCACGGTAATTAATCCGTCACTCCTCAGAATTATTGAAATGTCTATGTATGCGAATATTTCTTGCTCTACTATTAAACAAATAAATATGTTTTATAATTTCACCTAATATGTAATGTCACAACACATCTTAAATTGTATATATTCAAATTTATTGCCGATATGTTCTGTTGTCGATTATTCCAGTCCCTGACATACCTAATGATATTTGGTATATTACGCTATTTCGCTTTTATTTTGTCTTTATTTGCTTTGTAATAATTATTCTGCAATGCATATTTACTTTCATTCTTAAAAATAGTCAGAAAAGGTTGTCCATATAATATATATATTTAAAAGTCTGGATCGCCCCTTGTCATTTTGTGCCACCACACTTTAATGAGAGTGGGTTATCAGACTTTGGGGTGACACAAAATGCAGCTATAGATTATAACTACAGAACAACAACATGTTTCTCCAATAAAATCTCGATTCCCTTCTACAGTACATATAATTAGCCTATGTCCAGGTACCGTTGCCCACATAAGTTGTTTCTAATCGTGATCTGATGTATGAATGTAAATTATATAGTAGGCTTAGGCCTATACGAATTAATTGCGAGTGCAGTTTCTTTTAATTATCAGTTTACTAATCATATGAATTAACCACGATACACTCTACACTCGTAATTCAATGATGCGCAATATATTTCCATTAGCATGGTCACGGAGAGGAATTAACAGAACTATTAAATATGTGGGCAACTGCAGGCTACGTGATGGCTTGGTTTTGATATATGTTCCTAGTTAATATGCATTGAATTACGGTGGTGGTTCATTTTCGTTCCAAATAAATAAATAAACACCAAGAAAGATCGTTTCTCAGTCCATGTTGACGATCGTCTAGTAGGTGTTTACCGTACGCCAGAGAAGTACGTTCTGCACCCCAGATTCTGGCCCACGCCCTGGAATGTGGAACGCATTTCATTTCAACTTCACTTCTCCACGTCCGTTTTTCGTATGTGACGTCACAGGCCCAAAAACGGATCCCCAACAGACGGCTAGTGTGAACCGGGCTTAAGAAGGGAATAAATAATATTGAAGAAGTCTAAGTCATGATATTAAGCTTAGCTGTCTGTCAGTCAGTTGGATGAAGTAATGATGAGAGCTTGATGAAAGCCGGAACTAGGATCGTGGCGAACTGAGGAATGGAGGTGTTGCTTGGACGATATCTAAATGTGCTCTAACGCAAGGCGTCTGTTCAGACACGTCATCGTCTTTATGCTACGAATCTAGCGGATACTGCTAAGTTTGTAGCGGATATCTAGTGGTAAATTCTTCACTGACGAGCAGTTGGCCGTAATATATAAAAGTCATGTGCGTTCTCAGATGGATTACTGTTCACCTCTGTGGAGTGGAAGTGGAGTGGTTGCATTGAGGCAGTTGGACAAAATTCAAAATAAAGCTATTAGATTAATCAATGACCCTGCAATCACACAGGACCTTCCTACATTATCCATACGAAGAAACGTTGCATCCCTTGCATTATTCTACAGATATTTTCACAGCAATTGTTCCGAGGAACTTGCTTCAATTGTGCCGCCTCTCCACATCTTTCCCCGTAGAACTAGGGCAGCTGAGAGCGCCCATGAATTTACACTTTCTCCTCCACAATGCAGAACTTCTGCTTATCAAAATTCATTTATCCCTAGAACTACTACTCTTTGGAATTCACTTCCCTCGAATTGCTTTCCACAAACTTACAATCTACAAATGTTTAAATCCAGTTGTTACAAACATTTTATGAATGGAGGATGCCTTTAGGCACATGGACCTTTTTGTTTTATCTGTGTTTTTCCTTCCTCCGTTCATTGTCTCTTTAAAAAAAAAAATAATAATAATAATATCGTACCGCTTTTATAATATTAGAACATACAGTAGTTATATGATAATCGTCATATATTTATTCCTAAACTCGTAAATACTATACAGTACTTTCATATAATAGGCCTTATTTAACTTATCAAGCTTACATGCATACTGTCATACAAATATGATAGGGTATGATACATAGAAACGTATATTATACCACTAACTATCGTGAATCCACGATACCAAGTAAGTTCTGAGGTTTATTTGGGTTGTGAGTGCTTTAGGAAGTGTTTTACGCTAGCTAGGATGTCTTTAGTGTAATTTTACGTGTGGAAGGCGATCGCTTCCCTGAGCATAAGATGCAATGCTTGTCCCCTCGTCGTTCATGAAATATATTTTTAGCCGTGGACAAGCATTTTTACCTCTTTGCCCTGATTTTATTAGCTAGCACAGGCTAATCTTTGTAAGGTTTAATTGACCTTTCCGCCGTGACGACGGATTATAAGTCTTCCCCGCCGTGTGAGGATATATTAAGAATATAGGAGAGTCATTCCGGCTGAGCCGAAATCCCGTTTGGAAGCCTTCCCTTTCCGCCGGGAATTTTAGTTCTGGCGCTCGACCACGAACGGGTTACTTGGATCGTTACTCTAGCCCGCCGCAGAGAGCATCCGGCAAAATAGCACTCGACTATTTTCCGCTGGAAGAGTTGAACCAAACCCTTTGTGTTTTCTAACTCGTTTGCAACAAGATAGCCCAACACAACACGTACATATATTTATTGGTGGCTCCTTACGTCAATGACGTAAGAGCCTATGTTAATATGGCCTCGTTCCGGGCTCCTCTGAGCCCGGGTTAACCTAGACCATGACGGTCGAGAACCAAGATCATCATAGGGGGTACCCCTTAATCATTCCTACGGTACGTCATTGGGTCGGAGCCACTGAAAAGTAGGAAATAAAAAAGAAAAGAATTATCACAGTTTGAACACTGCGCTCAGATCTTCCTTTGCTTCCCACACCTTGCTAGCTACCTATTGCCCGCAGGGGATTCCTCCCTCGTCCGTCGGCCATCCAAAATAGACATCCGTTTCCTTAACTCCGTACAGGGTTACATAGCCCCTCCTAAACGCATCAGTTTTGTCCATAGTGAGTCTTGTTGCAGTTGAAGTCATATACGCATTTAGGAATGTATTTATGTGGACCAATTTCACTTGTAAACCTGTAAAGTAAGGACTTTAGTCTGGTCTGGCCGACGTACATGCCAAACAAAAGCCACTTTCACTTCACAGATCCGCGAATTAATGTTTTTATTTCGTATCATACGAACCCCGGCTCTTTAGCTGCAGTGTCTTTTTGTTCTGTGATAGTTGTGTTTTAACATTATAGCATGATAGATATTCCCTTAAGGGTTGAATTATATGTGAGTGTCAGATTCATATATCTGTAATTCCTGACAGGTAGCCCCTGGTTGTGCCCAGGCCAGAGGTTATTTTTCAGGCCACCGTAATATTTGTACTTAGGAACAAATTTCCTAAGCCTAATTTCTAAAAAATTTAACCTGTTTTCATTCAATGCTTCGCACCACAATAAACTACAATACTTTCAGTATTTACTTCCAAGTTTTTCTTTAAAAAGTGAATACATATCACTTTAACATTAATCAATCACGAATGCCTCATATATTTGTATCATATATTTGCCTTCAAGTCAATTTAGAAGCATTAGTTTCATTAGAACCAGCAAGACTACAGCTGATAGTCTCTATATTGCGAAATGAAATCCAATTACATTTCATTATTAACCAAATCTCCAGGTACCCTAGGCCCTATCTCAATAGGCCCGGATACCAGGACTGCCAGATATGGTGACAGTCCCGGATCCCAGATGGGCGGATAATATCATAATACCATACATCCTCAAGCCCCCGGTTTCCCTAGGCCTGATCTCAATAAGGCCCGGGTACCAGGACTGCCGGGTATGGAGGCACTCCCGAATACCCAAATAGGCGGGTGACATTATAGTACCATACACTCCCAAGTCCCCGGGTGCCCTAGGCCTTATTCTCAATAAGGCCCGGGTACCAAGGCCCGGATACCAGGACGGCCACGTATGGTGACAGTCCCAGGTACCCAGATGGGCGGATAATATAATACCATACATCCTCAAGTCCCCGGTTTCCCTAGGCCTTATCTCAATAAGGCCCGGGTACCATGACTTCCGGGTATGGAGGCACTCCCGAGTACTCAAATAGGCGGGTGACATTATAGTTCCATACACTCCCAAGTCCCCGGGTGCCTTAGGCCTTCTCTCAATAAGGCCCGCGTACCAAGGCCCGGATACCAGGACGGCCACGTATGGTGACAGTCCCAGGTACCCAGATGGGCGGATTATTTTATAATACCATACACTCTCAAGTCCCCGGGTGCCCTAGGCCTTATCTCAATAAGGCCCTGGTACCAGGACTGCTGGGTATGGAGACAGTCCTGGGTACCCAGATGGGCGGGTGATACAATAATACCATACAAACATAAAGTCAAACCCGAGTACAGTACATACAGATTACGGCCATCTACCCAAGCATTATAATACCGAGTGATATTATAACACAATGCAACCGGGTCGTAACATAATACCTGTACCATAAAATCGGCCGGGCTCCAGTAAGCCAGTTTACCAAGTACTCTAACGACTGTCAAGATGACAGCATATATTACAACAAAATTCTTTTAAATAACAGAACCGGGTGCCAATGCCACCGGGTCGTAACATAATGCCATAAAAACGGCCGGGCTCCAGTAAGCCAGTTTACCGAGTACTCTGACGACTGTCAAGACGACAGCATATATTACAACAAAATTCTTTTGAAAACCCCGGGTACTCTAGGCCTAGCCTAAACAACATTAATTTCACCGGGTACCCAAAGCGGACCCAAACCCTTAATAAAGACATGTTACCGGGTACCCTAAACTTTGTCATACTTAAGAAAAACAAACCAGGGTTCCAATAAGGGTATCAAATGGAAATTCTTGCCGGGTACTCTAGGCTTAGTCATACTATAATAAGGATGTCATACCCTATTAGAGACAGGCCCAGGTGCCAGTAATCAACATAACTATCGGATTTACGATAGATGCGAGAACTTAAATAAGTACTTCTATCTAATTAGTTTACTTAAAGTAAAACAATACAAGGCTAGTGCCTAATTTTGCCAAATAAGTACTATTTCCATCTCACTATGCAACATTGACTCCTTGGTGTGATTCACAGGCTCGGGTATTGCACGGCGTTTTCCAGAGAAGAATCTGGACAACAATTAGAACGCTCCCTCCCGGCCAAGGGATGATCACAGCAGGAGCTGAACAGTATTCCAGATTTGAAGGCCATGGTAGACATGACCATCTCACCTGTTGCTCCCTTCACTCGGCTAAAAAACCTATATCTCTAAGGTGAGTTCACTGGGCAAAACTCTAGACATTTCCAATTCACCTACGAAGTGTATTCTCACTAATTATATATTTTAATTAATTCCCAGGAACAAGTACAAGTTTTCTTTCCCTTTCTAAAAGGCTATACCTGAAAAAAAAAAAAAAAAAAAAAAAAAAGTAATTATATCCAGTGATACCGAGTAACAATTCACTAGGCTACTTCTGACATAAAAGGCAACTGTAGTTTAATTAAAATAAACGAGACATGACCAGATCCTATTTTGCCAAAAATCTAAGTACAGTATACCCTCGCTATCTCGGACTAATTGGGGGGAGACTCAGTCCGATATGACCGAAAATCCGAGATGTCCGGAGTCCGGCTTGTGTCCGACCTAACAGAGGATAAAATCCGACCTAACCAATGTCCGTCCGAGACAACAATGAAATCGGAGACTACGGAAAAAATCCGACCTCAAGAGAGACGTCCGCGTCAACCTAGAAAACAAAGACAACCCTATTCGAACCCTATAATCTGTATTACAAAACACAGTACAGTAAACCCCTGCACAACGAACACTCTTGCAACGAATTTTCACTTTAACGAAGGTTGCATAGTACTACCCCTTGCCCGCACAACAAACACTTTGGCTCGACTTTACAATTTTTTTACCGAGATTTACCGATGGTTCGGAAGTTTTTTGCCAGGGTATTTTTAGTTTTTTTTCCACATAAAATCGCTCACTCCCCCTCTGCAACTCTCTTTCTATCTATCTATCTCTCTAATGCATATCTACCTAACTCCCTTATACATTAACATAACTATGTCTTATTTGGACTTTTTGTAATCTTTGAATAATTTCTAATGTGATGGAATTGAAAAATATAATATCCTTCCAGCACATAGATAAATAATAAATAAGATAGTCAACCAAATATTTCAACCCTCCCCTGTGCGAGCAGAGACGGAAGATTTACGTTTGATTGATTTATTGTTTTGTTTTGTTCCCTCGATATACACTCTCTTTCTATCTAGGGTAAGACGGGGTAATTTCGCCGCGGGGTAATTTCGCCGCGGCGCTAATAATTTGCATTCAAACGCCGATATCTCCGAAACTATTGCATGGATTTGACTGCAGTTTGGCTTAGGTTGTAGAGCAGTTTTGGTTTAGGTTGTAGAGCAAGTTTGGTTTAGATTGAAGAGTTAGTTTGGCTTAGGTTGTAGATCTAGTTTGGCTTAGGTTTTGTTGCAGTTTCGTGGGGCCTGGAGCCGGGGCTAGCGGCGCATCTGACGGTATGGTCGGGTGTGTGTGGGGGTGTTTGAAGGTGGTTTGTATGTGTGTTTGTTTGTTTGTATGTTTGCGTTTGACACAGTGTTGGCAGTAGCCGTCAGCTGCTGCCTGGTACTTTGTACTAGCAACCTACACGCCGCACCCACACGAGACACGTCCACACCCGCACTAAATACTTCCACACCCGTAGGCCTAATAAATACGTCCACAACCGCACTAGACACATCCACACCCGCACTACATGTCCACAACTCCACACCCGCACTAGACACGTCCACACCTGCACTAGACAGTGGCGCCTAGGCCTACACATGTGACACACCTGCATCTCTTCCCGCCCTGTTCAGTTGTGTGTGTGTGCGTGCAACGTTTTTCTAATGGTATGTTTAGTGACAGTTTGGGTTTGTGAATGTTTTCATTGCTTGTGTGCTAGTGTTTTGTCTGGCCATTAATCATATAATGTTATCTAGTTTACTAGCTAGATGAATAAATCATGTACAAACCTTAGGGTTCAAGGTCAACCTGGTAAAGTCGAACCTTGTTCCCACACAGGTAATTCAGTGGATAGGGCTGGTCTGGGACACAGCCAACCTTACTCTCAGTCAAGAGTGTGGACACCCGAGACAGATTTCGCAGGAAATTGTTCGCGTTTCTCCACAGTCTGAACACGACGAGGAAGACGTGGGAGTCCCTGGTCGGTTCTCTCAACTGGATTCAACTAACTGTGAAGTTGGGCCGGTTGAAAGTAAAGAGATTAATCATGGAAGTCAACAAATGTTTCCCACTCTTACCGAAGGGAAAATTATGGCCTATCCCTCCATTAATTCACAACTTACTGTCGGTCTGGGCAAGGAAGGAAACATTGCACTCAATAATGAAGTGGGTTTCTCCCCCACCTATGGTATAGGAAGTGTTGAATTATATACGAGTGTATTCTTCATATATCTGTAATTCTTGACAGATAACCCCTGGTTGTGCCCAAGCCAGAGGTTATTTTCTCATACAATCATAAAATTTGTAGTTAGGAACAAAGTTCCTAAGCCTAATTTCAAAAACTTTTAACCTACATTTATTTCAATGCTTCACAACACATTTAAACTACAATACTTTCAGTATTAATTTCCAAGTTTTCTTTATCAAAAGCGAATACATATCGCTTTAACAGTGAACATTCACGGGTGCCTCATATTTTATTGGCCTTCATTTTAGATGGCTTTTTTTCTCATTAGAACCAGCAAGACTACAGCTGATAGTCTCTTCAGTGTGTAAGAATATCAATTTACAAATTTTCATAATTACCCTACTGTGTACTCATCTAGGCACCCGTGTATCATTATTTTCAAAGGGTATCAAGTGGACCTGCAGCCAACAGATACCCATAATAATATCATAATTGAATATCCACCTGACTTACAACCCCAGAACGTTGTAAGAATCATGTACAAAGACACACAATATTCGCCATTTAACACTCGTGCCCGAGAAGCCTCCCTTACGAGCACACAAAATATGGCATGTGGATAATTTTTCATATCCCCGGGTACCCAAGGCCTATCTCGATAGGTCCGGGCACCAAGGCCCGGGTTCCGGGGTCTACCAGAGGTGGTGACAGTCCCCGGTTAGCCAGATGGGCGGATAATATTATAATTCCATACATCCTCAAATCCCCGAGTACCCTAGGCCTTAGCTCAATAAGGCCTGGGTACCAAGGCCCGGGCACCAGGACTGCCGGGTATGGAGGCACTCCCAGGTGCCCAAGTAGGCGGGATACATCCTCAAGTCCCCGAGTACCCTAGCCCTTTTTCTCAACAAGGCCCGGGTACCAAGGCCCATGTACAGTAAACTTCCGTTAATCCGACGACCGATAATTCGAATCTCCCAATAGTCCGAATTTTTCAATTTGAGGCCAAATCCGAATTCACCCAATAGTCCGAATTTTTCAATTTGAGGCCAAATCCGAATTCACCCAATAGTCCGAATTTTTGAATTTCCCGGGCGCGCGATATTTCCAAATATCGGCCCTCTAGCGGCCAGGCTGGGCTAAACAGTCTGCCGTTGTCGGTCTACCTGAAACGTTGTTTATCCCGTGTTTATCCTGTGATATAGTGACTTAGTGATGGGTCCCACAGCAAGTTCAGGTGCACGAGGGAGGAATGACAAGAACAAACATAAGAGGAAGCACGTAACTCTGTCCATAGCTGATAAATTGCGAGTGATAGCGATGGTAGAGAAAGGCAGTGATCGGCGTAAAGTTATGGAAACTTTTAATATCGGTGCCTCCACAGTTTCAAACATAGTGAAGGCAAAGGCTAACTTATCGAAGTTTGTTGCCTTTGGAAAGTCAAGTTACACGGGTGATGTGAGAAAGACAATGAAAAAACCAAAACATGAAAAACTTGACGAGGCAGTGCATAAGTGGTTTACGGCCAAGCGGGCTGAGGGCAAGCCTATCTCAGGGCTTATGATAATTGAAAAGGCCAAGCAATTCCTGCGTGATATGAATATGGAAGACGATATAAAATTCTCCGACGGCTGGTTGAGAAACTTTAAAATTAGGCATGGAATTAGGGTCCTAGATGTCGCCGGAGAAAAGAATTCTGCCGACAAAGAGGCCGCCGATCGGTTTGAACACATTTTTGCTACCATTGTTCATGATCACCAGCTGACCCCAGACCAAAATCTTTAACGCCGACGAGACAGGGCTATATTGGCGCTGTTTGCCAACAAGGACATTAGCTGGTAGAGGAGAGAAGGCTGCACCCGGATTCAAGATGAATAAAGAACGTCTCACAATCCTGCTGAGTGGGAATGCTTCCGGTAAATGTCGCAATCGTTTGTTTGTTATCGGCAAGGCTAAGAATCCCTGTGCTTTCAAGAACATGCGAGGGAAGTTGCCAGTGATCTATGATGCACAGAGCAATGCATGGATGACTGCCCAAGTATTCCATGATTGGTTCTTTAAGCACTTTGTTCCCAAAGTCAAGGCCTACTTCAAGTCGATTGGCCTTTCTGAGGACACCAAGGCTGTCCTATTCCTGGATAACTGCAGAGCACATCCCCCTGCCCACGAACTAGTGTCTGGAAACATCTTTGTCACCTACTTGCCCCCTAATGTGACTAGTCTGATACAACCAATGGACCAGGGTGTGTGCCAAAAGTTTAAGCAGAGCTACAAGTCCTCATTTGCCCGCAAGCTGATTAACTCTGATGCATCAGTAAAAACTTTCCAGTCAAGTTTTTCCATCAAGGATGCCATATATGATGCTGCCCTAGCCTGGAAGGATGTTTCGGAGGTAACCCTGAAGAAATGTTGGAACAAGCTGTATGCCCAGGTTGATGACCCTGAAGAGGTTGAAGAAGATGAGCACGATTTCGAAGGCTTTCTTGGGCGTCGCAGGGAGGCAATCAACGAAATCCGAGGCCTGATGGATACCGTGCCGGCCAACGACCCCAAGAGGATGACTGAAGAGGATATTGACGAGTGGGTTGATGTGGATGGTGACCTGCAGGGCGAGGAAGAGGTGACAGATACAGAAATTATCCGGAGTGTTGTGGAGCCAGAATATGTTGAGGAGCACTCGTCTGAGGAAGAGGAAGAGGCAGATGACGATGGCAAAGTAACCTGGAAGGAAGCTGCTACCTATTTCGATGGTATGGTCAAATTTGTGGAACAGTCTAGCCGAACCAAAGAAGATGATGCCAAAAATGACTCTGGTAGGCATTGCTAATGACGCTGAGGATAATGAGATCATTCCCAGCATCCTCAACAAGAACCCAAGAATAAAGTCCCTGGTCGATGATGGCTTAGCTATGAATTTGCTATTCACTAAGCAAAAGAGTGATGCACACACTAAGATTGCGGTAGTAAAAATGTCACCTGAAATACGCTCTTCCATTGTGGATGATGGCAATTCTGTGTATGTTGGACTTGTGAGATGTCGTGCATACGATCGCTTCTGGGTAACACAATGTTACCATTGCCAGGGCTTTGGTCATACCAGTGACAGGTGTTATCGGAAAAATGAGGATCCAAAATGCAACTTCTGTGCTGGTACTCATAACTCAAAAGACTGCACCAACAAGACTTCCCCCAAATGTATAAATTGTATGAGCTCCACATCAGTTACGGAGCCGCCAAATCATTTCGCCTCAAGTAGAAATTGTCCTTTAATGACAGCTCAGAGAAATAAAGTTATTGAGAACACCGATTTTGTAGGTTCAAAAAACTGAAAAATGCACATGGGAGCCGGTTGAAACTGGGTCTGTTGAATGTTCGTTCCTTGCGTAACAAAATGGATCATATTTGCGAGATCTTGGATGAACGTAACCTTGATGTATTATGTCTCACTGAGACCTGGTTGTTCGAGTCAGATCTGAATATTATCCAGGCGGCATTGCCTAAAACCCATTCCATAATAAATGTTCCTAGGCCTAGGGGAGATCATCCGGGTGGTGGAGTGGCAGTTGTCTACTCCACATCTCTGGTGAATATCTTGCAAATAAGCCATAACCCAGCCCCTCTTTATTATGAACTGTTGGAAGTGGAAATAAAACTCCATCAACAAATTCTAAGAATGGCAGTTGTCTATAGGCCTGGCCATCGTGGCACAGATAGGGGGTTTTATGGAAGAGTTTGGGCAGTTTCTCGAGGAATTTTCTGCTAAAACTGGAAGACTTTTGATGTGTTGAGATTTTAATTACTGGGTTGACAGCCCTCATCTGAAGCCATTCTCTCCTGAGTTCCTTGAGTTGACTGATCAGAACAATTTTGTAAACCATGTGTCCCACCCAACTCATATCTTAGGACACACCCTTGACTTGGTTTTCTCTCCTGTGGGTTGTGGTGGTGTTCTGGATGTTGATGTTGAGAATGCTGACCCTAATACCTCTGATCATGCTTTGATTACTTTCAGCTTTGATTTCCCTAAGCCACTCACACATGAAAAAGTAATCAGATTTAGAAATTATAAAAATGCAGACCTAAATTTGGCTAGCAGTGAAGTAAAACAGTACTTGGGAAGTATTGATACTTCCAACCTTACTTCAGATGAGCTGGTGGAGGTACATGGAAATGCACTTAAATTAGTGTTCGATCATCACTGTCCAGAAGTAGAGAAGAAAATCATAGTACGAGATGATTCGCCCTGGTATAGCACTCGAGTTAAATTTCTTAGAAGAGCGCGTAGAAGAGCTGAACGTGAATGGCGGAAAAATAAAACAGACTCTACATGGTTGCAATACCTGTCAGCCAGAAGAGCTGTGGTCTACAAAATCAAAGATGAAAAGAAAGTGTATTATCAGGGAAAAGTTGACTCGTGTGGTAACGACCAGAGGAGGTTGGCTTCAATTGTAAACAGTTTACTTGGAAAAACAAGAGTCAGCTTAAGACCTTCTGTACCTGATGCCGAGTTGGCTGCCAACTTTGTGGCATTTTTTGCTGGCAAGATAACTCGCATAAGACAGGAATTGGATGATGCTTCTGTTGGTGAAGAACTTTCAGTTGTACTCCAACCCCGACACATTCCTAATAATGTCCTCTCATCCTTTCACTCAGTAGAGGTGTACATGATCTCGTCCTACATAAGAAACCTCAATAAAACATTTTGCCCGTTGGATCCCATAAATGTTTCCAAGCTACCAAGAGTCTATGATCACACAGTTGAGTTTATTTCCAAAATAATTAATAAGTGCTTCTCTGAAGGTAGCTTCCCACATTCTGAAAAGCATGCACTACTCCGACCTACTCTAAAGAAACCTGGACTTGATGTTGAGAACATGTTGAACTATCGTCCTGTCTCCAACCTGTCCTTCATATCAAAGATATTAGAGCGTGCAATACTTGACCAATTACAACCACTACTTCAGCAGAATGAAACTATCCCAATTTTTCAGTCTGCTTACCGACAGCATCATTCAACTGAAACAGCATTGATTAGAGTACATAATGATCTAGTTGAGAACATTTGCAATGGTGTGGCCTCCCTATTGGTCTTGCTTGATCTCTCTGCGGCTTTTGACACAGTGGATCACGAGTTGTTGTTGAGTGATCTTTATGATTGTGGTGTGCGTGACTCCGCTCTCTTGCTTCTTGGGTCGTACTTGTCAGGTAGATCCCAGAGTGTGATGGTAAATCAAGTGGTCTCGGACTCGACACCCCTGCAGTATGGTGTTCCGCAGGGATCAGTTTTGGGTCCTACCCTATTTATAATTTATATTAGCAGTTTGTCTCTTCTGCTTCGTGCACATAATGTCACCTTTCACTTTTATGCAGATGACACCCAGATTTATGTGAGAATCACAAATATAGTTGATATACGGAGTAAGATGGAATTGTTGATGTCTGATATCAAGAAGTGGATGAGAGCGAGAAAACTTAAACTAAATGATGGTAAAACTGATATTCTCATCATCCGAGGAAATAGAAGAGCTGATGATATGGTAGGTGCCCTCTCCATCAATGTGGGTGGATCTCAGCTGCGACCGGCCAACTCTGTTCGAAATCTGGGTGTATATGTGAACTCCCGATTAGATTTCAAAGAGCATGTAAACCAGATAGTTAAAAGTTGTTACTTGCACATCAGAAATCTCTATTTGGTGAAGCCGTTTATAACCAGACGTTGCCTCCTGACGTTGGTTCACTCATTGGTCTTCTCTCGTGTTGATTATTGCAATGCCCTGTTGGTGGGTCTTCCAAATTATATTTTGAAGAAAGTTCAGTCTGTTCTTAACAGGGCCGCAAGACTAATTTTTGATGTTCCACCTAGAACTCCTACTACATCTCTTCACATAGAACTGCACTGGCTGCCAGTAAGAGCAAGAATAGAATTTAAGTTGTGTTTGGTGACTTTTAAGGTTCTCAAATTTGGTGAGCCTAGGTACCTTGCGGAGCTGCTCAGGCGCCCACCGGCACACCATGGTGTAGTTGTGCGTCATGACAATGACCCTTTTCGTCTTGATGAACCAAGGGCTTTCCAGCAGTCTTCTTTCTTTGAGAGGTCATTCTCCTACATGGCTCCGAGGTTGTATAACAGGTTGCCGCTGTCCATGAGACAACTGAGTTCTGTTGAATGCTTCAAGAGACAACTTAAGACTTTTCTCTTTGAGAGAAGCTATGATCTTGAGAGAGGTGTCATGACAGATGGCTATAGAGTTTAGGCTATTTTGCCACTGCTGGTGATTGTTAAATGTGTGTTGTATATGAGCCTTCTTTTGATGCATTGATTTTTGTTCTTTTTTCTTTCTCTTTTCGAGCGCTAGTGAATTCTTCGGAAAAATTGGCGCTTATGAGAAATAAGTAACATGCTTATTATTATTTATTATTATTAATATAATGGAAGTGAAACAATCGATTTCCACATCCTCCGTAATGAGTTCTATGAGAAAAGGGGCAGGGCAGTCAAGCAGGCAGACATCAGGGACCTGATGAAAAACATGCACCAACGGGGCCGCCGATCAGATGAACCAGACAACCCTAGTTGTTGTTGTTGAAGACGTGTTTAATTTAAACTAGCCCTCTGGGCCGAGGCCCTCATAAGGCTAGTGGTCGGCGGGGGGATAGTAAGTCAAGTCATATAGGTCACTGGTCAGATTTCATCGTAGAGGTTAAGAGCTGCTAAGAAATGGCGGATGGCTATGAACGAGAATGAATCTGAATCAGAAAGGATGTCTTTTAAAGAGGTGTGTCGCAAGAAGGGACGTCTTTCAGGGCCGTACATGGGACAAACGCATAAAATGTGAGGGATAGTAAGAACTGTGCGACAATGGTGACATTCCGGCGGAGGACTACGGGGAGTGGTCATTAGATATCCATGAGTGAGTCTCGTGTGTCCTATGCGTAATCGAGTTAAGAGGGTTTGGTCAGCGCGACAGGGGCTGAGTGAAGAGGGCCACATGTGAATGTCGTCTTTGATGGAACGAAGGTGACCTCCCAAAGGTTGATCCCTCCATTCTGAGCGCCACTTTTCATGAATATGCCGTCGAACTACAGGAATTAGGTCATCCGATCTGAGGACAGTGGATGCCGGAGCACCTAGACAGGCCTGTTTAGCAAGGGCGCCAGCACGTTCATTTCCCGCAATGCCCACATGGGCGGGGATCCAACAGAGGGTGATGGATCGAGAGCTGCATTTTAATTCGTGGATTTTCAGGATAACATCGATGATCAATGGGTCACGTGGGGCGTACTCTCCCAATGCTTGCAACACACTTTTTGAGTCACTGCAGATAACTACGTGAGGAGGATTGTTTGGAAGTGCAGAGATGAGGGTCAGGGCACCATGAATAGCCAACAACTCTGCAGTGAAAACGGTGGAACAAGGATGTAGGGAGCTTTGATGGATACCATGGTCAGAAATCGCTGCACTACCTACGGCATCCGGAACCTTCGAACCATCAGTGTAGATGAAGGCAGCTGGAACATGACTATCAAGATGTTGTAATGCTAAGGTACGGCGTTGGACTGGAGTCATAGCCTCTACTTGGTCAGTCAAATGGAAACAAACTTCAGGGTGTTTAAGGATCCAGGGGGTAATTGAAATACAGGGGAGGGGCGAATGAGGTGTTGGAATATTGTAAGATGCGAGTAATTGGCGGGATAGGAGGGTAAAAGGCAAGGTAGTAGTAGGAGTAACACAAAAATCTTGGGAACGGAAAAGGTCCTTCAATGTGGGATCCTGTTGGAGACGGATGGCAGTTCGCAGCTGAACCAGCTGATGATAATACGTTAATGGCAGGACCCCAGCCTCACTGAGCACACTGTACACACGAGAGGACCGGAAAGCTCCTGAGCTAATACGTATGCCAAGGTGATGAACGGAGTTAAGTGTCTGCAATGTGGATGCCGAGGCAGTGCCATATACCGGGCAACCATAATCCAGGGCAGATAGAATGGTGGATCTATAAAAGAGCAGTAACGTAGATCGGTCAGCACCCCAATGAACACGTGCCACAGACTTGAGGACATTCATGCGCTGAAGGCACCGAGCCTTCAGAGTGGCAACATGGGATTTCCCATTTAGGTGGGTATCAAAGATAAGGCCAAGGAATTTAGTGGAGGCAAGGAATTTAATCTTGGAAGAACCCATAGAGAGGGTGATGGACTGCTTACGCAAGTGTCTAAGGTCGCGATAGAAAACGACAGCATTGGTTTTTTCAGTCGAGAAGCGGAAACCAGTTGAGGACGCCCAAGCTTGTATGGAATGAAGAGCAGTGTTTAGACGACGTTGAATGTGTGTTAAACTAGGAGACGTATAGTAAATGGCTAAGTCATCCACATAGAGGCTATGAGAGATATCTGGAGGGAGGCATTTTGTAACACTATTTATTGCAATATCATAGAGTACACTACTTAGGGAACAGCCTTGGGGTATTCCATTAGTTTGAGGTTTTATTGCAGATAATATACCGTTGTTCTTAACCTGAAATGTGCGGTTAGATAGAAAGTTCTGGAGGAATTGGGGAAGGGAGCCCCGCATACCAGAGCTATGGAGGATTTTTAGAATGCGATAACGCCAAGTGGTATCATAAGCCTTCGCAATGTCAAAGAAAACTGCCACTGTGGGTTGTTTCTTCGAAAATCCTTCACGTATTTGGTGCTCCAGGTGGATGAGAGAGAGTAATGTAGAGTGGCCGGGACGTGAACCATGTTGATACGGGGATAATAAGTCATGCGCCTCTGCATAATGAAGAAGGCGTGGATTGATCATTTTTTCCATAAGTTTACATAAACATGAGGTGAGCACTATGGGCCTATAGTTTGTCGGAAAACTATGATCTTTGCCTGGTTTTGGGACGGGTATGGTATACGCATGTCGCCAATTTGGTGGGAAATAATGTCTATCCCATAATTGATTATAAAGTTGCAAAAGATAATTTAGTGCACGTGGATGAAGATGACGAATTAACGCATAGGGAATGGCATCAGGACCCGGGGTGGAATCCGAGCAGTGGTCAATGGCATGTTGAAGTTCAGGTAATGAGAAAGGAGCGTTATAGTCATGAGTGAGACCTCCGGAAAACGTGATCGGGTGGGACTCCGTCTCTCGTTTCAAGCGGAGGAATTGTTGAGGTAATGATAGGTTAGAGCTAACTTCAGTGAAATGGTTTGCATGCATAGCAGTGATGACGTGGGGATCATGGGTTAAAGAGTCCGAATCAGTGTCCCGTAATGGAGAGAGTTTGGGACGGACAGTTCGCCCGTCACAAAATTTTCTCCACAGAGTAGAGATAGGGGTGCGACTAGTGAAGGACGAGATGTATGAGCGCCACGAAAGCACTTTACTTCGGATGATATTGCGTTTGACAATAGCACAGACCTTATTATAGAAAGTTTTGAGGGCAAGTTTTTCAATGATGATGGTGATGAAACGGAAGCATTGAGGATGAGTAGCAAGATTGGAGAGGGAGGTTTTAATTCTCCGTTGCTTATCACCCACCCTGGTGAGAAGGCGCTCTACCCTGTGTTTGAATTTGATCATGCTAGCCAGTTTGGGTGACCACCAAGGGACTCGTCGAGGATGTTGCAAGGAGGAGGTGAATGGTATGTGATGCTGTGCAGTAGAGGTTAAGAAAGACATGAAATATTCAAAGTTAACTTTGGGGGTGATCATATCCGAGAAATCTTCAATATCAGCTGTGGATTCTGTGTATGTCAGCCAATTAGCTTTGGAGAGATTATATTGAGGTAGTTGTGTAAAGGGTTCAGGGGATAAGTAGTTTAAAAGAATCGGGTAGTGGTCGCTGGAGAATCTTTCCTGCAGAACCGACCACTCAAATAAAGGAGCGGCGTCAGTCGAAGCAAGTGAAAGGTCTATCGCAGAGAACGAGTTGTGTGCTGCAGACCAAAATGTAGGGGAATCTAGGTTCAAACAGCAGAGTTGTGAGTCAATCAGAAGGTTTTCGATATGTTTACCCGGGGTGTCTGTAAACGGGCTTCCCCATAGTGGGGAATGTGCATTGAAGTCACCAAGAATGAGGTAAAGAGTAGTTAGTTGTTGTGTGATATGGAGAAGATCAGCTGTGTCATCTTTACAAGAGGGTTGATTGTAGGACGAACAAGTAGTGAGGGATGGAAGCTGTGGGAGGGAGATGGTAACTGCAGAAGTTTGAAATGGATTGGGATTGAGGGTGACGGGAAGAAAAGGATATTGGTAATGAACAAGAATTGCTGTACGATAGTGTGTGGGGGTAATCGGAGAACTAACAGCGACAGAGTAATGTCTGGGGGGGATCACAATATTGCCTACATGCTGTAGGCATATGCAGATTGGAGTGTATAAGCGAATGAGTCTTTGTAATTCTCCCATATGAAGGCGAGCTTGGTATCCGTTAATGTTCCACTGGACAATATTATGAGGCATTGTGTACAGAGGGGGACACATCCGTATTGGGTGTGATGTCGTTTAAGGAGTCAGGCGAAGAACGGGGAGGGATAGTTGCTTGCGGGATTGGAGACGTAGGGACAGATGAATTGGGTAATTCATCGTCATTTATTGCAGAGAATTGTTTTACGAGTTTGGGAACAAGTGTTGGAGAGTGAAGGAGCTTTAGCTGTAATGTATGTATAAAGTCCTGCGGCGAAGTAGTGGCAGTATCTGTGTTAGGGGGGAGAGTACGTGCAATGATGAAGGCGTTTGCTCGTGCAAGTATTTGAGAATCTGGCTCAGAGAGATGTGGGGTGATGTACTCCCGAAAACATCCAGAGCATCCGCAGGCACCAGGGGGAATACCCTTGCTGCAGATCAAATGGGGGTTATCAGAGGAGGGTGGCAGTGGGGTATCCAGATGCATAAGTTCTTCAGTCGTGCTTTCCGTATGAGTGGCAAGAGGAAGCGGAGTATTTCCTTAAATGGTCTTCGAAGGCTCTAGGATTGGAGGTTTTGTGCCGGAGGAGAAAGTATTTGCCGCAGTCGTGACATCCACAGTCTGGATCGTGATTAGGCATGGTCCACAGTTGGGTGGGTGAGTCGTTGTCCGAATCACGAGAAAGGGGCCTAACTGGTATGGCAATCCTGCGTTTTTTAGAAGCCTGTGTCCTTAGTAGTTGAGGTTGTGGCGAAGGAGCATTGAGGTTGTGGCGAAGGAGCATTGACGTGGTAAGGAGTACGTCGCACGACCTCCTCCTCCGTAGGCATTGACCAAAATTCCATATCTTCCGAGATGCTGGTAAAGCCCTCGAATCTATTGGAAGTGGACAACCCAGGAGAAGAGAGATTAGCGAGGCGAAATGTTTCACCGGAGGGAGAACGTCGAGGACTGTTTTGTGATGTAGATGGTCCCTTCGGACGGAGAGTATCAGCTGTTGCGGGAGGTCCATATCTCCGGTAGGGAGGAGCTTTGCCTTCGTCCCTGAGTTGCGTTTCGGCCGCCCTGAGTGGGAGACCCGTCGAGGCCTGTAGGTGTAGTATCTCCCGTTGGAATTTGTAATGTGGGCAGTCCCTATTGTTAGCTTCATGGCATCCGTCACAATTTGAGCATCTGGCCTCCTTTGACTGGCAGTGTTCCAGATCATGGAGCTCAGAGCCGCAATATTGGCAACGAGGACAGCGTGCTCTGCACCGTGCAGTAGTGTGACCAAAACGCCAGCATTCTGTACATTGTCTAGGTCTATAAACGTAGTGACGTACTGGCAGTTGTCGTCCAGCTAGCTTGACATGCATGGGGAGGACGTGCCTCTTAAAGAATACCTTGACAATACGCAAACTGGGTCGATTATAGCGTTGGGGCACAACATAAGTGTCGACTTTGACGATGGAGGGGTCTGTATTTTTCAATAATTTCAAGATGCGTGGGGCCGAGTCTTGAAAGCCTTGATCAGCAATTTCGAAGTCCGAGGGGAGGGCCACTGTACCTATGCGCTGATTAAGGTATTCGTCTTCCTTACCTGTATACCTGCCAACGTGGGTGAGAAAATGGTCTTGTAAGGCTTCTGATTGTTCTTGTGTGGCAGCTTCAATCATGCGTTTTCCTTTCCCGACAGTGTGTACGGTGAAGTCACCGAAGGTCGAAGCAAGAGAATCATAAAGATCAAGATCGTCCATGGGGTCACCAGTGACCTCGAAGAATCGAGGCCAATCAGGGGGACGAAACATGGCGTCTAGGGTTGGTTTTGGGACTGGGGTATATGTGGTACGACGACCTTTGTTCCGTGTGCGCTGAGGAACATGCGGCTTGAGGGTTTGCACAGTAGATGTAGATCCTTTATGAGAGGAATGAGGAGTGGATGTGTCGGTAGATTGTGAGGTCAGAGTTGAATCAGTGGTCGTTGGGGCAGGATGCACAGTATGGGCAGTTGAATTCCCTTCAGTACCGGTACTCAAGGTATGCAACGGCCGAGGGTTAGTTAATGTGACAGTAGGCCTTTGAGATCTTGGAGGTACATAAGCAGGTTTGTTGGAGGTAGCAGATCCAGCATCCTGAGGTAAGATGGTAACAGATGTAGTCGCAGACTGGTCAGGGATACACGAAGTATCCGTAAGGGTGTCAGCGGAGGGCATCCGAGCTTTATCATTAAGGTTCTCGACTGAATGAATAGGTAGTCTAAGGCTAGGATCATGATCTGGTAATTTAGAAGTTAAGGTTGAGACCGTGGGGTTGTCATCGCTAATCTTTATCACAGCGGCAGTACTTTGCATTGGAATTGATGCCGTGGGGACCAACTGATCGATCTCTCTATCCGACGATGGAGAATTCGTCACATTATCCGTAGAAGGCTTGCCAAGGTCAGGGATATAGGGGGGGTCCATAGAGAGGGGTGAGTCCAAGGACGGTGCAGGGGCCGGTAAAGAATCTGGCATAGTGCCACCACCATCCGAGAGGATGACGGTCAAGGAAGGTGAATCAGTCTCAATATCCATATCCATGCCAGTGCCGGTGATCAAGGGTTCAGAGGAAGTCTCCATATGACGAAGGTATTATGATTCGTCCGGGATAAGCTCCATACCCACCACGGAGCCTATAATTAGAGGACTTGGTATTTGCCCTAGGAGTCAAACCCTGATATACATCCCTACCCCCTGTGCTTATAGACGGTCAACTCGTCAGCTTCGGGTCCAGCACAGAGAGCGAGATTTGACGATAAAAGGTTCCCCTCGTGCGTGCACGTCAGGTACTCCAGTTCTACGGGTGGAAGGGAACGCCGTCCACATCCACCCTCCATCAAGTATATAGAGTAGTCCAGTCGTCAACGATAGAAGAAGGGGAAGCAAAGAAAAGGACAAAGTTAGAGAGGGAAAAAGACAGAAAAGTGGTACCTTGCAGGCCTCTGGAAACCTACGAGGAGGGAGGTCTTGGTCCACTAGGGCGGCGGAGCCTCGAACATAAGAAGGTCTGTCCCCCCTATGAACAGAGTCCACCGGCCAAGCTTCAAGCCCCGCCACCGCGACACGGTGACTCCCTATCGGCGGGGCAGACAACCCTAGACCTGCAACAATGCCTCTCACAGACGACTCGCGTACCAGCTCACCTGAACCTCTTACCACACCAGAACCTATGCCTCCTGCTGATTTTGAAGGCTGGGAGGACCTAGCATCCCCTGTGAAGGCCACTCCTGAGGTAGCCCCAGCCGCCCCTGTGGTAGCTCCTGCCAGCCTAGCCACTCCTGAGGTAGCCCCAGCCGCCCCTGTGGTAGCCCCAGCCACCCCTGTGGTAGCTCCTGCCAGCCTAGCCACTCCTGAGGTAGCCCTAGCCCTAGCTCCCCCTTCAGATATTGAAGGCTTGGAGGATATGGCTGTGGAGTAATAATCAGTGAAGTGTAGTAGATTTAAGGACCCCCCAAAAAATATAAAACCAGCAAAATAAAATAAAAAAATCAGTCTTTTTAAGTTAATTTTACATTAAAGTACACTTACAGTGCAGAGCAGTGATTATAAGTTACTAATATGGGGCTAGGGGGCTAGTGGCTGGTTGGGGGCTGGGTTGGGGCTGGTGCTGGGGGCTTATCTTCAATGCTACACATCTCTTCTCTTCATATAAGGTGAGTTAAAGTCATGATTAGTCATGATTAATTGATTAGTCATTATTATCATTATTATCATGTGTTTGTGTCTTGGTTTGGGTCTTCAAAAAAAAGTCGGGGGGTGGGGGTAACGTCCGATAATCCGAAAAATCCACTAATCCGAAAAATCCACTAATCCGAACGAGGGCCGGTCCGCTGCCCTTCGGATTAACGGAAGTTTACTGTACAAAGACACACAATATTCGCCATTTAACACTCGTGCCCGAGAAGCCTTCCTTACGAGCACACAAAATATGGCATGTGGATAAGTTTTCATATCCCAGGGTACCCTAGGCCTATCTCGATAGGTCCGGACACCAAGGCCCGGGTTCCGTGGTCTACCAGAGGTGGTGACAGTCCCCGGTTAGCCAGATGGGCGGATAATATTATAATACCATACATCCTCAAATCCCCGAGTACCCCAGACCTTAGCTCAATAAGGCCCGGGCACCAGGACTGCTGGTTATGGAGGCACTCCCAGGTGCCCAAGTAGGCGGGATACATCCTCAAGTCCCCGAGTACCCTAGCCCTTTTTCTCAATAAAGCCTGGGTACCAAGGCCCGGGTACCAAGACTGCCGGTTATGGAGGCACTCCCGAGTACCCAAATAGGCGGGTGATACTATAAAACCATACCTTACACTCTCAATTTCCCGGGTGCCCTAGGCCTTATTTCAATAAGGCCCGGGTACCAAGGCCCAGGTACCAGGACTACCGAGTATGGAGACAGTCCCGGGTAACCAGATGGGCGGGTGACACAATAATACCATACGAATATAAAGTAAAACCCGAGTTCATGTAGGCTACAACCAACCACTCACGCATTATAATACCGAGTGGTATTATAACCCACACCAATCCTAAAAGATAAACCCAGCCAGGTACCAACAAACTATGGGCCGGGTACTCTAACAACTGTCAAGATGAAGACAGACCCGGGAGACACGAGTTAGGCTATGGCGGATGACTATAACAGCCATCAAAATAATAACAGACCCGGGTGCCAAGGCTACCAGGTCGTAACATAATGCCATAAAAACGGCCAGACGCCAGTAAGCCAGTTTACCGAGTACTCGGACGACTGTCAAGACGACAGCATATATCACAACAAAATTCTTTTGAAAGCCTCGGTTACTCTAGGTCTAGCCTAAACTGTGCTAATTCTTTTCTTTTTATTTCCTACTTTTCAGTGACTCCGTCCCAATGACGTACCGTAGGAATGATTAAGGGGTACCCCCTATGATGATCTTCGTTCTCGACCGCCGTGATCTAGGTGAAACCCGGGCTCAGAGGAGCCCGGAACGAGGCCATATTAACATAGGCACTTACGTCATTGACTCCAGGAGCCACCAATAAATATTAGTTTTCCTTACTTCCCTTACGGGTTGTCAAAACCGTATTAAGCAGGAACTGGGAACAGGTGGCTTCGAACAGAACTGCACGGAACCGGTAGACAATGTAAGGACTTGCAACATCCAGGGATCAACGGGCCACAGAAACCTAGTAGCATCCCTATCCTTCTAACTCAATCCCACCATGTGAAATGCTTTCTCTATATCACTCACCCAGGCAAATTGATGACATCTAAAGCGTAGAAGTACCTGAGTGAGGTCAGCCACTAGCGATGGACTTGTATGGAGACAGTCATTCAGACTGAACGCCCTCTCGTCCATCCTCGCCGAACAGTCAAACACTATCCGTACAGGCGTAGTAACACTATCTTTAGTAATACCATGGTGAGCTAAGTAGTGAATGGGATGACCAGCTTCTATCTATCTATCTATCTATTGCCTGACGCCGTGATCCCCGAAGGGGTGGCCACGAACGAACCGCCCCCATGCACCTCTGTCCCCAGTCAGTCGACGCCCCTCCCCCCAACCAGCACCGCCTTCGTTCATGAACTTCCTCACTCCATCCTTCCACCTCTCATTCGGTCTACCTCTCCCTCTCTGTCCCTCCACCTCGCTCTCGTACACCCTCTTAGTCATTCTCTCGCTTTCCATACGTTCCATATGGCCGAACCATCTCAAGTTGTTTCTTTTCACACTTTCCAGCACATCTACCTCCACACCACACCTCCTTCTTACTTCCTCATTAGTCTGTCTATCCCTCCATGTAACTCCGCACGCACTCCTTAAGTAATTCATTTCCACTGCTCTCACTCTTGGTCTGAGTCTCTCAACCAACGTCAATGCTTCGCTTCCGTTTTCTACCCTTTCAATAAACCTCCTTTCTACCTGATCATCCAGAACCTTTGTATACTGTTGACAGTAGTTGGGATCTTTTATAAATTTACGCTGCAATCCTCTCATTCTGCCCAGGGCTAACTTAAAGTTATCAGGTAATTTATCTATGTTATCTCTCCACGGCAGTTCCACTATATACTGTCCCTGTGCTTCGGAATACTGTACCGTTTCAGAAAATCTATTTAAGACTCTCTCCCCACCCTTACCAGTCTCATTAGGACTTATACCAATATGGTCCGAGTCCCATAGAGCTGTCAGATCCTTTAATTCTGGAGATTTCCTGCCAATATCTTCCTGTATTTATTAGTGGCCCCTCCATCATTGACGAACATGCCTATTACATAAGGCATCCTCTTCAAACACTAATCCGCCGTAGTTTGAATCTACCGCGCAGAGCATTTAAAACTGAGGAGCCTTCATCATGAGCGCACGCGACCTCACTCATGGCTTCAGTCATTATGAATTGGGTTTTCACTACGAAAAAACTTCGTAAAAAATAAAAAGAAAAAGAAAATAAGAATAACTATCTAATAAGCTTTCCATCATATCGTGGATGTACTTGTGTGGATTTCTGACCAGACGCTGATTCAGGCGTCATTCCTCCTTCTCTGCTCTGCGCTCAGCCTGCCCGGACGTGTCTCCCCACGCTCCGCTGATTCCGCATTTGCTGCGTCCCTAGTGAGTTTTTTCTCATTTGTTTACTCCGGGATGTATCGAGTAAGGTTAGGATATGTGTAGCAGGAGTGTCCTGGGCTGGTTGCCCGCAGTGCAGTGTATTTTGGGTCGTGTGTTTGGGGCATCTATTTCGGATGTTCCCTCGTGGTCCTGTTGTGGACATGTGAACTTTTTCACAGTTAGTTAGCTTGTGTTGCAGGCGGCTTTCATTACGCGTTAGTTATTGCTGCCTTTTATCTTTCTGATGAGGTATGCTTTGCTTACTGACGTTCCCTTTGTATTTTTCTTCACTTAGTGAAGTTTTTTCTGGGTCCCGTGTCAGTCTTCCCTTTGCCGGAAGTATTTGCTACAGTGGTGTGTTGGCGGTGGTTCCTGTTGTGATATTTCCAGTGTTTGGCGTATATTTCAACTTTTATTATGCCGTCTACTTAGGCCTAGCCAGCCGCTCGTAGCTTTGCCACATGTACAAGTGTTATTGTTTATTATTTATAAATATGCCATACTGTGCCATGTGTATCCGGGTTTTAGTTGTGTATTGGCTAATTCCTCGGACTATGTTTGTTTCCTGGTTTAGTTGTGTATTGGCTAATTCCACGGATTATTGTGTGGACTTAGGTTAGTCGTGCGTGGCTTCCTTCGTGTCCATTGTACGTTCAGATGGTGTCTGATCGGGGTGGGTTTCCTTCCGGCGGGTTTTTTCTCGGTTTCACCATGAAAAAAACCCGGCCGAGAGCCGTGTTGGGCCACACGTGGTTTTAACACAGGCTGGTGTCCCCGGCGATGAGGTGTCTGTGGCTCTCCAGGACTGCGACTCTGTTGGTACCTGGTTTCAGGCACCCTTTGATTCCCGGCGGAAATGGCTGTACCCATCTATAAAACGTTGTTCATGCGAACATACGTTATGTAGTTTTTCTACCAGGTTTTACAAAACCACATGAAAAACCTAGCTGTTGTTAAGGGCTTTCCTCCCCGGCGATCTTTTACAAAGAAGTGGGGACAGGAACTTATGGGGTTAACTTTTTGACATCTCACCCGGCGGGTGTACCTTGGTAGGGTGGGATGAACAACTAAGTCATTTAGTTCATTAACCAATCCATTTTAAGTGATGCTATATGTATCGCCGCCTTTATACTTACGGCGATTGAAGGTTCAATTAGGGTTAACATCGTTTTTTCACACCCGGGGGGTGCTCCTAGGTGGAGGAAATAAGGAATTTACAAATTCAATTTCGATTTAACCACTTAATATAGTGATACAATTAGGTATCGCCGCCTTCAACCTTACGGCGATCTTTTTGTGACAATTCGTTAGAAATCAGATCTCGTGTCAGCCTGCCCTGTGTTATTCTACTAAAATATTTCAAGGGCCGGCGTCTTTATGGGGGGGGGGGGTTTTTGTTCCAAAAATTGAATCTTAAGACAGTCACCACCAGAAAGACTATAATCGCCATGCTGGACAATTATATTATGTCAGAGGGTATTCTTCACTTTCGTCAAAAAGATTTGTTTAGATATTCTGAACCCCGCCGCGTAGCGAGCTGTGATCGTTGTGTCATTACATCTCGTTATCCGGTGGGTTATTAACACTTGTATTCGAACATGTTGGGTTAACCTTATGAGCATTAATTCCTGGAAATTTTCTTTTTTTCCAGAGCTGGGCTCCGGCGGACCAATACAGACCCGGCGGTAGTTTTCCCCACCAGTCTCTGTCATGGCTACCTCAGCCCCAGTCTTTGCTTTATGCACTACCCCTGCTTGTGCCGGTATCCCTATTTTTGCGCATACCCTTTGCATAAGGTGTGTTAAATGTCTAGACCGTTCAAGGGGTCTCTGGGTAATGCGCAATTGTTCTTTTTGCTCCCAATTAGCTGTCAAGGTCCTTTGCGACAATGATAAGACCGCGGCAGTAGCTTTAAGAGAAGTACGGCAACAGATGGCAGCCTACACTACGATTGTTGCGCATAAATCACTTCAATGTGACAACGTCCCTCTTTGGGATAGATTGCTATTTGAACACCCTCCCCCTAAACGTTCCTCTAGAGTCACGAGTCATAAGCCGGCGGAGACTGGTCAGGGTTCTGTATCTTCTGCTACTACACCAAAACGTCCAAGAGAGCCTACACCCCCGGCGTCCGCCTCCTCGTCTCGGGCGAGATCTCGGTCTAGGTCACCTCTCAGATGCCAGTCTTCTAGTCTTGCCTCTTCACCAGCGAGTAAGAAGAGTAGGACGGAAAGTTCCACCAGTGGTCACGGCGATGAATCCTCCAAATCTAGGAGTAGTTCTCGGTCACACCGTAGCCATAAATCCTCCAAAAAGGATTCCCAGAAACGAAAGTCCTCCCTACATTCACCAGCTTCTAGTGCCTCTCATCGTACCTCTACCCCAGACAAAGTTTGTGTTAGGTCTCAAGGGTCCAGTGCGGTGCCTGTCCCTAAAGAGGATTTACCTATTAATATTTTAACCCTGGAATTGGAAAGTTCAGGGGGTTCAATAATTGAGAATGTTTCAGACTCCCAAGAGAGTGTAGGCCAGGGCCTCGGTGTTTGGCGGTTTGCTCAGCCAGGGTCTGACCACCCACGTCCGACTCAAACGAGTCACAAAGTAGCTGATGTCCACAGGGACGCAGCGATCCCATCCTCTATTCCTGACTTATCTTGGCAACAAGGTACCCCAGCTTCGGCGGGATCTTCTCAGGAGGATCAGGAGGAGAAAGACGAGGTTTCAATAATTTCGGAGATGGAAGGGCAAGAGTCAGGCTCAGGCTTAGACGCCGCGCAGGATATTAATGATTCACCTGTAAGTTCATCATCTAACCAATTTGTTACTGCGCAAGAAATTAATGGGCTACTTACTGATGCTTTATCTAAATTTTTTGGCCAACAACAGGAAAACCCCACAATGGACTTGGGGGCTCCCACGACAAGTTCTACGGTACGGCCTCTGATGACTTCGATTGCTTTATCTAAGATCCCTAACCCACCCACTCTGTCACCATCAGTGGTTACTAAGCCTGCTACGGCGGCATTGACAACTTCAAATGTCAGGGTCATCACGGATGTCAATCCACCCCCTCTAGACAAGGCGCCTCTCAGAAAGGTGGCTATGCCCTTGCTTTATGGACCAGACGAGTCATGGGTCCTTTTGACCCCCACTAATCCAGAGCTCGCCCAACCTAGCTTGTCAGGGGAACTCCCGGTACCGCGTGAGTGGGTCATCCAGGGCAATAAATCAAAGAAATTAAGGGCCCTGGATAATTTGGGAAATGTACTGGACGTAAACATCAAGGCTATCTATCTATCTATCTATCTATTGCCTGACGCCGTGATCCCCGAAGGGGTGGCCACGAACGAACCGCCCCCATGCACCTCTGTCCCCAGTCAGTCGACGCCCCTCCCCCCAACCAGCACCACCTTCGTTCATGTACTTCCTCACTCCATCCTTCCACCTCATATTCGGTCTACCTCTCCCCCTCTGTCCCTCCACCTCGCTCTCGTACACCCTCTTAGTCATTCTCTCGCTTTCCATACGTTCCATATGGCCGAACCATCTCAAGTTGTTCCTTTTCACACTTTCCAGCACATCTACCTCCACACCACACCTCCTTCTTACTTCCTCATTAGTCTGTCTATCCCTCCATGTAACTCCGCACGCACTCCTTAAGTAATTCATTTCCACTGCTCTCACTCTTGGTCTGAGTCTCTCAACCAACGTCCATGCTTCGCTTCCGTAAGTCAGTGTCGGGATTACCACACTGTCATGCAAGGACTTCTTCACTTCCATACTGACCACCCTATTTCTTGTTACTGCTTTTAGCGTTCCTACAACCCTCTTCCCCTGTTGTACCCTCTCCCGCACCTCTTCATCCATAGTCCCATCTTTACTCAACACACTGCCCAGATACTTAAAAGAGTTGACGATCTCCATAGCCTGACCGTTCAGCTTCACCTCACACTCTGTGACTTCACCCCTTTCGAAGACCATAACCTTGCTCTTCCCCGTATTTACCTTCAAATTCCGTTTTTCGCACACTGTTCCAAACTCATTTACCAGACCCTGCAACTCCCATTCATTATCACTCATCAGAACTGTATCATCCGCAAACAGCAGTATAGGTAGCTTCCACTCAATTCCCTCCCTTTTCAGCGATACACCAACATCCACTGCTCTTGATAGTATTTCTTTCATAACTCCATCCATATATACAGTAAACAACCACGGGGACATCACACACCCCTGTTTCAAACCAACATTCAGGTCAAAGAACTCGCTCTGCTCACTCTCCACACGTACTGCCGCCTTTGCACCCTCATACATGCTCTTCACTGCTTTCAGCAACTTGCCCTCTACTCCGTATATTCTAAGTACTTTCCACAAACCTTCTCTATCCACTCTGTCATAGGCCTTCTCCAAGTCCATAAAGGCAACATACACCTTTTGTTTCTTCTCCAGATACTTCTCCACAACACAATTCAGGGTAAAAATCTGATCTACACATCCTCTTCCCTTCCTAAAACCTCCCTGCTCGTCGCCTATCCATTTCTCCGTTCTCACTCTCACTCTCTCAATCACTACCCTACTGTATACCTTCCCTACTACGCTTAGAAGACATATTCCTCGGTGGTTACCACACACTCCTCTTTCCCCTTTGCCCTTATATAGGGGGACTATTATGCCAGTCTTCCACTCATCGGGTGCACTCCCCTTCTCCCATGCTAGTTTGCACATTTTCCATACCCATTCTATCACTATCTCACCACCATACCTCAACATTTCCCCACACACTCCATCTGTTCCTGGTGCTTTCCCCAACTTCACCCTTTTCATGGCTTCCCACACTTCTGACCTCCTGATCCCCACCTCCTCCTCCACTACTTCTCTTCTTCTCCCTCCCATACCATATCCAGCTATGTTTGCTGGCTCTTCATTCCTTTCATTTAGCAACTCACTGAAGTACTCCCTCCACCTTTCGACTCTCTCTTGCTTCTCGGCTAGCATTCTCCCATTCTTATCTTTCACACCCTTACTGTTTCCCTTGCTACCTTCCCTAACTTTCTTGACTTCTTTCCAGAACAGTTTCTTACTCTCCCTCCATTTTACACTCAGATTCCTTCCAAATTCCTCATCTACTCTTCTCTTACTTTCCTTACTATTCTCTTCACCACCCTCTTACTCTCCACGTACCTCGCTCGTTTCTGTCTCTCGGAATCTTCATTCCCTCTGCTACCCAACCACTCTCTATATGCTTTCTTCTTTTCTTCCACAGCTATTCGTACCTCTTCTGTCCACCATGCTGTACCTTTCACTCCCCTCCCTCTTCTCCTCACTCCACACACCTCCTCACATGCTGCACAGATCTCATCCTTAAACACCTTGCTCATCTCCTCCACTTCCTCCATAACTTCCAGGTCGAACCCACCTAGTCGTCTTTCCACTGCTCTCCTGTACTCCTCCCTGATTTCCTCCTCCTGCAACCTCTCCACCCTCCTCACCATTCCACCCTCCTCTCAAGGCTATACCTAGTTATTATCACCAAGACTATTTTGTGTATGCTACTAAGCCAGCTTTACCCCCTGCCTCAGCTTCGAAACTATTTTCAGACTGGTCTAAGCTGGATGGGTTTAATGATATTAAGACTGTCAGCTCTCACTCCTGAACTTGATTTACAGACCGTCACAGACGAAGCAGCTAATCCAGTTTTGAAGGTGGGGCAGTTGGGTCCAGGACCTTGGGTAGATTGGGAGATAGAGGCTCAAAACTTTGCAACCATATTTACTTCTAAATCTTCCCACCAGATCCCTCAGGATACTCATTCATGGTTCTCCATGCCGGTAGGTTCTGCCGGCGGAGTCCCGTCAGCTTTGTTTTCTTTCCTAGCTGCCCCTAAGATTAATCTTTGTGAGCTAAAAGACCCTTTCACTACCCCTACCCCAACTCACCTAGACAGAGAATTTAGGCTAAGGGGGAAAGCTTTTCGCCTGTTCTCTCAGTACATAGTGTCTCAACAGGTGGCTAAGTCTTTACTGCGGTCCACTCAGGCAATCGCAGACGCGGATGCCAGAAGATCGGTTGAATTATCCCGGCGACTGCTCCTCCAGTCGTCAATCCAATCCTTGGGTGACATACGCACCGCCTTGCTTGAGGCGGTACGAGCAAGACAAGATCTCAGAATGTCTTTAGTTCGCAAGTTACCTGATCGCATTGCGAATCAGGTGATCATGTCACCAGTGCTTACTCCCTCTTTAATGTCCCCTGAAGTGTGGCGAACAGTGTTCAATATGGCACAGGCCGTTAAGCACAGTCCCACCCCTTCTAAGAAACCTGCATTTAACTTCCCCAAACCCAGGCCAACCGCTAAAGCTCAGCCAGGGGGATCTAAACCCTTTCTTCTGCCTAAGTCCTCCCACTCCCCCCAAGGTCAGTACAGGCATAGACAGGGTAGGTTTTCAGGTCAGAGAGGACGCGGCCAGCATAAGCCAGGTCAGGGCCAGTCTTCGGCCAACACCAGCCAGCCGGCAAAGCGTCCAGCACCACCAACCCCACCATAAAAAAACTAAAGTCTCTCTCACTCCCGGTGCCAACCTTAAGGCCGGAGGACCCGAGGGTAGTACAGCCGGCGAACCCTTGTCTGCTAACTGGGTCGTTCCGAACGTGTCACCAAGCATGGCCATTAAACACTTGAGCACGGATGGTGGCACGAAAAGGCATCACTTGGCAGTGGCTCCGGCGACCTCGCTTACGTCAGCCGACAACGGCGAATTTTGTTTCTTTAGAAGTGGAGTCACTGGTCCAGGAAATGATTGCCAAGAATGTCATCATCCCGGTCCCCCCAAATTACCCTGTATTCACGTCCAAACTATTTTTGGTTCCAAAAAGGGACAGTGTTCAGATGAGGCCGGTCGTAGACCTGTCTTATCTGAACCTTCACATTCACAACGAATCTTTCAGAATGTTAACAGTACACCAAATCAGGCTAACACTTCCGCCGGGAGGTTGGATGTGTTCACTAGACCTGACAGACGCCTATTGGCACGTCTCGGTCAACAAAAAATTTCAAAGGTTTTTGGCCTTACGGATCAGGCACAAAAATTTTGTTTTTCAAAGGATGCCGTTCGGCTTGAACCTAGCACCTCGATTATTCACGAAATTAGTCAGGCAAGCCCTGATGCCATTGTTAAAACAGGGGATCAGAGTGTTGTGGTACCTAGACGACTGGCTGGTGGTGGCAGAGACACAACAATTATGCGTCAAACATGTCAATATTATTTTAAATCATGTCAAAACTCTAGGCTTCAAGGTAAATCTGGTAAAGTCAAACCTTGTTCCCTCACGAGTAATTCAGTGGATAGGGCTGGTCTGGGACACGGCCGCTCTCACTCTGAGTCAGAGTGTGGACAATCGCAACAGGTTTCGCAGGAAACTGTTCATGTTTCTTCACAGTCTGACTACGACGCGGAGGGTCTGGGAGTCTCTGATAGGCTCTCTCAACTGGATTCAACTAACTGTCAAGTTGGGCCGGTTGAAAGTAAAACGATTAATATTGGAAGGCAACAAATATTTCCCGCTCTTACCGGCGGGAAAATTATGGCCCATCCCGAAATTAATCCACACCTTGCTAGCGGTCTGGGCAAGGAGGGAAACGTTGCACTCAATAATGTCATGGACCTCTCCTCCACCAACGGTATGGGTAGACACGGATGCGTCAGGCACAATAGGGTGGGGATTTCAGTCAAATCAGGGGCACCAGGGTCAGGGGCTTTGGTCCCACTTAGAAATCTCTCACATCAATGTCAAAGAATTACTAGTCCCCTTGTATTTCCTTCAGGCTCACGGCCCGGCGCTACGGGGCAAGTCGGTGGCCTTCAGAATGGACAATCTGAATGCAGTTCACTGTATTCAGAAACAAGGATCAACGAGGTCAAGGGGGTTGCTAAACGTGTCGGAAGAGATTTTTACTCTCGCCAACAGACTAGACATTTACCTTCACGCATCTTATCTCCCAGGCGTAGCGAACGTCTGGGCAGACGCTCTGTCCCGGAGACAGAGCACGACAGTAGAATGGGAGCTCAAGCAACCCATTTTCAACCTAATGATTGCAGAGCTTTCCCATCCACAAGTGGATCTATTTGCATCCGAGGAGACCTACAAACTCCCTCTATACCTCACCCGCCGGGCGAAAACGCCAGCAGGGGGGCCAGACGCCCTAGTGACAGACTGGAACAGATGGAGCTCCATCTATCTGTTTCCGCCGCCAGATGCGTCACTAATGTGCCACGTAGTGAACAAACTACGAGTTTATCGAGGCTTAGTCTCGCTAATCGCGCCCCTGTGGCCGGCGCAGTTGTGGTACCAGCAATTGAAAACGTGGTGCCCGGACCCGGTATTGCTCCCGGTCGGGTATTTCCACTTAGACACGATTGGCAACCTAGCGACCTCGCTGACTTTTGCATTATGGACATTCAGGAGGCCAAGTGGCTAGCACCATACGGTAGAGATGTGACCAATAAATTAATCAATCAATATACTCAGTCTACGAAACGACAGTATCACTCACATTGGCAAGCCTTTACTTCCTGGATCATCAGAACGGAACAGAATGTGCCGTCAGTGGCTTTAGTTTTCAATTATTTAAATTATCTGTTTGAGCAGAAACATTTATCTGTGGTAACATTAAAAAATCACTTAACTGCGATTAGAGTGCCCTTTTTAGACCTTACAGGTCTCTCCATACCGGTGGCGGAGGAAACAGGTTTTATGAGAGCTTGTTTTAAACTTCGCCCACCTCCCCGTCAGCTCATGCCTACTTGGTCTCTCGACAAAGCTTTGTCTTTACTTCACTCTCGTCTGTACCAAAATACTGCAGACTTTGCATTACTCTTAAAAAAGGCGGTTTTCCTTATGGCTTTGGCCACCGGGAACAGAGTGTCTGAGCTGGCGGCGATGAGCAACACACCTAATTGCCTTAGGTTTGGCAGACTTAATGAATGTATTTACATTGCACCTTCCCCAGGTTTTGTAGCCAAGAATGAGCACAGTGCACACGTGTTTTCTGAGTTCACGGTGCCGGCGTTAAAAAGGGGAAAGGTGCATCATAATCTATGTCCAGTGCAAGCTCTAACCAAATATTTGAGAGTAGCTCCTCTTAACCCCCAAGGTGCTTTATGGGTAGCAAGTACGGGTAAACGCTTACTTAAACGACGATTAGCCTCTCTTCTGGTCGAAGTCATTAAAGAGAGTAATCCCGGCGTTGTGGGTAGGGCCCACGATTTACGCAAATGGGCAGCCTCTTTACGTTTCCTGAAAAAAATTTCAGTAGAAGATATCGCGTCCACTCAGTTGTGGGCGTCTAATCATACGTTTTTGTCTAGATACTTATCAGTTGCTCTAGACAAACCTTCCTTACCATGTATAGCTTTAAGGCAGAGGGTCTAGGTGGCCCTGCAGTCACTTTTGTTTATTTTCACGAGAAAGGGGGGGGGGGGGGGGGGTGCAGTCAGTTGACATAGGACACCCTAGACCCCGCCGGAGTATGAGAGCTGTGATATAATTTAAGATTAATGTGATATGAAAATTTCTCAGTGAGAAATTGTGCTAGTACAATGTTAGTACAAAACAACGGAGTTGTTATAGTAGTTTTAGCTGCGAAAGCAGTCTAATATTAGAACAGTGAAGATCCTTTGCAATTTCTCTCCACGATTATTTTGGGGTTTATTATGTGCACATATAAACTTATAACTTGTTATTTTTGTCACCACTCGTTGAGTGGGGTGCCTTTGTAACTACAGATCTGTGTTCAGAATCTTCAGGGTTACCCTTTTTTGTCAGGCAGGCTTCTTTGAAGCACGCACCTGCCTGAACCCCTTTTTCTTGTATATTTTTGGTCTACGCCATATTTAAATATATTTTTCAAAAGTAAGAATACTATGTGGTTGTTTTTATTATCTGCTTTTATAGAGTTATGATATGATTACGAATGTCCCCCTCCAGTCTTAGAAATCAGGCATGTTCGTCAATGATGGAGGGGCCACTAATAAATTATAGGTTTGACTCCTGTAAGGAGATAAAGAAAACCTAATATTTAGTAGTGGCCCCGTAATCATTGACGACTGGGGCCCTCCCGACCGTCCCCTTCCCATTCGTTGATGTATTAAGGATTTTGGTTTACTTGATATGTCAGTGAAGGAGGAATGACGCCTGAATCAGCGTCTGGTCAGAAATCCACACAAGTACATCCACGATATGATGGAAAGCTTATTAGATAGTTATTCTTATTTTCTTTTTGTTTTTATTTTTTACGAAGTTTTTTCGTAGTGAGAACCCAATTCATAATGACTGAAGCCATGAGTGAGGTCGCGTGCGCTCATGATGAAGGCTCCTCAGTTTTAAATGCTCTGCGCGGTAGATTCAAACTACGGCGGATTAGTGTTTGAAGAGGATGCCTTATGTAATAGGCATGTTCGTCAATGATTACGGGGCCACTACTAAATATTAGGTTTTCTTTATCTCCTTACAGGATTCAAACCTATAATCTCCACTAAAGGGTCTACTGCTAACTTAAGAACAGTGACTAACTCTACATGGGGCGGGTGCCCAACCCCGAAAGGGGTTGAAATAGGGGAGCTATCCCCCCGCCAAAGGCGGCTTTCTAGGGCCTTTCCTAGCTGATGCTGAGAGGATTGGGTTCTAGTCATATGGTGATGGGCTGGTCTATCAGAGTGAGAACTGAGCGATCTCTGCCATACCCATAGCTTACTCCGACTGTTCCTTTTACTTATGTATTTCCTAGATCTCAAGTGACGGCGTCTTTTCCGTGGATTGACCTCCCAATCTACCAAGATTGGAAGCCAAAGCGTCACATTTTTCCTTTGCCCCTAAACTTTCTCTTCATAATTGCTGAGGGGCACAGGGCCCTGGGTGGGACTTTGGTTTCCCGGGCGTTTCCGCACCCTCCTCAGCTCCCCGCCATGGAGTGGCTTCGGTCACCCAGGCTTTATTGTGGTAGGCAGAGAGGGTTCTGTGGGGGCGCTCAGTTATGGCCTTGGCCTTGCTCGGGGCCTTGGGGCTGTTCGGCCAGGCAGCTTGGGGAACAACAACAACAACAACAACATGGGTCTCTTCTATATCTGACTGATAAGTGCCACTCAGTGCATAACCATAAATTGTGGGTAACATAACTATACTTCCTTCCCTGACATAGCCTGAATGTACAAAGTGGTAATAAAAGTCCTCCCCAATCAGTAACCCTATCATATCAGTGGCGGCACACAATGGCGGAAGGCGGACGCAAGTTTTGAGGCTCCGGCATATGTTATGGGATGGACAAGTAATTCACGGAATATCGAGTGCATACGGGGCTAGCAAGAAGAGGAAAGATTTAGTGAAGGGGGAGGATATATTGGTGTGGTGGAGGGGTGATATATAGTGTAATAAGAGTGTGTAGTGACGGGACAGCGGTAGGGTTGTGAGTTGTTGAGTTTGTAAACAAACATGGCAGAGGGAATTTCGGGTATGACGGAGTCGGAAGGAAGGTTACAACGTTTTCGGGGATTTAAGAGCACAGATAAGAAGTTAGAAGAGGTTAGTATTGTTGTGAAGGATTTGGAAAAGTGGATGAGTGATACGGAGAAATGGAAGGGGGATATTGGTGAGAAAGTTAAGGCACTGTGTGTAATGTGTGGTGTGATAGGTGGGGAAGGGAATAGGCCTAGCGAAGGAAGTGAATGCAGGCCTTTTTTGGCAGTTAATGAGAGCCTAGAGATGTTATTGAAAAGGGTAGATGAACTGGGAGCAGAGAATATGGCATTGAAGGAGCAGCTGAAGGAATACGAAGGACGTTTCACGGAAGTAAAGGAGTCGACTGCATGGACGGTGGTAGGTAAACAAAAAGTCAAGGATTTGGAGGATATTATGAAAGAGCAAAAGGAAGAAATGAATATGACCAAACAAAGTTTTGAGAGTGCAGTTGTAGGGGTCATGAAGAACAAGGAGAGTGTCGTGAGGGAGGCCATGGACAGGGATAGGGGTGTAATCTTGTATGGAGATATAGAGACTCATATGAATGATAATGGAGTGAGAAAAGTGAGGGATATGGAGACAGTGAAGGAGGTCTTGAAAGGTGTGGATGAGGACGAATATGGATGGGAAGGGCAGGTGGAGGAGATCAGTAGGATAGGTAGATATAAAAGGGGAGAGATGAGACCTATAAGGGTACAGTTTAAAACTAGGGTAGTGGCGGAGACTGTGACAAATTTTAGTTGGAGGCTAAATACAAATGATAAACTGAAACACATAAGACTAAAGAAGGATTTGAGTATAGAACAAAGGAAAAAAATTAAGGAATTACAAGAAAAGGCTGATGAAAATAATGGAAAGTTGGATGAGGAGGAAAAGAGAAATTTTTACTGGAGAGTGAGGGACGGAAAAGTGAGGAAGTGGTTTATAAGAGTAGAAAGGAGGGGGAGATCAGGGAGAGAATGTGATGAGAGTTGTGACGGAGGAGGAGAACGGGGTGGAGGTGTCACAGGGAGAGACAGGAGACAAAGAGTCAGACCCAGTAGTGCTAACAGGGGAGTAGGGTACGGACTGGAGGAGCGGGATGGTGTAATTGCTGGAGGAATGGTAGATGGATTAAGGATTATGTTTAGTAATGTGGATGTGTTTACTCAGGACAAGAAAAGAGAACTGATATGTAGGTTGCAGGATGAAGAGGAAAAACCTGATATCATAGCCCTACAGGAAGTAAGACCAAAAAATGTTAGAATTGAGAGGGAACTGGTGGAATATAGTTTGGAGGGTTTTGAGTTATATGAGAGAAATGCTATTAGAGCAGAGGTTGGAAGAGGACTGTTTATTTATGTAAGAAAAGAGCTCAAGGTTAATGAGGTGGATATGAGACAGCAGTATTGTGAGTATTTGTGTATTGAAGTAAAATGTGTAAGAGGATCAATTCTAATTGCCTCTATATATAGAAGCCCAAATAATAGCAGGGGAGAGGATGATAACCTACTGAAAACAATGGAGGAGATAGATAATAGAGAGAACAAATATAAAATTTTGATTGGAGATTTCAATTTGCCAAGGATCAACTGGGCAAATTGTACTACTCCAGCGGGACAGGGTAGCCTGGAAAATAAGTTTATAGAGAAAGTGAGAGATTGTTTTTTAACGCAACATATTGTAGAGATGACAAGATATAGAGATGGGACGCAGGGGAGTGTACTTGATTTGATTTTTAGCAATGAAGAGGATATAGTGGAACATGTTAATGTGGATAGCCCTATAGGTCGTAGTGACCATGCCTGTATAAGCTTTAGTTGTAACATTAAATCGGAGAGGGATAATAAAAGCAATAGAAAAATATACATGTATGATAGAGCAGATTATGAGCTGCTGAGACGGTGTTTGGACATTGACTGGGGGGAATATTTGAACGGTGAAGACGCTGAAGGAATGTGGAGGAAAATTAGAGTCAAACTGGAGAATGCTGTATCCAAAAGTGTACCAGTAAGGGAATATAAGGATAAAACAAAATTGAGGAAAAGAACTAACCCAGAATTGCCAATGAAAAGAAAGCTTTGGATATTGATTAGAAGAAAGAAACGATTATGGGAAGATTAAAATGTTTAAAAAAGAACAGGGGGTCTAGTATAGAGGCTAAGGAAGTGGATCTGGAACGCAGACAAATAAACAATAAAATAAGGTGGGAAACAAGGAGGGGGGTGAAGGAGAGGGAGAGAGAGATAGCTAGAAATGTGAAGGATAATCCAAAAATATTCTGGAAGTACATTCAGGAAAAATTAACAAGAAGAGTAGGGATCCCAGAGCTGGTGGGGGGGTTGAATGATGGGAGTAGAGCGGAGACTGATAAGGAGAAAGCAGAGGTGCTGGGGAAATACTTTGGGGGGGTACTAACAGTGGAGTCGGAGGATGCAGTGCCTACTATTCCCATCAAACAGGCACCGGCACTAGAACTAGTAGAGTTTTCCCATGCTAGAATAAGAAGGGCTATAGAAAAAATGAATAGAAGTAAGTCACCGGGACCGGATGGGATACACCCAAGAATCATAAAGGAAGGAGGGGAGATGTTAGTAGAGCCATTGAAAATGTTATTTGAGGTATCGTTTAATACAGGACAAATCCCGATGGACTGGAGAGAGGCGAACATAACAGCTATATTTAAGAAGGGAAAGAGAAATGACCCAGGGAATTATAGACCAGTCAGTTTGACAAGTGTTGTGTGTAAACTAATGGAAACGGTAATTAGAGAAGGAATAATGGATCATATGAAGTCAAACCAACTTTTCAGTGGGAGACAGTTCGGATTCTTGCCGGGGAGGTCGACGGTACTACAGCTAATTAAGGTGGTAGATGATTGGATGCAAATTCTAGATGATGGTGATGTAATAGACGTGGTATATTGCGATTTTATGAAGGCCTTCGATAAGGTCCCACATAAAAGGTTAATAGAGAAAGTTAGAAGCTATAATATAGGGGAGA
This sequence comes from Paralithodes platypus, assembly GCA_032716605.1. Lineage (NCBI taxonomy): Eukaryota > Metazoa > Arthropoda > Malacostraca > Decapoda > Lithodidae > Paralithodes > Paralithodes platypus. The sequence continues at coordinate 37,445,358 of CM064521.1, forward strand.
AATGTGTGAAATGGATAGAAGCCTTCCTGAAAGATCGGAGACAGAGGGTATTGGTGAATGGAATAAGCTCGGGGTGGAGGGAAATTACAAGTGGGGTACCTCAGGGATCTGTGTTGGGACCATTGCTGTTCGTTATATTTATCAACGACTTGCCTGAAGTTATAACTAATGGAAGTGAGGTATACCTGTATGCGGATGACACTAAACTGTATAGAAGAGTGAGGAGTAAGGAAGATATGGGTTTGCTTCAAGGAGATGTGGAGGGCATGAAGGGATGGTCTGAGCATTGGTTAATGCCTTTTCATCCAAAAAAATGCAAGTACATGCGGATTGGGACCAGCAAGATAGACAAGGTAGGACATGTATGAAGCGATGGAGGAAGTGAGTGCAGAAAAGGATATAGGAGTAGTGATAGATAATAAGTTAAATTTCTCAGAACATTTAGCGGAAAAGATAAACAAAGCCAATAGAATTGTAGGGCTGATAAGGAGGACATTTGTGTCACTTGACGAAGAAATCTTCAGGAATCTATATACAGCGCTGGTTAGGCCACACCTGGAATATGCAAACCAGGTGTGGGCTCCATATATGGTAAAGGATATAGAAGCAGTGGAGAAAGTGCAGAGAAGAGCTAGCAAGCTGGTACCAACGTTGAAGAACGCGGGCTATGAGCAGAGGTTGAGGACACTGGGACTTCCGACACTGGCATATAGGAGAAAGAGAGGGGATATGATAGAGACTTTTAAGATAGTGTCAGGAAAGTACGATGAGGATGTGTGTGAAGGTATCTTCTTGATGCGGGAGGGAACAAGAACGAGAGGACACTCTAAGAAAATTTACAAAGAAAGAAATAGGCTTGAGAAGGCGAAGAACTCATTTTGTGATAGAGTGGTAAATGAGTGGAACGCACTGCCCCAGTATGTAGTCGATTCCGAATCAATAAGGGAGTTTGAAAGTAATCTTGATAAAGCATGGGGAAGACAAGATTTGAAGTTTGATTATAAAACAAAAATACAGAATAGTAAAAATGTTGCGTCTGCTACCGCCGCCGCCAACACCGTGAACGACCGCAGCAGTGCAAGCACTGGTACTGAGCTGGATACACAGGCATAGTTTGCCTTTTTCCAGAGGATCTACTGTAAGAAACTGTAAGAAACTGTAAGAAATATCTCCATCAGTGATACCTGGATCGGCTAAATTGTAACCCCGAGCCTTGATAGCATTTACCTCCATCCCTAATCCTCTCCCTGGTTTGTATACTGGTAACTCCTCCACCACAACGGCCCTCAATTTACGCACCCTTCTTCTGTGATGATAGGTTAACTCTACTATTTCATGCTCAGTACTACCAAGTGAGCCAGTAAATCCCTGGAGCCTTAGCTGTTCCATACTGACCCTAATGTAATCAAGCTGCGATAAAGAAGAGCGCAAGATGAAGGTACGTTGCGAACATTGGTCCAACAAAGCTCTTACTTTACTGGTATGACCGTTTCTGTCGGTCAAGGGAATCTGAATGGTAGGTAACAACACTGCATTACAGCCCGAAGCCACAGCCATGGTCACTGTTTGTCCAGTTTGTTCAAGGCGTGGCGTCGGACACAAATAATTAAAATGTTTCTGTTGGCAGAATCGGCACGGCCTAATTTTAGGGTTAGTACACCCCTGGCTTCCATGTTCTGACGACAGGCACCCGACGCACAATTTCAATTGCCTTGCTCTATTGGCTTTGGTGGGACTGTTCTTGTATTTAGCACACTTTGCCCAAAAATGTCCTGTCTTTAAACACAACTTACATCCATACTTCTGCTTGGTATCGGGTTTCTGATACACCGCATATGCTGCTGTGGCGGTCGCCCCAAACTGTTCTAGTGGATTATGTCTACTTTCTAGATTGCACACTTCAGTCTTAAACACACGAACATATTCATCCACATCCAGCCAGTTGTCTTTTAATTCACGCTTAATCACCTCAGAGAGTGCACTAGGAAGTTTATTATGCAACAGTACCGCACACATTTTACTTACTGTTACATCCATAGAGCGTAATAACTCTAATGCACACTCAAATGACGCGGAAAAATCTTTCAGAGCACTGACCTCCTGGCTAGGATGCGGGAGATTATACAGTTTCGCTATGTGAGCTGCTTTAATGCGATCCTTTTGACCATAACTGTTTTTTAGAATATTGACCGCTGGTTCATAACTTGCAGCGACCAAACTAAACCCACTAACAATTTGTAGAGCCTCACCACTAAGTTGTCCCTTTAGATACGTAAATTTCTGAATGTCAGTTAAGTCCATTTGAGAGTGAACACTACAATCAAAGAGCTCCCAGAAACCCACTCACTGTGTTGGATCCCCGTCAAAAACTGGCAACTTCAGGGAGGGTAGCTTAATACCCTTCTGTTTCCTACTTGCTGCGCTATCATGAGACCTACCATTAGTGGTTGTCTGGAGAGCACTATCTAACTCAGCTAACTGAGTGTTTACTTGATTAACATACTGCATATCTTTCACCATCTCCTCCTCTAACTGATCATCTGAATATAAGCTATACAACTCTACGTTATACGACTCGATATCAGCTAGGGCCTTTTCTACAGTGATTTTCACACCCCTTACATCATGCAGTGTAGCAGCATGTTCAATAAAATCAGACAGATTAGAGGTAAGCTTAGTAATCCCTCCCTTCTTGGCGGCCCTGAACCGCCGCAATGACTTTATTTTCTCCTCCATTCTTAAAAAATTTACGGTAACTAAAGCTTAAGGAACAACAATACTAATCGTCACTGTAGGCTAACCTATTCTAAGCCTAGGCTAACCTACTTACATTGGATGACAGCAACCAAGCAAATTGAAGCATGCAGATCGCGTGCCCCCTGTGAGTTTACAAATTATCAAAGAAAAGGAAATTTACATATATCATATTACTCTACTTTACAATATTTTACGTTACTAGGCTATATTAAATTTAAAAAAATTACAAAGTTAATACCTGAAAAAGAAAGGAAAAGAAAGAGAAAGAAGGATCAAGACTCCTCTGAAGGAGGAACAGCCGCAGCCGTCGTCGTAGTCTTGAGATCTAGCCCATTGCGTCGACTGCTCCTCCTCGGCCCTGTCCTTCTTCTCAAATAAGGCACGCGCTCTGTCCAGTAGCCTATCTAATACCTTCCGGCTCCCTGGCACATCTAACCCAGGCTGAGGTCTGCCTGACAGTGTCCACCCTTGCCCCTGGTCTATATATCTGCTTAACAAAAAAAGCAGGGCACTGCACTGGACGGTCCAGCGGAAAATCCCGGACATACGAATGGCCGAAGAGGGCCACCTTTCTCAAGGGCACAGGGTAACCACCGGACGATGGCTCAAACTCTTGGCCGACGCCCCCTGCCCTTGCAGCCCTCCCCGGTGCGCCCCTCGACATTTATCCACTGGATCGCCCAGCCCTACACAAAGGCAGACAAGTCAGGCCTAATACCCCCCCAATTCTTATCAATATACAACAGATGGCCCAGTATCCTGGTCACACGGCACCAATTATATCCTGTTTATTATTCCTAGGGGATAGAGGAGAAACGGATATAAATTAAATAACTAAACCTGGAAAGATGAATTGGCCTAGGCTATAAAAATGTTACCAGGTCGGCGCTTGACTTACATGTTAAAATGTATATGTAGGTTATCTGTGGTAATCCCAGTAATATCTATGAAGTACAGTACTTCTAGTATTAAAGGAACTTAGCTGTGATGCAAAGAGTGTAGATTAGATGATGGACATGTCGGTAGGTGAATATCAGGGAAGTTCTGGTGTTATGTGGCAGCAGCTGGCGGTCTGTAGTTGGCGGGAACAAGTCTGTGTGAAGTGTGATCAAGATTCCCTTTTATCGTGACAATATAAAATATATTTAAGGGTTTTACATCGTCCCCCGTGATTAAATAATAAGGGAAAATAAACTAAGATATAATTGGTGTAACCACAGTAATATATATCCACAAAGATAAATAAAGTTATGCGTATAAACAAAAAGGAACCAGCCGTCGTGAACCCGGGAAATTCAAACTACGGTATCTATACCAGCTAGGATTCACAACATTATTATATATCCTAGGTTAGGCCATTTAGTTGCGGAGATATGAGTAACAGTAAATTACTAAATATATCCTGAAACATCTGATATTACCCCAAACTTGGAAATTGACCTACTTCACTAAACATCTTCATTGGTGAGTACACTGCTGTTGGGAGTTCAGGGGCTACAGTATTATTTTAAGTACATACTGTAGGTGTGAAATTGGGTAAAACAGAGGGGTTAAGGGTAACATTCACTGCTATCTTGTGAATGGTGTAGATTATAAGATTATAACACTGTAAACTTGTCAAACTCGGATATTTGCCGAGATATACGGGGACCTGTCCGAGAGGCCGATGCCATTCCGAGAAGTACGGGTTTACGAGTAAAAAGAGTCCGAATTACCGAGTGTTTACTGTATAATTTCATGATTTATTCCATTATGGTTCTCCAACATATGAATACAAGTTATAAAACAATAGACACAATAAATTATAAAATAATGTTTAATTAAAATAATTAATTGTGGTAGGCTGGTGGAGCCCATCATACCCTTATATCTATACAGTACTGCCCTGTTAATCATTGAAGCTCTGTAGAAAGTGGAAATGCACCTTGATGCTACCTAAACAGTGGCCCAACAGAGGACCACTCTTAACCACACTTTCCCAAATTATTAACAGTACAGTATCTGGTGCAACGTCTTGGGGGTTATTATAATATTGTATTTAAATATTATTGAGGGTTTGAATTTTTTTTGCCATTTGTTAACAATGTATTATTAGTTTACCCCCTAGACTTATAAAAAGCGCCTCTCCAGACCCCCTTAAAACGAAAAACACGTCCCCCAGACACCCTTCAAGATAAATATGTACATTTTGGCCAAAGGCCGCTTTCTTCCATATTGCAGGCTCGCTATCGCTCGCCCAGGAAATATTGACACCTTATTGGATTCAAGCGTCTTATAATTGTCAAACTAATGAGGTGAAACGTCTTAAAATCTCCAAACTAATGGAGTAAAATAGGTAGGATCCAAATGAGCCGCCTTACACCAAATAGGGTTAATTGGTGACAAGGTGGTGTTGAAGCAGAGGGGCACCCAAATAACAACCATGGTAACCCTACAGTTGGGGATTCTCTTCTCTTATTCCAATACCAAGAGTGCCGCATTTGGGTGATCAAGGCTCACATGCGCATGTATGGCTGTCATGAATGCTTGTATCTAGGTACTATAAAATAAATTCTTGATATTTTTGTGGATATATTAAGTAAATCCTATGCCAACATGTGTTCTTGCCTGCTAATTTCAGAGGTAGTCTCTTGCCTTGGAAATTAACTAATTCAAGATTTAGATTTATAGCAGGCATTGAATTAAGATTGGCAAAGAGTTAATGATTAATTTTAATAAAATAAATATATGTATGTAGTTAAATGAATACCAAACACTGTTACAGAAGATGATTTTAAATCTATTCTTATAAAATCATTGTTACTTAATACATTATTTTCAGACCTTTATCAGAGTATGAGTGCGAACTTGGCAATAAATCGCTGGAGGTGGTGGACAAGATTTGCTACTTGGGAGACAGAATCTTTGCCACTGGTGGGGCTGCAGCTGCCATTATCACCAGAATTATATGTGGCTGGGGAAAGTTCCGAGAACTGTTGCCAATTCTAACAATTAGAAGACTCTCCCCTTGAAGAGAAAGGAGTACACTTCATGTATTAGAAGCACAATGACCTAGGCTTTAGAAACGTGGCCTGTCAAAGTGGACAATAATAACAGAATGGAACGTAAAGAGATGAGAATGGAAGTGGATGTGTGGGGCCCAACTACAAAATAGAATATCTAGTGAAGAGCTGAAAAGACGGTTAGGAATCAAGAGAATCAGTGACAAGATGCGAACAAGCAGGCTTGGAAGGTTTGGGCATGTGTAGAGGATGGGTGAACTAAGTTGGGTAAAAAGATGCAGGTCCATGATCGTGGAAGGAGCTGCACAAAGGGGAAAGCAAGAAAGACATGGGATCAGACCATACAATCTGATCTTTAATTAAAAAATCTGACAAGTGAGGCAGCTCTGAACAGGGTTTCCTGGAGTGCCGCCATTAGGACGTGACACTGGAATCGCACTTCGTGTGGAGCACTTGGTCTTTAAATTTATTTATATATATATTAACCTGGCAACGGCGAGGGGGGGTATTGAACTAGCTGCCCATGGGCGAGCATATACAGTAGGCTCCATTCAGGCCTATAATTGTCATTTTACGATAAATATCGATATTACTTATTCATATGAGCCTATTTTACCTTCACTATGAAAATAGTAACCTGTAACAACAATAAAACAAGTGAAAATATCATTTTTCTGGTCAAAATCGCGAATATAGATGGACCAGCCCATTCATGAATTATGGAGAAAATTGAGGCAACCCCTCCCTCCACGAGGCCTCAAGCCACACTGAGCTTACTCATACACACACCCGCTAGGCACGTAAGCACATCTTCCACACATTTTGCTAATGTTAGCACCAAAATATACCAACGAATTAGGGAATAACAGGGAAAATAGGTGATAATTGAAGGGGGAGGAGAAAAGGGGGAAGGAGGGGATGTGGAGGAGTGATATGAGGTACTGTACTGTATAGGGGAAAAACAAAATCTTTAGTGCTACTGGGGCCGTTTAAATGTTTTTTTTAGGCCTTCCTCTTAAGAGCTTTGCCGCCCTCGCCCAGTAAAACTTCTTATGAGCTTTCTCGCCGTTTATGGGTTAATTATCAATATATGTACAATACTGTACAATGTTTAATAAAACAAAAAATTGTAAAAGTAGTGAAAAATTAGCTTAGAGCAAATTGTTATATGAAAATCTACATAATTAGCTAATTGTCATTATAAAAATTATATACAGTATATTAATTGATTTGATTAATATCCAGATATAGCTCACAATAACTTATATTTACCAAGCAATGGCTCTGGCTGTATCTTACCTGACCTTTCAAATTCTTTCACAAAAGTTTGCAACATAGCAAAACATTGACTTCCTGCAGCCCCTTTAACTTCATCTATCATAGGCAGATACACTTTACAAACAAACACCATTAGCTTCAAAAACTGCTTTCCATAAGTTTGCTGCAGCACACTCCCAAAGGCTTTCAGGAAATCAAGAATTATTTCCCCGGTAACACATGGCACAGGAGGAGCAGAGAGAACCCTGGCCATGAGTTGCCAGCCATTGACTGGTGCCAGCTGTGGTGACTCCTTGGTCCTGATCAGCATGGCCAGCACTAGACCGTACATGAAGGCACAGTTACCGTTACGCCCAGAGAACTGGTCCTCTCTCTCGTTGTTCCTACGACCCAGAGTTTGATGCTGCAGGTCAATACTCCGCTGGCCTGGAGGCTCCGGCAGTACCATCATCAGCCCGGGACAATCACTGAACAAGTGGTACAAGAACAGATCATACATATCTGGGTGAGATTTCATAAGGCTTACAATCAGCCATGAACATACTCCAGTTGTTGGTTTATCATGGCTTATGCCCAGCTTTACTGCATTTCGTGCAACCAAGTTTTTCAGGTACATTAGTTCGGTTTCATTTTGCACCGAACCTTTACCCAGTTCCACTTCTCTACCAGCAAAACTGGCCAAAAGCTGTTGAAGGCGGTCCCTGTTGATGGACTGGTCATTAATATTGAGCTGGTTGGCGGGTTTCGACAGCTGCCGCAACTTTACTATTCGATCCGGTGTTAGCTTGTCCTTTGCTTCCACGTAAAGTTTCACTTTCTCATTCACTTCCTTCAATCTGATAGAAGAGAGAATACTTCAGGTAGGAATCACATAAAAGATCTACAGATCAATATTTGAATTAACAATAAATAGCAACGACTCAGTAATTAGTAACTACAGTACAGTACTTATATTTATGCTATTCTAGTTTTTTATGAATATTCAGTATACTATCCAGCAAGGTATACAGCCATAACCTAATACAGTACAGTAAAACCTGATGACTCCGTCGTCGACACCTGCCCGGGATGTAACACAGCACCCCATACCATTAAACACATCATAGAAGACTGCATTTCACACAGCCACTTACGCCAAAAACACAATCTACACTCATTGAGAGCTCTGTGGGAAAGCCCGATTGTGGCCATGGCCTTCCTTAAGGACTCGGGGCTGTTCGTCCAGGCAGCTTGGGGAACAACAATAACAACAACAACAGTAAAACCTCGCCCATCCAGACTAATTGGGGGAGAACCCTGTCCGGATCTGCCAAAAGTCTGGATATATATTCACCCATCCAGACAAACCATGATGGCTGAAACATGATGCGGCAGTACGTGTGGAGAATGAGCAGAGCGAGTTCTTTGATCTGAATGTTGGGTTGAAACAGGGGTGTGTGATATCCCCGTGGTTGTTTACTGTATATATGGATGGAGTCATGAAAGAAATACAAGGAATAGCAGTGGATGTTGGTGTATCGCTGATAAGGGAGGGAAACGAGAGGAAGCTACCTGTACTGCTGTTTGCTGATGATACAGTTCTGATGAGCGATAATGAATGAGAGTTGCAGGGTCTGGTAAATATGTTTTGAACAGTGTGCGAAAAAAAAAATCTGAAGGTAAATGCGGGGAAGAGCAAGGTTATGGTCTTCGAAAGGGGTGAAGCCACAGAGTGTGAGGTGAAGTTGAACAGTCAGGCTATCGAGATTGTCAGCTCTTTTAAGTATCTGGGTAGTGTGCTGAGTAAGGATGGGAGTATGGATGAAGAAGTGCGGGAGAGGGTGTAACAAGGGAAGAGGGTTGTAGGAATGCTGAAAGCAGTAACAAAAAATAGGGTGGTCAGCATGGAAGTGAAGAAGTCCATGCATGACAGTGTGGTAATCCCGATACTGACTTACGGAAGCGAAGCGTGGACGTTGGTGGAGACTCAGACCACGAGTGAGAGGAGTGGAAATGAGTTACTTGAGAAGTGCGTGCGGAGTTACATGGAGGGATAGACAGACGAATGAGGAAGTAGGAGGTGTGGTGTGAAGGTAGATGTGCTGGAAAGTGTGAAAAAGAACACCTTGAGATGGTTCGACCATATGGAACATATGGGAAGCGAGAGAATGACTAAGAGGGTGTACGAGAGCGTGGTGGAAGGACAAAGAGGGAGAGGTAAACCGAGAGAGAGGTGGAAGGATGGAGTGAAGAAGTATATGGATGAAGGCGGTGCTGGTTGGGAGGAGGGGCGTCGACTAACTGGGGACAGAGGTGCATACCTTTACCTTTAGATACCTTTAGATGTGTTCGCCGCTCTTCTAGCGGCACCAAGGAGCGCGACGCCCCTCGTTATGGGTGGTGATTTGGTGCAGTAGACTGTTTGAAGCGACAGCTCGCTCCCTTGCGAGGATGGGCTCGTCTGGCACTTTTTGCAGTTCGACATCTAGGGCTCTCTTGAAGTTGTCTAACGAGATGTCCCTCATGTCTCTTACTCGCCGTGGGAGTTTGGGGAGTTTGGGAGTGGGGGCGTTTCATTCGTGGCCACCCCTTAGGGGATCACGGCGTCAGGCAATAGATAGATATATAGATAGATTTAGGTTTCAGCCATCCAGACAAATCGAGATGGCTGACATACATGTCTGGATATCTAATTTAAATTAAAATGTAAAACTTGCAAACTAAACAAACCAAAATTGGGACAAGGACAATATAAAGTCAAATTAAATTATCAAAATCGCTATGTGGAAACAACGTTTACTAAAATGAAAATTATTAAATAAAAGAACACAATCCACCACATAGGGTGTACATTACTACATGAGCAAGTTAATCTGTTTCCCAAGCAAACTAATCGCACATATAACAACGCACTATCGTCACGTTAAAGGAAGTAGTCAAGTTTGGGAAGTCCGGGACGTTCTGGCAAATTATACTAAACTCTGCATGAATAAAGAAACTATATGTTAAATGTCAAAATATTATTTAAAATCAAATTTGCAACATGACAAGACATTAAAATAGTACAAAATACAAATATTGATAAGATATCTATACTACAGTAAAAGTCCGTTAATCCGACGACCGATGATTCGAATCTCCCAATAGTCCGAATTTTTCAATTTGAGGCCAAATCCGAATTCACCCGATGGTCCGAATTTCAAGAAGTCCCAAAGTCCCCTTTTTGAGGCATTAGGCCACTCAAATGACACATAATGGAGCACACACATATCATATGTTCATGAATTCACTTTAAAAGTTTACCATTGTCATTGTAGCCTATTACCTACTTCAAAACATTCAGATTAATGGTCAAAGGAAGCTACTGATATAAACGTAAACACCTTCTTCTTCTTCCACATCGTCTGCTAGAGAGTTTGTTTTGCTCTTGAACGCATCCTTGGGACGCTCCGATGCGCTACTGGCTTGCACCGCATTTTCTGGAAGCGCATTCAGTCTTGAGCTTGAAAATGCACCTTTGGACGTATTAGTCTTGAGCTTGAAAACGCACCTTTGGACATTCCGATACGCTACTATTTATAGTTCAGTGATCGGAGCGTCCCAAGGGTGCTTTCAAGACAACAAGACAAGGGTGCTTTCAATACAATATAATATAACACAGCACGTCACAAAAGGAAAATCACAAAAGGAAAATTACAAGAACCTCTCAGGGAAGTGCCGTTGTTAAGGCATTACTTCCCGAACCACATCTGATCTTCAAGAGCAAGACAAACTCGCTAGTAGACGGAAGAAGAAGAAGACGTTTATATCAGCAGATTCCTTTGACCATTAATCTGAATGTTTTGAAGTAGGTAATAGGCTACAATGACAATGGTTAACTTTTGAAGTGATTTCATGAACATATGATATGTGTGTGTGCACCATTGTGTCATTTGGGTGGCCTAATGTCTCAATGTTTTCGTTATACACAGGTTCATAGGGGTAAAGTCCGATAATCCGAAAAAACCACTAATCCGAACGAGGGCCGGTCCGCTGCCCTTCGGATTAACGGAAGTTTACTGTATTACAAAATAATATATAAAATACAGTACAGCACTCACTAACGATAGTGCTATCGGGTAGGTACCTGTAAGCATAGCATGCCTCAAGTGACCCCTATCAATAACTACCCTACAAATAACCTACATTTATAGCACAAATAAACTAAGGAAATCGCAAAAGTAAGCAATTGATACTATCGACAATGAATACATATAATATAAAGACAAATAATTACAAAATATGAAGTAACAACAGATTTAAACAAAGAGTACTCTTTTAACAAGAACAATAAATTTAAAAAATCATCAATATTAATATTAATAATAATAATAATAGAAAAAGAAAAAGATAAACAATAAATACAGACAAAAAGTAAGCAGAGGTTATACAAGAAACTTCAAGTTAAAAATGCTTGATTAAAATTATTGATGTCAAATTTTAGAATACAGTCACAATAATTGACCCTAAAAAGATACAGTTTATGCCACCAACACCATGATCTACAAGCTTTATTATCGCCAATTTATTTAAATTTAAGTTCATAACGTTTCGAGATTAATGAATTTCCGATTCACGGCACTAGTAAACAGAGACCCTCTCGTAAACAGAGACTGGTGCTCACTGGAACAGCTGACTGGTTATCAACTCTGCGTAAGCAGAGTGGTATCGCCCCCCGTATAGTGGTACATGCTAAACGAAATGTCTGTCTGTCTGTCTGTATGTCCGTCCGAGAACTCCTCTAGACCGTTTGACGGATTTTCACCAAACTTCACACGAACCTTTGGTGCGTGAATTCGACGGTAATTTAAAAAAAAAAATGAATTTGTGCAATAGTTATGATCTTAGGTCCAAAAAAAAATCTCCCCCCCCCCCCCCACCTTGTACCTATTCCCTGTGTAAGCAGAGTTTGGTATCGCCCCCCCGTATAGTGGGTTGCGCAGTGGCAGTATCGTAACCAATGAGGTTTAGTTTTCCGAGTGACGTATCTGCTACTACTGAAGGCCCAAAACACGGTTAAAGTTTTCACATTTCATCTTTGCCTAGTACTTGCGACACCTCGGTTGGGTTACCTTCTTTGGAAGGTAATCAAGTCGTACCCCACCTGCTCGTGGTGACCTCGCAAACACCCATTTCTATTTATTTTTTCCATTTATTCTTTTTTCAAGATAGGGTGACACAAACGGGGGCGGCGCTACCTGGGTTTATCCCAGGTAGTAGTTTAATTTTACTCTAAATTTTATTAAGTGTTTTGTATATTTTTAATTGTAGGCTACATAAATATAAACAATGGCCGGCCAAGGCAAACGGAGGCAGAGTTTATTGGGAGATGAAGAGAGCTATGAGTTTGAGGGATTTCTGGCAGAGGGTGGTGAAGTGGAGGATCAATTGACTGTAGTGAAGAGACAGATGATGGGTCTGTTAAGATGGAAGGGAGTTATGGAGAATTGGAGGAGAGATATAGGTGTGAAGGTGGAGTCACTGACAGAAATATGTGGAGCCAGTTCAGTAGCAACTGCAGATAGGCCATTAATTGCTAACCTAGATGCAGTGATAAGGAAAGTAGATGAGCTGGAGGCAGAGAACATGGCACTCAAGGAGCAGCTAAAGGAGTATGAGGGCCATTTAAGTGAGAAAGTAAGGGAGTAATAAGTGAGGAGAAAGATGAGTGGACAAGGGTGGGGAATGCTAAGGTGGATGCATTGGAAGAAATCATGAAGGAGCAGGTGGAAGAGAGAGAAAAAGAGAAAAGAGAGTTTGAGAAGAATGTAGTGCAGGTTTTGAAGAGCAAGGAAAAGGTAGTGAGGGAAACAGCGGAGACCAAAAAGGAGCCGACCAAACGCACCACTGAGGCGGTAGATGGTGGAAAGAAAAAAAACTGTCTGGGACCATCAGGTCCTGGTAGTGAAGCCAAAAGACCGATCCTCCGAGCCAGTAAGCCCACCAGATACAAAGGCAATCGAGACTGCTTTGGCTTCGGTTCCGGTTAACAAGTTAACTAGAACTGAGTCAGGTGTACTGGTGGTACGACTTCCATCCAAGAAAGCCAAAGAAGATGCAGGAAGGGCCATCAATCAGTATTTGGGGTGGACAGTGCCTTCAGTGTCTCCGAACCAAAGAAGATGATGCCAAAAATGACTCTGGTAGGCATTGCTAATGACGCTGAGGATAATGAGATCATTCCCAGCATCCTCAACAAGAACCCAAGAATAAAGTCCCTGGTCGACGATGGCTTAGCTATGAATTTGCTATTCACTAAGCAAAAGAGTGATGCACACACTAAGATTGCGGTAGTAAAAATGTCACCTGAAATACGCTCTTCCATTGTGGATGATGGCAATTCTGTGTATGTTGGACTTGTGAGATGTCGTGCATACGATCGCTTCTGGGTAACACAATGTTACCATTGCCAGGGCTTTGGTCATACCAGTGACAGGTGTTATCGGAAAATGAGGATCCAAAATGCAACTTCTGTGCTGGTACTCATAACTCAAAAGACTGCACCAACAAGACTTCCCCCAAATGTATAAATTGTATGAGCTCCATATCAGTTACGGAGCCGCCAAATCATTTCGCCTCAAGTAGAAATTGTCCTTTAATGACAGCTCAGAGAAATAAAGTTATTGAGAACACCGATTTTGTAGGTTCAAAAAACTGAAAAATGCACATGGGAGCCGGTTGAAACTGGGTCTGTTGAATGTTCGTTCCTTGCGTAACAAAATGGATCATATTTGCGAGATCTTGGATGAACGTAACCTTGATGTATTATGTCTCACTGAGACCTGGTTGTTCGAGTCAGATCTGAATATTATCCAGGCGGCATTGCCTAAAACCCATTCCATAATAAATGTTCCTAGGCCTAGGGGAGATCATCCGGGTGGTGGAGTGGCAGTTGTCTACTCCACATCTCTGGTGAATATCTTGCAAATAAGCCATAACCCAGCCCTCTTTATTATGAACTGTTGGAAGTGGAAATAAAAACTCCATCAACAAATTCTAAGAATGGCAGTTGTCTATAGGCCTGGCCATCGTGGCACAGATTATAGGTTTGACTCCTGTAAGGAGATAAAGAAAACCTAATATTTAGTAGTGGCCCCGTAATCATTGACGAACATGCCTATTACATAAGGCATCCTCTTCAAACACTAATCCGCCGTAGTTTTGAATCTACCGCGCAGAGCATTTAAAAACTGAGGAGCCTTCATCATGAGCGCACGCGACCTCACTCATGGCTTCAGTCATTATGAATTGGGTTCTCACTACGAAAAAACTTCGTAAAAAATAAAAACAAAAAGAAAATAAGAATAACTATCCAATAAGCTTTCCATCATATCGTGGATGTACTTGTGTGGATTTCTGACCAGACGCTGATTCAGGCGTCATTCTTCCTTCACTGACATATCAAGTAAACCAAAATCCTTAATACATCAACGAATGGGAAGGGAACGGTCGGGAGGGCCCCAGTTGTCAATGATTACAGGGCCACTACTAAATATTAGGTTTTCTTTATCTCCTTACAGGAGTCAAACCTATAATTTATTAGTGGCCCCTCCATCATTGACGAACATGCCTGATTTCTAAGACTGGAGGGGGACATTCGTAATCATATCATAACTCTAGAAAAGCAGATAATAAAAACAACCACATAGTATTCTTACTTTGAAAATATATTTAATTAACGGCGTAGCCGAACAAATACAAGAAAAAGGGGGTTCAGGCAGGTGCGTGCTTCAAAGAAGCCTGCCTGACAAAAAATTGGTAACCCTGAAGATTCTGAACACAGATCTGTAGTTACAAAGGCACCCCACTCAACGAGTGGTGACAAAAAATAACAAGTTATAAGTTTACATGTGCACATAATAAACCCCAACATAAACTTGGAGATAAATTGCAAAGGAACTCCAATAATCTAAAACTAAATTGCTTTCGCAGCTAAACTACTCTAACAACACCGTTGTTTTGTACTTAACATTGTACTAGCACAATTTCTCACTGAGAAATTTTCATAACACATTTTAACCTTAAATTGTATCACAGCTCTCATACTCCGGCGGGGTCTAGGGTGTCCTGTGTCAACTGACTGCACCCCCCCCCCCCTTTCCCATGAAAGTAAACAAAAGTGACTGCAGGGCCGCCTAGACCCTCTGCCTTAAAGCTATACATGGTAAGGAAGGTTTGTCTAGAGCAACTGACAAGTATCTGGACAGAAACGTATGATTAGACGCCCACAACTGCGTGGACGCTATGTCTTCAACTGAAAAAAATTTCAGGAAACGTAAAGAGGCTGCCCATTTGCGTAAATCGTGGGCCCGACCCACAACGCCGGGATTACTTTCTTTAATGACTTCTACCAGAAGAGAGGCTAATCGCCGTTTAAGTAAGCGTTTACCCGTACTTGCTACCCATAAAGCACCTTGGGGGTTGTGAGGAGCTACTCTCAAATATTTGGTTAGAGCTTGTACTGGACATAAATTATGATGCACCTTTCCCCTTTTTAACGCCGGCACCGTGAACTCAGAAAACACGTGTGCACTATGCTCATTCTTGGCTACAAAACCTGGGGAGGGTGCAATGGAAATACATTCATTAAGTCTACCAAACCTAAGACAATTAGGTGTGTTGCTCATCGCCGCCAGCTCAGACACTCTGTTTCCGGTGGCTAAAGCCAAAAGGAAAACCGCCTTTTTTAAGATTAATGCAAAGTCTGCAGTATTTTGGTACAGACGAGAGTGAAGCAAAGACAAAGCTTTGTCCAGAGACCAAGTAGGCATGAGCTGACGGGGAGGTGGGCGGAGTTTAAAACATGCTCTCATAAAACCTGTTTCCTCCGCTACCGGTATGGAGAGACCTGTAAGGTCTAAAAAGGGCACTCTAATCGCAGTTAAGTGATTTTTTAATGTTACCACAGATAAACGTTTCTGCTCAAACAGATAATTTAAATAATTAAAAACTAATGCCACTGAGGGTACAGTTTGTTCTGTCCTAACGATCCAAGAAGTAATGGCTTGCCAATGTGATTGATACTGTCGTTTTGTAGACTGAGTATATTGATTAAGTAATTTATTTGTCACATCTCTACCGTATGGTGCTAGCCACTTGGCCTCCTGAATGTCCATAATGCAAAAGTCAGCGAGGTCGCGAGGTTGCCAATCGCGTCTAAGTGGAAATACCCGACCGGGAGCGATACCGGGTCCGGGCACCACATTTTCAATTGCTGGTACCACAACTGCGCCGGCCACAGTGGCGCGATTAGCGAGACTAAGCCTCGATAATCTCGTAGTTTGTTCACTACGTGGCACATTAGTGACGCATCTGGCGGCGGAAACAGATAGATGGAGCTCCATCTGTTCCAGTCTGTCACTAGGGCGTCTGGCCCCCCTGCCGGCGTTTTCGCCCGGCGGGTGAGGTATAGATGGAGTTTGTGAGTCTCCTCGGACGCAAAAAGATCCACTTGTGGATGGGAGAGCTCTGCAATCATTAGGTTGAAAATGGGCTGCTTGAGCTCCCATTCTACTGTCGTGCTCTGTCGCCGGGATAGAGCGTCTGCCCAGACGTTCGCTACGCCTGGGAGATAAGAAGCGTGCAGATAAATATCTAGACTGTTGGCTAGAGCAAAAATCTCTTCTGACACGTTTAGCAACTTCCTTGACCTCGTTGACCCTTGTTTCTGAATACAGTGGACTGCATTCAGATTGTCCATTCTGAAGGCCACCGACTTGTCCCGTAACGCCGGGCCGTGAGCCTGAAGGAAATATAAGGGGACTAGTAATTCTTTGACATTGATGTGCGAGATTTCTAAGTGGGACCAAAGCCCCTGACCCTGGTGCCCCTGATTTGACTGAAATCCCCAACCTATTGTGCCTGACGCATCCGTGTCTACCCATACCGTTGGTGGAGGAGAGGTCCATGACATTATTGAGTGCAATGTTTTCCTCTTCGCCCAGACCGCTAGCAAGGTGTGGATTAATTTCGGGATGGGCCATAATTTTCCCGCCGGTAGGAGCGGGAAATATTTGTTGCCTTCCAATATTAATAGTTTTACTTTCAACCGGCCCAACTTGACAGTTAGTTGAATCCAGTTGAGAGAGCCGACCAGAGACTCCCAGACCCTCCGTGTCGTAGTCAGACTGTGAAGAAACCTGAACAGTTTCCTGCGAAACCTGTTGCGATTGTCCACACTCTGACTCAGAGTGAGAGCGGCGGTGTCCCAGACCAGCCCTATCCACTGAATTACTCGTGAGGGAACAAGGTTTGACTTTACCAGATTTACCTTGAAGCCTAGAGTTTTGACATGATTCAAAATGATATTGACATGTTTTATGCATAATTGTTGTGTCTCTGCCAACACCAGCCAGTCGTCCAGATACCACAACACTCTGATCCCTTGTTTTAACAATGGCATCAGGGCTTGCCGGACTAGTTTTGTGAATAATCGAGGTGCTAGGTTCAAACCGAACGGCATCCTCTGAAAAACAAAATTTTGGTGCCTGATCCGTAAGGCCAAAAACCTTTGAAATCTTTTGTTGACCGATACGTGCCAATAGGCGTCTGTCAGGTCTAGTGAACACATCCAACCTCCCGGCGGAAGTGTTAGCCTGATTTGGTGTACTGTTAACATTCTGAAAGATTCGTTGTGAATGTGAAGATTCAGATAAGACAGGTCTACGACCGGCCTCATCTGAACACTGTCCCTTTTGGGAACCAAAAATAGTTTGGACGTGAATACAGGGTAATTTGGGGGGACCGGGATGATGACATTCTTGGCAATCATTTCCTGGGCTAGTGACTCCACCTCTAAAGAAACAAAATTCGCCGTTGTCGGCTGACGTAATCGAGGTCGCCACTGCCAAGTGATGCCTTTGCGTGCCACCATCCGTGCCCAAGTGTTTAACGGCCATGCTTGGTGACACGTTCGGAACGACCCAGTTAGCAGACAAGGGTTCGCCGGCTGTACTACCCTCGGTTCCTCCGGCCTTAAGGTAGGCGCCGGGAGTGAGAGAGACTTTATTTTTTTTATGGTGGGGTTGGTGCTGGCCGCTTCGCCGGCTGGCTGGTGTTGGTCGAAGACTGGCCCTGACCTGGTTTATTTTGGCCGCGTCCTCTCTGACCTGAAAACCTATTCTGTCTATGCCTGTACTGACCCTGGGGGGAGTGGGAGGACTTAGGCGGAAGAAATGGTTTAGATCCCCCTGGCTGGGCTTTAGTAGTAGGCCTGGGTTTGGGGAAGTTAAATGCAGGTTTCTTAGAAGGGGTGGGACTGTGCTTAACGGCCTGTGCCATATTGAACACCGTTCGCCATACTTCAGGGGACATTAAAGAAGGGGTAAGTACTGGTGACATCACCACCTGGTTAGCAATGCGCTCAGGTAGCTTGCGAACTAACGACATGCTAAGATCTTGTCGTGCTCGCACCGCCTCAAGCAAGGCGGTGCGTATGTCACCTAAGGATTGGATTGACGACTGAAGAATCAGTCGCCGGGATAACTCAACCGATCTTCGAGCATCCGCGTCTGCGATTGCCTGAGTAGATCGTAGTAAAGACTTAGCCACCTGCTGAGATACTATGTACTGTGAAAACAGGCAAAAAGCTTTTCCTCGTAGCCTAAATTCTCTGTCTAGGTGAGCAGGGGTAGGGGTAGTGAACGGGTCCTTCAGTTCACAAAGATTAATCTTAGGGGCAGCTAGGAATGCAAACAAAGCCGCCGGGACTCCGCCGGCAGAACCCACCGGCATGGAAAACCATGAATGTGAGTCCTGAGGGATCTGGTGGGAAGATTTAGAAGTGAAAGTGGTTGCAAAGTTTTGAGCCTCTACCTCCCAATCCACCCAAGGTCCTGGACCCAACTGTCCCACCTTCAAAACTGGATTAGCTGCGTCGTCTGTGACGGTCCGTAAATCTAGTTCAGGAGTAAGAGCTGACAGAGTCTTAATATCATAAAACCCATCCAGCTTAGACCAGTCTGAAAATAGTTTTAAAGCTGAGGCAGGGGGTAAAGCAGGCTTAGAAGCATACACAAAATAATCCTGGTGATAATAACTAGGTATAGCCTTAATGTTTACGTCCAGAACATTACCTAAGGCATCCATGGCCCTTAATTTCTTTGACTTGTTGCCACTCAACCACTCACGCGGTACCGGGAGTTCCCCTGACAAGGTAGGTTGGGCAAGCTCTGGTTTAGAGGGGTTCAAAAGAACCCATGACTCGTCTGGCCCATAAAGGAGGGGCATAGCTACCTTTCTAAGAGGTGCTTTGTCTAGAGGGGGTGGATTAACATCCGTTATGACCCTGACATTTGAAGTTGTCAATGCCGCCGTGGCAGGCTTAGTGCTCCTTGCAGGTGACAGAGTAGGAGGGTTAGGAATCTTAGATAAATCAATTGACGTCATCAGAGGCCGTACCGTAGAGCTTGTCGAGGGAGCCCCCAAGTCCATTGTGGGGTTTTCTTGTTGCTGACCAAAAAATTTAGATAAAGCATGAGTAAGCAACCCATCAATTTCTTGTGCTGTAACAAACTGGTTAGATGAAGAACTTATAGGAGAATCATTATTATCTCTTGCGGCGTCCAAGCCTGAGCCTGACCCTTGTCCTTCCATATCCGAAATTATTGAAACTTCGTCTTTTTCCTCCCGATCCTCCTGAGAAGACCCCGCCGAGGCAGGGGTACCTTGTTTCCAAGATAAGTCTGGGATAGAGGATGGGGTCGCCGCGTCCCTGTGGACGTCGGCTACTGTGTGACTCGTATGAGTCGGACGTGGGTGGTCAGACCGTGGTTGGGCAAACCGCCAAACACCAAGGCCCTGGCCTACGCTCTCTTGAGAGTCTGAAACATTCTCAATTATTGACCCTCCTGAACTTTCCATTTCCAGGGTTAAAATATTAATTGGCAACTCCTCTTTAGGGACAGGTGCTGCACTGGACTCAGAGGCCCTAACCCAAACTCTGTCAGGTGTAGAGGTACGATGAGATGCACTAGACTTAGGGGAATGTCGAGAGGACTTCCGATGTGAATCCTTTTTTGAGGATTTATGGCTGCGGTGTGACCGCGAACTAGTCTTAGATCTGGAAGAATCTCCGCCGTGACCACTGGTGGAATCTTCCGTCTTACTCTTCTTACTCTCCGGCGAAGAGGCCCGACTAGAAGACTGTTGTCTGAGAGGTGACCTTGACCTAGATCTCGCCTGCGACGAGGAGGCGGATGCCGGGGGTGTAGGCTCTCTCGGGTGTTTAGTTGTAGTCGCAGACGATACAGAACCCTGACTAGTCTCCGTCGGCTTAACACTCGTGACTCTAGAGGAACGTTTAGGGGGAGGGTGTTCTGACAGCAATCTATCCCAAAGTGGGACGTTGTCACATTGAAGTGACTTATGCGCGACAATGGTAGTGTAGGCCGACATTTGTTGTCGAACCTCTCTCAACGCTACCGCCGCGGTCTTATCATTATCACAAAGGACTTTAACAGCTAATTGAGAACAAAAGGAACAATTATGCATCACCCAGAGACCCCTTGAACGGTCTAGACATTTAACACACCTTATGCAAAGGGTGTGTGCAAAAATAAGGATACCAGCACAAGTAGGGGTAATGCACAGGGCAAAAACTGGGGCCACGGTAGCCATGACAGAGACTGGTGGGTGAAAACTACCGCCGGGTCTGTATTGGTCCGCCGGAGCTCAGCTCTGGAAAAAACAAGAAAATTTCCAGGAATTAATGCTCATAAGGGTAATCCAATATGATCGCACACCAGTGTTAATAACCCGCCGGGTAACGAGATGCAAAGACACAACTAACACATCTCGCTACGCGGCGGGGTGTAAAGTCTAAACAAATCTTTTGCTAAAAAAAGTGAAGAATACCCTCTGATATAATGGTCCAGCATGGCACATATAGTCTCTCGGAGGAGGTGACTGTCTCAAGATTCAATTTTGTAACAAAGCAACCCCCCAAAAAGACGCCGGCCCTTGAATTATTATAGTAGAATAGCCCAGGGCAGGATGATACGAGATCTAATGTTTAACGAATTGTCCCAAAAGATCGCCGTAAGATCGAAGGCGGCGATACCTGATAGTATCACTAAATTAAATAGGTTAAAATGAATTTTGTAAAATTCCTTAATTCCTCCACCTAGGAGCACCCGCCGGGTGTGAGAATCGATATATAACCTAATTGAACCTTCAATCGCCGTAAATAGTAAAGGCAGCGATACACAGAGTATCACTATAATGGATCGGTTAACTAACTGGAAGACCTAAGTCGTTCATCTCACCCTACCCAGGTGCACCCGCCGGGTGAGAAGTTTTAAAAGTTAACCCCATAAGTTCCTGTCCCCGCTTCTTTGTAAAAGATCGCCGGGGAGGAAAGCCTAAACAACAGCTAGGTTTTTTCATGTGGTTGTCGTAAAACCAGGTAGAAAAAACTCCTAAAACGTATGTCCACAAGGACGCCGTTGTATATGGATGGGTACAGCCATCCCGCCGGGAATCAAAGGAGGCCTGAAACCAGGCACCCACAGAGACGCAGTCCTGGAGAGCCACAGACACCCCACCCGCCGGGGATACAAGCCAGTGTCAACAACCACGTGTGGCCCAACACTGCTCTCTCGGCCAGGATTTTTTCACGGTGAAACCGAGAAAAAACCCGCCGGAAGGAAACCCACCCTGAACAGATACCATCTGAACAACACACGACACGAGGATAGCCACGCACGGCTAACCCAAGGTCACAGCATAATCCGTGGAATTAGCCAATACACAACTAAACCAGGAAACAATTATAGTCCGAGGAATTAGCCAATACACAACTAAAACCCGGATACACATGACACAGTAGGGCATATTTATAAATAATAAATAATAACACTAGTACATGTGGCAAAGCTACGAGCGGCTGGCTAGGCCTAGGCAGACGGCATAAAACAGTTGAAATATACACACACACTGGAAATATCACAACAGGAACCACCGCCAACACACCACCGAGCAACAACTTCCAACCCAGGGAAGACTGACTCGGGACCCAGAAAAAACTTCACTAAGTGAAGAAAAATACGCTGGGAACGTCAGAAAACACAGCTTACCTCATCAGAAAGATAAAAGGCAGCAATAATTAACGCGTAGTGAAAGCCGCCTGCATCACAAACTAACTCAACTGTGAAAAAGTTCACATGTCCACAACGTGACCACGAGGGTACATCCGAAATAGATGCCCCATACACTCGACCCAAAATACACTGCACTGCGGGCAACCAGCCCAGGACACTCCTGCTACGCCTATCCTAACCTTACTCGATACATCCTGGAGTAAACAAATGAGAAAAAACTCACTAGGGACGCAACGAATGCGGAACCAGCGGAGCGTGGGGAGGCACGTCCGGGCGGGCTGAGCGCAGAGCAGAGAAGGAAGAATGACGCCTGAATCAGTGTCTGGTCAGAAATCCACACAAGTACATCCACGATATGATGGAAAGCTTATTGGAGTTATTCTTATTTTCTTTTTGTTTTTATTTTTTACGAAGTTTTTTCGTAGTGAGAACCCAATTCATAATGACTGAAGCCATGAGTGAGGTCGCGTGCGCTCATGATGAAGGCTCCTCAGTTTTTAAATGCTCTGCGCGGTAGATTCAAAACTACGGCGGATTAGTGTTTGAAGAGGATGCCTTATGTAATAGGCATGTTCGTCAATGATGGAGGGGCCACTAATAAATAGGGGTTTTATGGAAGAGTTTGGGCAGTTTCTCGAGGAATTTTCTGCTAAAACTGGAAGACTTTTGGTGTGGAGAGATTTTAATTACTGGGTTGACAGCCCTCATCTGAAGCCATTCTCTCCTGAGTTCCTTGAGTTGACTGATCAGAACAATTTTGTAAACCATGTGTCCCACCCAACTCATATCTTAGGACACACCCTTGACTTGGTTTTCTCTCCTGTGGGTTGTGGTGGTGTTCTGGATGTTGATGTTGAGAATGCTGACCCTAATACCTCTGATCATGCTTTGATTACTTTCAGCTTTGATTTCCCTAAGCCACTCACACATGAAAAAGTAATCAGATTTAGAAATTATAAAAATGCAGACCTAAATAGATAGATAGATAGATAGATAGACCTAAATTTGGCTAGCAGTGAAGTAAAACAGTACTTGGGAAGTATTGATACTTCCAACCTTACTTCAGATGAGCTGGTGGAAGTACATGGAAATGCACTTAAATTAGTGTTCGATCATCACTGTCCAGAAGTAGAGAAGAAAATCATAGTACGAGATGATTCGCCCTGGTATAGCACTCGAGTTAAATTTCTTAGAAGAGCGCGTAGAAGAGCTGAACGTGAATGGCGGAAAAATAAAACAGACTCTACATGGTTGCAATACCTGTCAGCCAGAAGAGCTGTGGTCTACAAAATCAAAGATGAAAAGAAAGTGTATTATCAGGGAAAAGTTGACTCGTGTGGTAACGACCAGAGGAGGTTGGCTTCAATTGTAAACAGTTTACTTGGAAAAACAAGTCAGCTTAAGACCTTCTGTACCTGATTCCGAGTTGGCTGCCAACTTTGTGGCATTTTTTGCTGGCAAGATAACTCGCATAAGACAGGAATTGGATGATGCTTCTGTTGGTGAAGAACTTTCAGTTGTACTCCAACCCCGACACATTCCTAATAATGTCCTCTCATCCTTTCACTCAGTAGAGGTGTACATGATCTCGTCCTACATAAGAAACCTCAATAAAACATTTTGCCCGTTGGATCCCATAAATGTTTCCAAGCTACCAAGAGTCTATGATCACACAGTTGAGTTTATTTCCAAAATAATTAATAAGTGCTTCTCTGAAGGTAGCTTCCCACATTCTGAAAAGCATGCACTACTCCGACCTACTCTAAAGAAACCTGGACTTGATGTTGAGAACATGTTGAACTATCGTCCTGTCTCCAACCTGTCCTTCATATCAAAGATATTAGAGCGTGCAATACTTGACCAATTACAACCACTACTTCAGCAGAATGAAACTATCCCAATTTTTCAGTCTGCTTACCGACAGCATCATTCAACTGAAACAGCATTGATTAGAGTACATAATGATCTAGTTGAGAACATTTGCAATGGTGTGGCCTCACTATTGGTCTTGCTTGATCTCTCTGCGGCTTTTGACACAGTGGATCACGAGTTGTTGTTGAGTGATCTTTATGATTGTGGTGTGCGTGACTCCGCTCTCTTGCTTCTTGGGTCGTACTTGTCAGGTAGATCCCAGAGTGTGATGGTAAATCAAGTGGTCTCGGACTCGACACCCCTGCAGTATGGTGTTCCGCAGGGATCAGTTTTGGGTCCTATCCTATTTATAATTTATATTAGCAGTTTGTCTCTTCTGCTTCGTGCACATAATGTCACCTTTCACTTTTATGCAGATGACACCCAGATTTATGTGAGAATCACAAATATAGTTGATATACGGAGTAAGATGGAATTGTTGATGTCTGATATCAAGAAGTGGATGAGAGCGAGAAAACTTAAACTAAATGATGGTAAAACTGATATTCTCATCATCCGAGGAAATAGAAGAGCTGATGATATGGTAGGTGCCCTCTCCATCAATGTGGGTGGATCTCAGCTGCGACCGGCCAACTCTGTTCGAAATCTGGGTGTATATGTGAACTCCCGATTAGATTTCAAAGAGCATGTAAGCCAGATAGTTAAAAGTTGTTACTTGCACATCAGAAATCTCTATTTGGTGAAGCCGTTTTAACCAGACGTTGCCTCCTGACGTTGGTTCACTCATTGGTCTTCTCTCGTGTTGATTATTGCAATGCCCTGTTGGTGGGTCTTCCAAATTATATTTTGAAGAAAGTTCAGTCTGTTCTTAACAGGGCCGCAAGACTAATTTTTGGTGTTCCACCTAGAACTCCTACTACATCTCTTCACATAGAACTGCACTGGCTGCCAGTAAGAGCAAGAATAGAATTTAAGTTGTGTTTGGTGACTTTTAAGGTTCTCAAATTTGGTGAGCCTAGGTACCTTGCGGAGCTGCTCAGGCGCCCACCGGCACACCATGGTGTAGTTGTGCGTCATGACAATGACCCTTTTCGTCTTGATGAACCAAGGGCTTTCCAGCAGTCTTCTTTCTTTGAGAGGTCATTCTCCTACATGGCTCCGAGGTTGTATAACAGGTTGCCGCTGTCCATGAGACAACTGAGTTCTGTTGAATGCTTCAAGAGACAACTTAAGACTTTTCTCTTTGAGAGAAGCTATGATCTTGAGAGAGGTGTCATGACAGATGGCTATAGAGTTTAGGCTATTTTGCCACTGCTGGTGATTGTTAAATGTGTGTTGTATATGAGCCTTCTTTTGATGCATTGATTTTTGTTCTTTTTTCTTTCTCTTTTCGAGCGCTAGTGAATTCTTCGGAAAAATTGGCGCTTATGAGAAATAAGTAACATGCTTATTATTATTATTATTACCACTGGAAAAAAAAATCTGTCGTCGTCGTCGCCGTCCGTCTGTCCCAAAACTCCTCCTAGACCGTTGGACGGATTTTTACCAAATTTCACACAAACATTTGTTGGGTGAATGCGAACGTCAGTCAAAAAAGGTTTTTTGAATTTGTGCAATAGTTATGATTTTAGATCCATATTATGGTTCCCCCCCTGCTATGATGGTGTTCTGTGTGTGTGTGTGTGCCCCATAGGGGCTCACACACAGAACACCTTCATTCTGGGGGCGAAAACATCTCGCCCGGCATTTGTTAGGTTAAGTTAGTTTAGTTGACATTAGAAGTGATGGTAGTAATAGTGGGGATGATGGTAATTGTAGTGATAATGGTGATAATAGTAGTGATGATTGTAGTTGTAGTGATGATGACAGCAGTGATGATGATGACAGTAATAGATATGATGGTGACAGTACTAGTAGTAGTGATGATGGTCATAATAGTAGTGATAATGGTGACAAGTAATGATGATAGTTGTAGTGATAATGATGACATTAGTGATGATGGTAGTGACGATGGTGACAGTAGTAGTGATGATGGTGAGTAGTAGTGATGATGGTGAAAGTTGTAGTGATGATGACAGTAGTAGTGATTATGAGAGTAGTAGTGATGATGGTAAGAATAGTGATGACTAATAGTAGTAGTGTTGATGATAGTAATGGTGATAGTGACTAGTAGTGATGATGGTGACCCATCGCAGAGTTGGGTATGCCGTTTTGATTTTGGGCAAAACGGCACGTCTACTTTATTTTTATATTATTTAAATATTTATATTTATTTTTTATATTTATTTGGTGATAACATAATGGGCGTTGTTGTGGCAAGACTTTGTTGTACTGTGCTGCAGTAAAGACTGTAGCCACCGCGTTATGATTGCTGTGCACTGTGTGCAGTACAGTACTGTGATTGTATCATGGAAGTCACATTCACTGTGGACGGTTGCGGTCTTTAAACCTGTATGTATGTATAGTATGTACATTAATTTTCCGGATGGATGGGACTCGTTAGCCTTGGTCGGCAACCCATCTAGGGGAGACAACCTTATAAAAAAAATCCGGGTGGATGGGACTTGTCCGCCTTGGTCGGAAAACTGTCTAGGGGAGTAAACCTGATACAAATCCGTACTGCTTATCTAAGTGTAAGGCAGGTTAGTGGATGGACTAGCCGAACACCACTGTAGAAAAATAGTGCTGACAAGATACATTAGAGGGCCTCGGAGTCGGACGGATCCTAAATTGAGTGGTCAATCCTGTAAGTCCTTCAGTAAACTGGCTCGGGTTGTCCCTCTTACAGGGAATAGGTCCGCTTGGGGGCCTTCTGTGTATGGCCACCCTCATTAAGGGGAGTAAGGCGTCCGGCAATAGATAGATAGATAGATAGAATATTATTAGTCACATAGTCAATATTGATTCAATATTGAGCTTTTTTATATTATTGTATTCGATAGGAATAAATATTAACAATACTGTACCTGTATATGACAAATAATATCTACCAAAATATATAAATAATTAATAACCCGTCAGCTGTTCCAGAGAGCGTCAGTCTCTGTTTACTAGGCTGTGAATCAAGAGCTTGTGGATCTCATAACATTGTGAACTTAAAATTAATTGAATAGGGGATAATAAAGCTTGATTGATGGTGCTGGTGGCATAAACTGTATTGAAAAGAGTTGAAAAGAGGAACTTTTATGGAGGGACTGTATTATGGAGAACAATATACAGTACAGTAAATGGGATAATAGGCACCGCAGATACCCAACACTGGATGAAAACAAAACGCGCGGTGACTTGTATTCATCTTGTTCGTTTCCGTACTTCCCAAATTGACTAATTCCTTGAAAGTGACTATTATAGGTTTGACTCCTGTAAGGAGATAAAGAAAACCTAATATTTAGTAGTGGCCCCGTAATCATTGACGAACATGCCTATTACATAAGGCATCCTCTTCAAACACTAATCCGCCGTAGTTTGAATCTACCGCGCAGAGCATTTAAAATCTGAGGAGCCTTCATCATGAGCGCACGCGACCTCACTCATGGCTTCAGTCATTATGAATTGGGTCCTCACTACGAAAAAACTTCGTAAACAATAAAAACAAAAAGAAAATAAGAATAACTATCCAATAAGCTTTCCATCATATCGTGGATGTACTTGTGTGGATCTTTGACCAGACGCTGATTCAGGCGTCATTCTTCCTTCACTGACATATCAAGTAAACCAAAATCCTTAATACATCAACGAATGGGAAGGGGATGGTCGGGAGGGCCCCAGTCGTCAATGATTACGGGGCCACTACTAAATATTAGGTTTTCTTTATCTCCTTACAGGAGTCAAACCTATAATTTAGTAGTGGCCCCTCCATCATTGACGAACATGCCTGATTTCTAAGACTGGAGTGGGACATTCATAATCATATCATAACTCTAGAAAAGCAGATAATCAAACAACCACATAGTATTCTTACTTCAAAAATATATTTAAACATGGCCCAGCCCATATATATACAAAAAAGGGGTTCAAGCACGTGCTTGCTTCAAAGAAGCCTGCTTGACAAAAAAGGGTAACTCTGGAGATTCTGTGAACAGATCTGTAGTTACAAAGGCACCCCACTCAACGAGTGGTGACAAAAATAACAAGTTATAAGTTTACATGTGCACATAATAAACCCCATAAGATTCGTGGAAATGTTTACAAACGATCTCCACTGTTTAAACTAAATTGCTTTCACAGCTAAAACTACTATAACAACACTGTTGTTTGTACTAACATTGTACTAGCACAATTTCTCGCCCTGAATAGAACAGAGAAATTTTCATATCACATTATCCATAATTTGTCTCACAGCTCTTACATTCCGGCGGGGTCTAGGGTGTCCTATGTTACACTGACTGCACCCCCCCCCCCCCCCACTCCTTTTCCCTTTGAAAGTAAACAAAAGTGACTGAAGGGCCACCTAGACCCTCTGCCTTAAAGCTATACATGGTAAGGAAGGTTTGTCTAGAGCAACTGACAAGAATCTAGTCAAAAACGTATGATTAGACGCCCACAACTGTGTGGACAAAATATCTTCAACTGAAAAGTTCTTCAAGAAACGTAAAGAGGCTGCCCATTTGCGTAAATCGTGGGCCCTACCCACAACGCCGAGATTACTCTCTTTAATGACTTCGACCAGAAAAGAAGCTAACCTCCGTTTCAGTAAGCGTTTGCCCGTACTCGCTACCCATAAAGCACCTTGGGGGTTTAGAGGAGCTACTCTCAAATATTTGGTTAGAGCTTGCACTGGACATAGATTATGGTGCACCTTTCCCCTTTTTAACGCCGGCACAGTGAACTCAGAAAACACGTGTGCACTGTGCTCATTCTTGGCTACAAATCCCGGGGAAGGTGCAATGTGAATACATTCATTAAGTCTACCAAACCTAAGGCAATTCGGTGTGTTGCTCATCGCCGCCAGCTCAGACACTCTGTTCCCGGTGGCCAAAGCCAAAAGGAATACAGCCTTTTTTAAGAGTAATGCAAAATCTGCAGTATTTTGGTACAGACGAGAGTGAAGTAAAGACAATGCCTTGTCCAGAGACCAAGTAGGCATGAGCTGACGGGGAGGTGAGCGGAGTTTAAAACATGCTCTCATAAAACCTGTTTCCTCCGCCACCGGAATGGAGAGACCTGTAAGGTCTAAAAAGGGCACTCTAATCGCAGTTAAGTGATTTTTTAACGTTACCACAGATAAACGTTTCTGCTCAAACAGATAATTCAAATAATTAAATACTAACGCCACTGAGGGCACAGTCTGTTCTGTTCTAATGATCCAAGAAGTAAAGGCTTGCCAATGTGATTGATACTGTCGTTTCGTAGACTGAGTATATTGATTGATTAATTTATTGGTCACATCTCTACCATATGGTGCTAGCCACTTGGCCTCCTGAATGTCCATAATGCAAAAGTCAGCGAGGTCGCTAGGTTGCTAATCGTGTCTAAGTGGAAATACTCAACCGGGAGCGACACCGGGTGCAAGCACCACGTCTTCAATTGCTGGTACCATAACTGCGCCGGCCACAGGGGCGCGATTAGCGAGACTAAGCCTCGATAATCTCGTAGTTTGTTCACTACGTGGCACATTAGCGACGCGTCTGGCGGCGGAAACAGATAGATGGAGCTCCATCTGTTCCAGTCTGTCACTAGGGCGTCTGGCCCCCCTGCCGGCGTTTCCTGCCGGCGGGTGAGGTATAGAGGGAGTTTGTGAGTCCCCTTGGATGCAAACAGATCCACTTGTGGATGGTAGAGCTCTGCAATCATTAGGTTGAAAATGGGTTGCTTGAGCTCCCATTCTACTGTCGTGCTCTGTCTCCGGGACAGAGCGTCTGCCCAGACGTTTGCTACGCCTGGGAGATAAGATGCGTGAAGGTAAATGTCTAGTCTGTTGGCGAGAGTAAAAATCTCTTCCGACACGTTTAGCAACCCCCTTGACCTCGTTGATCCTTGTTTCTGAATACAGTGAACTGCATTCAGATTGTCCATTCTGAAGGCCACCGACTTGCCCCGTAAAGTAGAGCCGTGAGCCTGAAGGAAATACAAGGGGACTAGTAATTCTTTGACATTGATGTGGGAGATTTCTAAGTGGGACCAAAGCCCCTGACCCTGGTGCCCCTGGTTTGACTGAAATCCCCAACCTATCGTGCCTGACGCATCCGTGTCTACCCATACCGTTGGCGGAGGAGAGTTCCATGACATTACTGAGTGCAGCGTTTCCCTCTTTGCCCACACCGCCAGTAAGGTGTGGATTAATTTTGGGATGGGCCATAATTTTCCCGCCGGTAAGAGTGGGAAATATTTGTTGCCTTCCAATATTAACCGTTTTACTTTCAACCGGCCCAACATTACAGTTAGTTGAATCCAGTTGAGAGAGCCGACCAGAGACTCCCAGACCCTCCGTGTCGTAGTCAGACTGTGAAGAAACATGAACAGTTTCCTGCGAAACCTGTTGCGATTGTCCACACTCTGACTCAGAGTGAGAGCAGCTGTGTCCCAAACCAGCCCTATCCACTGAATTACTCGTGAGGGGACAAGGTTTGACTTTACCAGATTTACCTTGAACCCTAGAGCTTTGACATGAGTTAAAAGTATGTTGACATGTTTGATGCATAATTGCTCTGTCTCTGCCACCACCAGCCAGTCGTCTAGGTACCACAGAACTTTGATTCCTTGCTTTAACAACGGCATCAGGGCTTGCCGGACTAATTTCGTGAATAGTCGAGGTGCCAGGTTCAAACCGAATGGCATCCTCTGAAAAACAAAATTTTGGTGCCTGATCCGTAAGGCCAGAAACCTTTGAAATCTTTTGTTGACCGATACGTGCCAATAAGCGTCTGTCAGGTCTAGGGAACACATCCAACCTCCCGGCGGAAGTGTTAGCCTGATTTGGTGTACTGTTAACATTCGGAATGACTCGTGAATGTGAAGGTTCAGATAAGACAGGTCGACGACCGGTCTCATCTGAACACTGTCCCTTTTGGGAACCAAAAATAGTTTGGACGTGAATACAGGGTAAGTTGGGGGGACCGGGATGATGACATTCTTGGCAATCATTTCCTGGACCAGTGACTCCACCTCTAAAGAAACAAAATTTGCCGTTGTCGGCTGACGTAAGCGAGGTCGCCGGAGCCACTGCCAAGTGATGCCCTTGCGTGCCACCATCCGTGCCCAAGTGTTTACCGGCCATGCTTTGTGACACGTTCGGAACGACCCAGTTAGCAGACCAGGGTTCGCCGGCTGTACTACCCTCGGATCCGCCGGCCTTACGACTGGCACCGGGAGTGAGAGAGACCTTAGTTTTTTTATGGTGAATGGTGGAGTTGGCGGTGGTGGACGCTTCGCCGGCTGGCTGGCGTTGGCAGAAGACGGGCCCTGACCTGGCTTATTATAGCCGCGTCCTTTCTGACCTGAAAACCTACCCTGTCTATGCCTGAACTGACCTTGAGTGGAGGAGGACTTAGGTGGAAGAAAGGGCTTAGATCCCCCCGGCTGAGCTTTAGCGACTGGCCTGGGTTTGGGGAAGTTAAAGGCAGGTTTCTTAGAAGGGGTGGGACTGTGTTTAACGGCCTGAGCCATATTAAAAACCGTTCGCCACACTTCAGGGGACATTAAAGAGGGAGTGAGCACTGGTGACATGACCACCTGATTCGCAATGCGATCAGGCAGTTTTCGGACTAAGGATATTCTAAGATCTTGTCTCGCTCGTACCGCCTCAAGCAAGGCAGTGCGTACGTCACCTAATGATTGGATTGACGACTGAAGAAGCAGTCGCCGGGACAATTCAACCGAACGTCTGGCATCCGCGTCTGCGATTGCCTGAGTAGACCGGAGCAAAGACTTTGCTACCTGTTGAGACACTATGTACTGAGAGAACAGGCGAAAAGCTTTCCCCCGTAGCCTAAATTCACGGTCTAGGTGAGTTGGGGTAGGGGTAGGGGTAGTGAAAGGGTCTTTTAGCTCACAAAGATTAATTTTAGGGGCAGCTAAGAAAGCAAACAAAGCTGAAGGGACTCCGCCGGCAGAACACACTGGCATGGAGAACCAAGAATGAGTATCTTAAGGGATCTGGTGGGAAGTTTTGGAAGTAAATATGGTCGCAAAGTTTTGAGCCTCTGTCTCCCATTCCAACCAAGGTCCTGGACCCAACTGCCCCACCTTCAAAACTGGATTAGCTGCCGCGTCTGTGACGGTTTGCAAATCGAGTTCTGGAGTGAGAGCTGACAGTGTCTTAATGTCATTAAACCCATCATGCTTAGACCAGTCAGAAAACAATCTTGAAGCTGAGGCAGGGGGTAAAGCAGGCTTAGCAGTATAAACAAAATAGTCCTGGTGATAATAACTAGGTATAGCCTTGATGTTGACATCTAGCACATTCCCCAAAGTATCCAAGGCCCTTAATTTCTTAGATTTATTGCCCTGGATGACCCACTCACGCGGCACTGGGAGCTCCCCTGACAAGGTAGGTTGGGCTAGCTCTGGTTTAGTGGGGGTCAAAAGGACCCATGACTCGTCTGGTCCGTAAAGCAAGGGCATAGCTACCTTTTTGAGAGGCGCTCTGTCTAGAGGGGGCGGATTGACATCCGTTATAACCCTTACATTCGAAGTGGTCAATGCCGCCGTAGCAGGCCTAGTAACCACCGATGGTGACATAGAGGGGGGGTGAGGGATCTGAGGCAAAGCAATAGAAGTCATCAGAGGCCGTACCGTAGAGCTTGTCGTGGGAGCTCCCAAGTCCACTGTGGGAGTTTCCTGCTGTTGGCCAAAAAATCTAGAGAAAGCATTAACAAGTAGCCCATCAATTTCCTGTGCAGTGACAAATTGATTTGATGATGTACTCACTGGTGAATCATTAAGATCTTGTGCGGCATCGAAGCCTGAACCTGACTCTTGCCCTTCCATATCCGATATCATCGAAACCTCGTCTTTGTCATCCTGTTCCTCCTGAGAAGATCCCGCCGAAGCTGGGGTACCATCTTGTTGCCAAGATAAGTTAGGAATAGAGGAAGGGATCGCCACGTCCCGGTGGACGTCAGCCACTGTGTGAATAGTTTGAGCCGGAAGTGGGTGGTCAGGCCCCGGACGAGAATATCGCCAAACACCTAGGCCTTGGCCTATACCCCCGTGGGAGTCTGAAACACCCTCAACCACTGAGTCCTCTGAACCCTCC
Source organism: Paralithodes platypus (assembly GCA_032716605.1). Lineage (NCBI taxonomy): Eukaryota > Metazoa > Arthropoda > Malacostraca > Decapoda > Lithodidae > Paralithodes > Paralithodes platypus. The sequence goes on from CM064521.1 coordinate 37,478,579, forward strand.
AACTCCAGGGTTAAAATGTTAATGGGTAAATCATCTTTAGGTACAGGTACTACACTGGACCCTTGAGACCGAACACAAACTCTGTCTGGGGTAGAGGTATGACGAGAAGCACTAGAAACAGGTGAGTGTCGGTAGGCCTTTCTATCATGGGAATCCTTTTTTGAAGATTTATGGCTGCGGTGTGACCGTGAACTACTCTTTGATTTGGAGGATTTATCGCCGTGACCCCTGGTGGAACTTTCTGTTTTACTCCTCTTACTCGATGGTGAAGAGGCAAGACTGGGTGGCTGGTGTCTAAGGGGTGACCTAGACCTAGATCTCGCCGGAGACGAGGAGACTGCCGCCGGGGGTGTAGGCGCACGGTGACGTTTCGAAGTAGCAGGGGCAGGAGATGACACAGAAACCTGTCCAGTCTCCGCCGGCTTATGACTAGTTACTCGAGAGGAACGTTTATTAGGGGGAGGGTGCTCAAAAAGAAGCCTATCCCAAAGAGGGACGTTGTCACACTGAAGTGACTTATGAGCCACAATCGTAGTATACGCTGACATTTGTTGCCGAACTTCCCGTAAGGCGACCGCTGCGGTCTTATCATTATCTTGGAGGACTTTGACACTTAGTTGGGAGCAAAAGGAACAGTTGCACATCACCCACAGACCTCTTGAACGGTCTAGACATTTAACACACCTGATACAAAGAGTGTGCGCAAAAAGAGGGACACCGGCACAGGTTGGATTAATGCATAAAGCAAAAACCGGGGCAAAGGTAGCCATGACAGAGACTGGTGGGAACTTACTGCAGGGTCTGTATTGGTCCGCCGGGGCCCAGCCCTGGAAAAAAGGAAAATTTCCAGGAATTAATGCGCATAAGGTTAACCCAAAATGATCGCATACAAGTGTTCATAACCCGCCGGATAACGAGGCGTAATCTCACAATGATTACAGCTCGTTACGCGGCGGGGTTCTTATAAAGATATCCGAATATCTAGACATGTCTTTAAGAAAGTTTTAAGAATACCCTCTGACATAATATAAAAGACCAGTATGGCGTTTATAAAGTCTTTCTGGCGGTGACTGTTACAAGATTCAATTTTGAAAACAACCCCCCACAAAGACGCCGGCCCCTGAAGTATCTAGCAGATTAACACAGGGCAGGCTGATACGAGACCTGACTTCTAATGAATTGTCACATAGATCGCCGTATGGTGAAGGCGGCGATACAGAGCCGTATCTCTCAATTAATTGGGTAACTAGCTTGAATTGTAAATTCCATATTTCCCCCTCCCAGGAGCACCCGCCGGGTGTGGCCAACTTATGAAAAAAAAATACGTTAACCCTAATTGAGCCTTCGATCGCCGTAAGAGTGAGGGCGGCGATACATATAGTATCACTAAAATGGACCGGTTAACTAAACTGAATTACCAATTCGTTCATCCCACCTTAACAAGGTACACCCGCCGGGTGAGATCTGATGTCTTAAACGTTAACCCCATAAGTTCCTATCCCCACTTCTTTGTAAAAGATCGCCGGGGAGGAAAGCCCACAACAACAGCTAGGGTTTTTCCTTTGGTTTGTAAAACCGGGTAGAAAAACTACATAACATATGTCCGCATGAACAATGTTAGATGGGTACCACCAATCCGCCGGGAATCATAGGGAGCCTGAAACAGGCACCAACACAGAGACGCAGTCTTGGAGAGCCACAGACACCAACTCGCCGGGGACACCAGCCTGTTTTGAAACCACGCGTGGCCAAACACGGCTCACGGCCGGAGTTTTCATGGTGAAACCGAGAAAACCCCGCCGGAAAGTAACCCACCCCGAACAGACACCATCTGAACGCACATAGGACCCGAGAGATAGCCAAAGCACGACTAACCTAGGGACCACAAATATAATCCGTGGAATTAGCCAATACACAACTAAACCAGGAAACAAACATAGTCCGTGGAATTAGCCAATACACAACTAAACCCGGATACACATGACACAGTAGGACATATTTATAAAATAAATCAATAACACTTGTACATGTGGCAAAGCTACAAGCGGCTGGCTAGGCCTAAGCAAACGGCACAAGAAATGTCGAGATATAAACAAAAAACACTGGAAATATTGGTAGGTAGTAGGGGTAGGCAGCCCCGCCCAGGGAAGTACTACCGCCAAGGTTTCGGGAGACTCAGGGAATAGCCTGAATTCCATTTTCTCTCCCAGGCCTTGGTAGCTGGATACATATCTTTCTGCCTCACACATCAGGGGTATCAGGAAAACCCTCTTTATATAACATACACATCCAACTTCACGACATTGCCCTACATTGCTATCCTTTATCCATAAAACACTACTCTTCCCACTACATATCATACATGTAACACCATACACCTTACCCAATAAATATGGCAGTACAATTGTTAAGAGCAAACCTGGTGGTCCCTCGGATATCCACCCCCGGCAGGGTTGGGTCATTGACACAGGGCCCTCCCGGTCGTCATCATGCGACTGTGTCAAGAGCATTGCAACGTCCCAAAGCTGCTCGTCGGTGCAGCTTTTTCTTTAGCAATATAAGGGGACTTCACTCTAACATCAATTCTGTACACCAATTTCTTCAAGCAGAATCCCCTACTCTCCTTTTTTTGACAAGAGACTCAAGTAACATCCACATCTGACACGTCTAGATTTAATTTTCCAGGTTATCAACTGCTCCAAAATTTCAGACCTAAAGGAGGTGTATGTTGCTTCGCAAAATCTGAAATTGCCCTGGAGGAGGTTACTAGTTTCAATTGTCCCTATTTTGATTATTCTATATACAAATTAATTTCTGCTGGTAAATTTAAATACATATGTTGCATCTACCGTTCCCCAAATACTCCTCCAGAGCAAAGTCTTTTTGATTCTCTGTCCTCACAACTCAGTGTCCTCAACTTAAATGCTTCTTCTGAAATCACTGTGTTGGGTGATTTTAATGTCCATAATGTTGAATGGCTCACTCATTCAGCCAGGACTGATGATGCTGGTCTTGAATGTGAGCTATTTGCAGACTCATTTAATCTCACTCAACTAGTCAACCAACCCACCCGTGTACCAGATAATCCTAATCATAATTCCCACCTACTGGACTTATTTTTAACAACCAATTCAGAAAATTATGATGTTACAGTGAGGTCCCCGCTTGGATCTTCTGATCACTGTCTGATACAGGCCACCTGTCTATCACCTACCACACCTTCCCACTCTGAACCTGTTTTGGTGACTAAATGGCATTACGATAGGGCAGACTGGGAGGGTCTTCAAGGTTTCTTTATTGATATTCCCTGGACCTCTTTCTTTTCTAATGATGCACACTCCACCTTGAGCCACATACAAGATTTTATAAAAATTGGAATGGAAACTTTTATTCCTCATCAAAAGTACAGTAAAAGATCTAATTCACCTAAATGGTTTGACCATAATTGTGCTAGAGTAACTGAACAAAAAGCAATAGCCTACAATGCATACACAAGATCAAAAACTCATGAAGCCTTTAATTACTTTAGAAACATCAGAAATCATGCCAAAACTGTATTAAACTTAACTAAATCAAACTTTCTCCACAAGCAGGCAAATAAACTTCTAAATAATCCAAATGATAACAAAATATTTTGGTCTACTCTTAACTCATTTAAATCCAACTTCACTACTGCTTCATCCATTCCACCATTAAAATCTCCGACTGGCAATCTTGTAAGTGACCCACGAGGTAAAGCTAACCTTCTTGCGGATATTTTCTCCACCAACTCAACCTTAGATGAAATAAATCAAGATGTCCCTGTACTTAATTTTAATTCACCTGAAATTCCCTCACTTAAGATCCACACCAGACATGTCAAAACTATTTTGCAGAATCTCTCAGTAGATAAGGCTCCTGGTCCAGATGAAATTCCTCCAATAGTACTTAAGAATTGCTCCTTGGTGCTCGCTCCTGTATTGGCAAAAATTTTCCGTCTGTGTACTCATACCTCATGCTTCCCAGTACCCTGGAAAGAAGCAAACATCCATCCAGTTCCTAAAAAAGGTGCCTCTTCAGATCCATCAAACTACAGACCAATAGCTATAACTTCCACTCTTGGTAAAGTCTTTGAAATTATATTAAATAATCACATAATTAAGCATCTTGAGAATAATAAATTAATCAGTGATAGGCAATATGGTTTTAGACGATGTCGATCAACTGCAGACATGCTTTGCCTTCTTACGCATCAAATCAACCAAGCTACAGACCAACATGGTGAAACACATACAATAGCACTGGATATATCAAAGGCATTTGATAGAGTCTGGCATCAATCCTTATTGTCGAAGATGTCACACTACGGCCTTGCATCATTAGTTCCACTAATTTCTTCTTATCTTCATAACAGAAAAATACGTGTAATGGTAGATGGCCTTTATTCTCAATTTCACTCAATAAATGCTGGTGTTCCCCAGGGATCAGTTTTGGCCCCAATTCTGTTCCTCATTCATATCAATGATCTCATATCTACCACTCATAATCCAATACATTCCTACGCAGATGACTCAACACTCCACAGTTCCTTCACATTTACCAATTCTTTCACCCAACCCGATCTTATAAATTCAAAAATAAACACTGCAATTTCTCTGAACCAGGACCTTTCTAGAATTAATGGATGGGGACAAAAGAATCTAGTTTCCTTTAATGCACAGAAAACCAAATACATTCAATTTTCTAACAGACAGAATCTCACTGACTCCCATATATTTTTTAATGATGTAAATATTCCCACTTCCCCTAGTATTGACATTCTCGGTGTAACATTAACTACTAACTTGAGCTGGACACATTATGTTAGAAGCATTGCTAAGAATGCCTCTAAAAAACTGGGACTCCTGTACAGAGTTCGAGAATTCTTCACTGACGAGCAGTTGGCCGTGATATATAAAAGTCATGTGCGTTCTCAGATGGATTACTGTTCACCTCTGTGGGGTGGAAGTGGGGTGGTTGCATTGAGGCAGTTGGACAAAATTCAAAATAAAGCTATTAGATTAATCAATAACCCTGCAATCACACAGGACCTTCCTACATTATCCATACGAAGAAACGTTGCATCCCTTGCATTATTCTACAGATATTTTCACAGCAATTGTTCCGAGGAACTTGCTTCAATTGTGCCGCCTCTCCACATCTTTCCCCGTAGAACTAGGGCAGCTGAGAGCGCCCATGAATTTACACTTTCTCCTCCACAATGCAGAACTTCTGCTTATCAGAATTCATTTATCCCCAGAGCTACTACTCTTTGGAATTCACTTCCCTCGAATTGCTTTCCACAAACTTACAATCCACAAATGTTTAAATCCAGTTGTTACAAACATTTTATGAATGGAGGATGCCTTTAGGCACATGGACCTTTTTGTTTTATCTGTGTTTTTCCTGCCTCCGTTCATTGTCTCTTTAAAAAAAAAAAAAAAAAAAAAAAAAAAAAACAGGAACCACCGCCAACACACCACTGTAGCAAAAACTTCCGACCAAGGGAAGACCGACTCGGGACCCAGAAAAAACTTCATTAAGTGAAGAAAAATACGCTGGGAACGTCAGCAAAGCAACGCTACCTCATCAGAAAGATAAAAGGCAGCAGAAATAATCGCGTAATGAAAGCCGCCTGCATCACAAGCTAACTCAACTATGAAAAACAAAATTCACCTGTCCACAACAGGACCACGAGGGCACATCCAAAATAGATGCCCCAAACACACGACGCAAAATACACTGCACTGCGGGCAACCAGCCCAGGACACTCCTGCTACGCATATCCTAACCTTACTCGATACATCCCGGAGTAAACAAATGAGAAAAAACTCACTAGGGACGCAGCAAATGCGGAACCAGAGGAGCGTGGAGAGACACGTCCGGGCCGGCTGATCGCAGAGCAGAGAAGAGGAAGAATGACGCCTGAATCAGCGTCTGGTCAAAGATCCACACAAGTACATCCACGATATGATGGAAAGCTTATTGGATAGTTATTCTTATTTTCTTTTTGTTTTTATTGTTTACGAAGTTTTTTCGTAGTGAGAACCCAATTCATAATGACTGAAGCCATGAGTGAGGTCGCATGCGCTCATGATGAAGGCTCCTCAGATTTTAAATGCTCTGCGCGGTAGATTCAAACTACGGCGGATTAGTGTTTGAAGAGGATGCCTTATGTAATAGGCATGTTCGTCAATGATGGAGGGGCCACTAATAAATAGTGCGTTGTTATGTGTGCGATTAGTTTGCTTGGGAAACAGATTAACCCTCCAGACCCGGGGCCTCTAGCTCGCGACTGTACTGTGGTACCGGGTGTTTTGACGATTATTGGGCTATGTTAACTCACCTGTAACTCAATAAATAGGGCATGTAATGTTATGAATAAAAAAATAAAATGTTGCACAAACCTTCCTCTGTAGAATGCCGTTGAGTAGAGGTCTCTAGCCCCAGTGGTTGCATAATGGCGAGCACGGGAATTAGAGTGATTTTCGGCGGAAAATTCTTCCCGCGTTCGGATGCGTCGCCCCGGCCACGGCTACCATGCACCAAGCCACTCGTCGCGCCAGAGTGTTTACATCCCTTAGACGATTTTAGTGTTTGAGAATTTGATGTTTATTTGATATTTTTATAGTTATTTTGAGGCCAATTATATAAAGTATGTCACTGTCACTAATATTGCTCTTTTTCACTCGATACCGTACGCTTTGTTAGTAATTGAGGTAGGTTATTGTTATATTAGGCACTGATTATTCGTTATCACAGGTGTTTATTATACTTGGCTATCAAATATTAGGTCTTGTGTCACTTTCACTTTGGTAAATATGCTTTAGAGAGTGTCACTGTCACTGATAATGCTCATTTCCATTCGATACTGTACGCTTTATTAATAATTGAGGTAGGTTATTGTTATATTAGGCACTGATTATTCGTTATCACAGGTGTTTATTATACTATCTATCTATCTATTGCCTGACGCCGTGATCCCCGAAGGGGTGGCCACGAACGAACCGCCCCCATGCACCTCTGTCCCCAGTCAGTCGATGCCCCTCCCCCCAACCAGCACCGCCTTCGTTCATGTACTTCCTAACTCCGTCCTTCCACCTCTCATTCGGTCTACCTCTCCCTCTCTGTCCCTCCACCTCGCTCTCGTACACCCTCTTAGTCATTCTCTCGCTTTCCATATGTTCCATATGGCCGAACCATCTCAAGTTGTTCCTTTTCACACTTTCCAGCACATCTACTTTGGCCATCAAATATTAGGTCTTGTGTCACTTTCACTTTGGTAAATATGCTTTAGAGAGTGTCACTGTCACTGATAATGCTAATTTTCACTCGATACCGTATGTTTTATTAGTAATTGAGGTAGGTTATTGTTATATTAGGCACTGATTATTCGTTATCACAGGTGTTTATTATACTTTGGCCATCAAATATTATGTCTTGTCACTTTCACTTAGTTATATGCTTTGTAAACTTTTTATATAAATTTTTTTTTCACTGATTTATTTATTTCTATAGGTTCTAATCATATGAATGTCACTTATTATATACATATGTGTCACTTTCACATATTATTATGGTGTAATTGTATTTGTATCAATTTTCTCATAATACATGACTTTTGTATTACAATAAATTGTTTTACTTCCACATTTTGCCTATATATATACATATAGTCACTGTCTTTGGTACTTTCACTATGATTATTAAAACTCCTGCTTTGAGTGGTAATCAAAGAAGCACCCTTCAGCACAGAGTGCCACCTTGCACTCCACACACTCCAGGGTGGACTTTTTATCTAACCTCGCCCTCAGCCTGGTGTTGTAGCAGACATGGCACCGCTTCTGCTGCTGTCTGAGGCAGGGAAACGAGCCTGTGCATATTCATATAATATGCACAGTGCAAGCGGTCAGTAGCGGCGGGCCCAGCATGTGCCACTGCCCTCTGTGGCGTAGCATACTTCTCCAGGAGCTCCTTCAAAACCTGCTTTTGGAACCTCCGCAGGCTATTGAACTTCCTGGGTGTGTTCTCATTCCGAAGCTTGTAGATGTTGTAAGCGTTCAGAATGGACATGTCCACCATGTACAGAAAGAACTTTTTGTACCATCTGCACGAGGTACGCAGACAGTCAATGAAGCCTATCTACATGTCGGACTTGTCCACCAGCCTCATGTTGATGTTGTAGTCCATGACAGCATCGGGCTTGGTCACGATCCACCTTGCCAGTCTCCACCATTTCCCCCTTGTGGACGGTGGTCAGGAGGTTGACCTTCCGCTTGGTCGTGCCAGTGGATAGCCAGAATGGGCCCCGACTTCTTCCTGAACACATCGCCTTTTTGGTCTTTGGAGGGAAAGGTGGCATGCCCTTCCTTCTCCCTCGTACTGTGCCTACAGTCCCCGTCTTGCGCTCATGGAGGTACTTTGAGAGAGTGGGGGACGTGTAGTAATTGTCCGTGTAGAGGACGTGATTCTTGTGGAAATAGCGGTCCATCATGGCTTGCACCACTACTCCGCCAAAGCCAATGAGGGGGTCCACAAGCACGTCCCCTTCCTTCCCGCTGTAGACCAGGAAGTCCAGGACATAGCCAGTTCGGCAGTCGCACAGCACAAAGAATTTGATGCCAAAGCGATGTCTCTTTGAGGGGATGTACTGCCGGAAGCTGAGCTTTCCCCGGAACAGCACAAGAGACTCATCAATGACGACCTTGCAGAAGGGCTTGAAGTAGGAGGAGAAACGGTGTCGCATCATCTCGTACAACGTCCTAATCTTCCACAGCTTGTCTGGCTTGTGGACGTCGGTGTTGGTGACAAGATGGAGCGCTGCGAGGATGTCAAGGTACCGGTCGCGAGACATATATTTCCCGAAGGCAAGGGTGGATATGAGATCATTGGTGATCCAATAGTCAGGCAACCTATGCTTCTTGACATGAGGCATTAGCATGGTGAGTGCCAGGAACACCATGAACTCGTGATGAGTCACGTCGGTCCACTGCCTCATGTGGCCCTTGGTCACCTTGTCAAAAAAGTGGACCTGGAATTGGTGCTGCTTGTTTGTCTCCTTGATGACAAATCCGGTAACCTCCTCATCAAAAAAGGCCTCAAAAAGCTCATGTGGTGGAGCATTGGGGCCTGCGGGAAAATTGGGGGTAACTCCTGAACCCTCCTGTACCTCATCAAAAGCTGGTACATCAGGGTTGTAATCTTCCCCGTCAGCCACGTCTTGCCACTGAAAAACGTAGAATGGGTCTTGGCGACGCTGACGAGGAGCTCCAGCTGGTGGCCCAGCACGCCCACGGCCAACTCGGGAGGCGCGCGCCCTAGGGCGGCCAGGGCGGGCCACAGCACGACGCCCCCGGGCGGAGCGGATGGGTTGAGGGTCGTCCATGTCCATATATTCGTCGTCGTCAGAGTGGTCATCTTGCCCTGACGGTGGACCTATATAGTCATGGCCAGAGTCTTCTGAGAGGTGCCCTTCATCGTCAGTGTCCCCCACATAATCTGGCGGGGAACGAGTGATGCGTGGGCGGCGTGCGGGGGGCGACGTGGGGAAGGAGTGGCAGGTGAAGCTATGTCCCCCCGAGGTCCTGGGCTCCTTGGCCTGCGACGAGTGGCAGAAAGCAATGTTTCACTGTCACTAGGCCCAGGTATTGGTGATGCGAGCTCAAAGACTTCGTCAGGAACATATGTTGACGGCTGGAGAGGTGGGGAGGACCGTGGGGAAAGTTGCGGGGGCGTATGGCTGGGGCCGGCAGGGGTGGCCGCCGCGGGAGCCTCGAACAAAGCCCGCCTAGTTTTCTTTCCCTTTTTCACATATTTTCTGCCTTTCCCCTTTTTGGCAGCAGTATGTCTCCTGTCGGGGGACCTAGGAGGCAAATAGGCCGAAAGTGGGGGGTCCTCAACCCTTGGCAGTGGTGGGGGTGGTGGGGAAGAATGCGGGGCACCCGGGTCATCTTGGGTGGCTTGGGTAGATAAGGGAGACAATGGCGGGCGAGGTGAGTCACCACGCTCACCCTCACTCACAGCCTCATCCTCACCAAGTCTTTTGGCTTCTTCCCTGGCTGCCGCAGCTGCCTTTTCAAGTACCTGCTTCTTATAAAAGCGTAGCTTGAAAGGCGATTTAAGCTCGAGTCACACATTCCCGTCCTGACCTCCCGTCCTCCCCCGACCACCAAAAACTGTTGGACGGCATCAAACGGATGACCTTGTGTCCCGAGTGGGCCCGAGTGGCCACGTGTGGCTCTGATGCGCGATCTCAACACGTCACCGCCCCGGAAGACGGCGCATGCACGGTTAGTGGACGGAGATCTCAACACGTGACCGCCCCGGTAGACTGAGCATGGGCGGCGACTTGGTGCCATGACCAGTCCCTTTGGAAGGCGACCTAATAAGTCTGAATACGACCTGTCTGAGACGCACTGTGACGTCACTGCGACGACACTGCGACGACACTGCGACCAAAATATGATGGCCGCAGTGTCGTCGGCGATGGCCCCCATCATGCATATATATTGGGGCGTGGCACAGAGACACCTCAGTCTCAACCAGCCCACTGAGTGCCAGCCAATTTTGACGGTGTGCTTCTGCCAGTGCCATTTTTTTTTTTTTTTTTTTTTTTTGGCTTAATCTATCAAGTTGGGAGAGAAAGGAAGGATAATGGTAAAAAAAACACTCCCCTTGTCCATTTTCGCCAGAAATCAGGTCCCCGATGGTCCCGAAAGTAGCTGAAAAGACACTATAGACTACAGACTTTTATGGTATCGGAATGTATGGGTAGGAGGGTCGTGGGAGGGAGGGCCACAGGGATGGTGGGGGGAAGGTAGAAGCGTAATTGACTCATGTTACAAATATGAAGCCGATTGGTGAGGTAGTTTCGCCACCACGGATTTTCCTTTTTTTCCTTATCTTCGTACGGATACGCTGGAAGTGGGTGGTTGGAGGCGGTTGGGGGTGTGGTGGGGGGAAGGCAGAAGAGTAAGGGACTTGTCACACAAATATGGAACCGATTGGTGCAGTCGTTTCGCCGCCACAGATTTTCCTTTTTTTCCTTCTGACGGGACCGACAGTCAGCGAGTGGGTGGGAGGAGGGATTTGGGATTTTTGTGGTGGGTAGCCAAAAGGGTAAGGTACATGTGGTAAAAATATGAAAGCCATAGGTGCAGTCGTTTCGCTGCTACGATTTTTTTTCGGCGAGGACATATATATACGTCCCTGGCACTCAGCGGGTTAAAATTGAAATTTTTCTACCAACAAATGTACAAATTAACAATTAAACCTACGAAGATGCAAGCCAACTGCATGCTACTATACAGTATTAATAAGGGCAGATTTCCACTCGAGGGATTTTTTATTTTGACGGCGGCTTGGGAACTGAGATAGGACCACACGCAGCTGGCTCTTTTATGGACGCTTGGTGGGCAGGGACTAGCGGGGACGCCGCGGGGTGATCACGTGAGGCGACGTTGGCACGTCGCAGTCTCAACTTTCAAATATTTTGGTCTGGGCATAGACTACGTCTGGTAGCGTCTAGGCGCCGCATAGACGCTTCTACATGGCGCCTATGCGCTGACCGGTCACGTGGGTGATCCGCCCTTGAACCGAGTTTGGCGGTTGGTCCGTTCTGATCCGTTTATTTTTGGTATGTCAAAAATGCACGGCTCCCTCGCCGCCGCGGCCCGTGCTGTGACGTCACTGTACGTTCATGAACAGACCATACACGTTTAGGTCGGAGTCCTTGCACGATTGCATACGTTTTCAGTGGTCGGGGGAGGACGGGAGGTCAGGACGGGAATGTGTGAACCGAGCTTTAGCTGGCGAAGGGCTTGGAGTCGTGTCACTCAACTGAAACTTGGAGAGTGACCTTGAACTCTCCCACTCACTCACTTTCCCCACTTCACTGTCTTCAGCTAAAACAGCTTCCGCGAAAGCTGCTACATCACTCTCATGTTCACTCGCAAATCCCATGAATTGAGCGTCTTTGTCACTGTCGTCGCCATAATCACTCGACTGATAATTAGCCGATTTATCACTGCCTTCATCATCAACATTATACTGTGCATCAGCACGCTCATAAATTCTCAATGTCTCCTCAATACCTCCGGGAGATAACACATTTAGGCGGTGGCGTCTGCGTAAGACGCGACGAGCTTGGGCGGGCGTCGTAGGGAGCACGGTATCGGACACAGCGGAATCACTTTTCGTCGGGGTAGACTGTTGTCGTGGCGTAGTTCACGTGTGGTGGCGCCATCTACCACCCACGACACCAAAAATTTACGCGCGCCATTCGAAAGCACGTACGCAAGCACTCGGAGCCTCAGAGCCCGTCCGGGTTGCGCGGGCCGCGTTTGTTATGGATGCCTCAGAGCCCAACCGGGTCTGAGGGGTTAACTTGCTCATGTAGTAATGTACAAATGACAGACTAAATTATAGTAAAGCTGATTAGGCCTATGTATCCTTGAAAAGGTATTTGGAGGGAGTAGATTGGGATCTCATTATGAAGGAACAAGATGTACAAGGTAAATATAGTAGGTTCCTCGAAATTTATAGAGAAGGAGCCAATCTGTTTGTCCCTAGATATAAAACTGGAAATTTTGCTAAGCAGAAAGAATGGTTTAACTTGAGATGCAAAAGAGCTTTGGATAGGCGTGATGCAGCTTGGGCTAGATTAACCCTTCCTCCCCGGGCAGCATTTACAGAGGTCGATAGGCCTATCCGGGCGATCTGGCCAAAAAACGTTGTATGTAAACATAGGCCTATTTTTGTTATTTTAACTGCTAGAGAATTCACACAAATCTCAAATTGTAGCCCTTACTTGTATATGTAGACTGGCGTTGAGTAGAGCTCTCTAGGTCAACTGGTTCAGTTGTGATGACAATTTCCGTAGAGAGAATTTTTCCGCGGATTTAGCAATATCGGACACTTAGAAACACTAATTTTCGCTCTAACTAGCAATGGCGGACAAGGTCGGACTTCTTCTTCTTCTTCTTGCTGAGGCTTGGCGTCGCTCCGATCGGCTTTGTAAACAAACGTTTCGCCGCGCGGTTTTCAAAACACGCTTAACCTCTCCGCTGCGTAGGTGGGGTATTGGCCACCCCTCCCTGTGCGGAGGTACAGTCAGTCCCCCCAATCCGCGCCTATATGGGCGGCATTACACGACGGGTATTGGGAATTCGCGCATTGGGGATAACATAACTTATGGAGAAAAATACATATGGGCGGCAGCCCGCATTTCCACACACATTTGACAGTAATTTTTGATCAAAATCAATACTAATTGGACAACCAAGCATACACAATAATAGAAACATAAACAAGTCATTCCTTACATTAAAATTAAATGCTATAAGTAGGTGAGAAGAGTGGGGGCTCCGAGACAGACCCCCGCGACAGGGCGAGTTCATATAGCCTAGGCCTAGGCTTCCCCGGCCCCGCCACTGTCACTGGCCCCGTCCCCGGATAAACCCATAGATTTCACGATCACAGTAGTGCCTTCACCAGTTTATTCTTCCTAGGCATTTTGAAGTTGTTGAAGGGTGTAGGAAGGCGGTTGTTACACAATAAATGGGTCAAGTCTCAGCGCACGGACACTTAAGGATATTGGGATTGAGAAGGAAGCGTACGTGTGGTTATGTGTGTGTGTGTGAGTGTGCGTGTATATGTGTATTTACCTAATTGTATTTACCTAATTGTAGTTTACAGGAGTTGAGCTAAGCTCGTGTTGTCCCGTCTCTCAGTCTACTTTTTATCCAATTTTTTCTTGAAAATATGGATGTTCCTTGCCCCTACCACCCCCTCCTCCAGCCCATTCCATTTGTCAATACATCTATAGGGGAAGCTAAACTTCCTGATATCGTTCTTGCAGGTAGGTCTTTTTACTTTGTAGCTGTGGCCTCTAGTTATTCCTGTATCCATAATTAATATATCCTCCCTATCCAGCCTCTCCAGCCCCCGGGTACATTTGTACATCATTATCATGTCTCCCCTCTCTCTCCTCTCTTTTAGACTCGGTAGATTTAATTTGTCTAGCCTCCCTTCATATGGCAGTTCTCTGAGACTTGGAACCAATCTAGTGACTGCTCTCTGGATTCTTTCTAACTTGTGAATATGCTTCTTTAGATGCGGGGACCACACCACTGCTGCATACTCCAATCTTGGTCTAATCATACTCTTCATAATTTTCGCTACCATGGTCTCATCCAAATAGTTCAGAGCAACTTTCATATTCCCGGCCATTGCATACATTCCGCTAAAGAGCTTGTTAATATGTTTCTCTGGCGACAAATTATCTTGTATAATCAACCCTAAATCTTTTTCTTTTTCGGCCTTGCTAATTTTATTATCTCCCATCCTGTACTCCCAATTTGGTCTATTCACACTTCTTCCCATATTTAACACATGACATTTACTTATATTAAATTTCATTTTCCACTTGGTGCTCCATTCGTATATTTTATCTAAATCCCCTTGCAGCTCCTCACAACTACTTTTATTTGTTATTTGTCTCATAATTTTTACGTCATCTGCAAACATTGACATGTAAGAGTTTATGCCTATCGGCAGGTCATTCACGTACATAAGGAACATGAGAGGTGCCAACACAGATCCCTGCGGCACACCACTCTCAACTTTCCGCCACGATGAGTAAGTTCCTCTAATGTTGGTCCTCATTTCCCTATCTGTTAAATAGCTCTCCATCCATTTCAGCAAACTCCCCCTGACACATCCTAGCGTCTCAAGCTTAGATAACAATCTCTTATGTGGTACCTTATCGAATGCTTTGGAAAGGTCTAAGTAGACGCAGTCCACCCATCCGCCTCTTTCTTGGAGTACATCTATCACCCTACTGTAATAACATAGCAAACTGGTAACACAAGATGTCCCTTCTCTGAATCCAAATTGCTTTGGGGTTATTATTTTCTTTCTCTCCAACATTTTCATCCATCTCTTCCTAATTAGCTTTTCACAAATCTTGCATACAATACTAGTAAGTGAAACTGGTCTATAGTTTAGAGGGTCCTCAGGGTTTCCATTCTTGTATATCGGAATGATATTAGCTCTTTTCCATTCAACAGGAACCTGTCCTTTATCTAAGGAAGCTTGAATTATGTCCCTCACTGGCTCCACTAATTGCTCTGCACACTCCTTTAAAACCCAGGCAGACACTTCATCCGGTCCCATAGCTTTCCTTACTTCAAGTCCTCTCATCGCAGATAACAGCTCATCTCTAGTTATTTCAATCTTACTAAGACCACTCTCCAGTACTCCCGCCTGTGGTTCGTCAAAACCTTCCTCTCTAGTAAAAACTGACCCCAATTTGTTATTCATTACCTCACACATGTCCGATACATTTTCATACGTCCTAGCATCAACTCTTAATTTAGTAATTTGTTTCTTTACCTTCAACTTACTGTTTATATATTTATAAAATAATCTAGGGTCACTTTCACATTTATTTACTATGTTCTTCTCATAGTTCATTTTAACTTGCCAAATTATGTTAACATATCTATTCCTCTCCTGTTTATATTTATTCCGATTACTCTCAGTGTTCCTTCTTCTAATCTAGCCCAAGCTGCATCACGCCTACCCAAAGCTCTTTTGCATTTCAAATTAAACCAATCTTTCTGCTTAGTAAAATTTCCAGTTTTATATCTTGGGACAAACATATTGGTTCCTACTCTATAAATTTTGAGGAATCTACTATATTTACCTTGTACGTCCCGTTCCTTCAAAATAAGATCCCAATCTACTCCCTCTAAATATCTTTTCAAGGATACATAATCAGCTTTACTATAATTTAATCTGTCATTTATGTAGCTATTGTCTAATCTATTGGCATTACTCGAGGTCAACTTCCATTTTAGTAATAGGTGATCACTTTTACCTACAGGACATAGATAGTTTATATCACTAATTTCGTGAGGATCTTTTGTAAAAATCAGATCGAGTTTAGAAGGTTCGTTATTACCCCTCATTCTTGTATTTTCCTTCACATGTTGTGTAAGTACATTTTCCGTAACCAACTCCACTAGCCGACTTCCCCAAGATCTCTGATTTGGCCCTGCATCTCCCGATTCCCAATCAACCTCACTACAGTTGAAATCTCCTACCAAGATCAATCGATTCTTCCTTAAAAGCAATCTTCTCAACGACTGAATCATATCCTCTACCATCTCCTCAAACTCCAACTCCCTCCATGCTCTGGTCTTTGGTGGCATGTAAGCTACTGCTATGTCTAGCTTTTTTCCTTCTATATCATTGAGTTCAACTGCCATTATTTCTGCCTTGTCATTATTTAACTCCACGTGCTTTGCTGTCATAGGGTTCTTAACTAATACTGCCACTCCACCTCCCCTTTTACCCTTTCTATCATTTCTCCATATATTATATCCTTCACTAAACACTATGTTGCTGTCAAAGTCCTGGTTCAGCTTTGTCTCTGTCAAACAGACTATCTGTGGTTGATCTTTTCTTAATATATTATCTAACTCTACCTTTTTACTGTTTATTCCATCTATATTAGTGTAGTAGCACAGTATATTTGAATCCACCTCCTTGTTTCTCTTCCCTCTCTGCCTCCTACCAGGTTCACCTCCTCCTCCTCCATCCCTTCCCTGACCCAGTTCCACCTCCCCCACTAATTCTATTCTCCTCCCCCCTCTCTCTCCCTCTGTTCCACCCTCTCCACCACATCCTGGCTCTCTCTCCGGTCCCCTGCTCCCTGCATTATCTCTCGCTCCGTCTCCTTGCTTTGACTTCGTACTTGTCTCTCTGTCTCTTTCCCTATCACTCCTCTTACTTTCGGTTCTTGGTGGCTCCTGATGTACCACTTCCTTACTTGCCCTTCCCTTATTCTCCAAAAAAAATTCTTCTTTTGCTCTTCAGACAACTTTCCATTCTCTTCATCAGCCTTAGCTTGGAGTTCCCTTAACTGTTCTCGTTCTTCTACACTTAGGTCCTTTTTACCCTTACATGATTCAGCTCTGTCGAATTTAATTTCCAGCTCACATTGGCTACTGCTTCTGCTGTTGATCTAAACTTTAGTTCCACTCTTAGTGGTCTCATCTCGCCCTTCTTATATATTCCTAACCTTCTCACCTCCTCCAGTTCTTTTACCCATCCATAACCCTCGTCTAAGTAATCCAGTATCCCCTTGACTTTCACAACATCCCTTTCCTTTCTTACCTTCATATCTGCCAGGTGCTCTTCCACATCTCCAAAGATTACTACACACTTACCTCTATCTATTGTCTCTCTCACTACCTTCTCTTTCTTCTTTAAAACTTGCACTACATTTTTTTCAAACTCTTTCTTTTCCTTTTCTCTCTCTTCCTTCTGCTCCTTCACAATTTCTTCAAGGGCTACCATCGTGGCACTCTCTACCCTTGTCCACTCATTTTTTACCTCACTAATTCCTTTTACTTCCTCACTCAGGTGGCCCTCATATTCCTTAAGCTGAGCCTTGAGTGCCACATTTTCCGACGCTAACTCGTCTACTCTGGCCATCACTGCCTCTAGGCTGTCACTTACTGGCCTAGGCCTATCCACCCCGCTAGTAACGCCACACATATCGGACAAAACTTCTACTTTAGCCCCTAACTCCTTCCTCCAATTTTCCATCACTCCCCTCCATCTCACAAGACCCATTAATTGTTTTTTCATACTTGCCAACTGATCATCCTTGTCCTCGGTGATAAAGCCTTCAAATTCATAATCCTCCTCATCCCCAGCTAGGCTTTCACGCCTTCCCGCCATCACGAGGTGGTCGTCTGCCAGCCTAAAAACAACAATCGCCCCACTATCCCATCTCACTCCAGGAACTGTTTTACTTAATCCATATTTTCAATTACTTGGAATATCCAATTAAATCTGAATTGCTCATAAAACACCTAATTACTTATTGAAATGCACATATAAATTTCCGGGACAACACTTAGACACTCCTATCAACTTCACACAAGGTAACTCATTATCGGGGAGCAGCTGCGAGGTGTTGACAGCTCGGAGGTCGGCGGAGGTGCTTCCTTCTCAGTCCCAATATCCTTAAGTGTCCGTGCGCTGAGACTTGACCCATTTATTGTGTAACAACCGCCTTCCTACACCCTTCAACACCTTCAAAATGCCTAGGAAGAATAAACTGGTGAAGGCACTACTGCGATCGGGAAATCTATGGGTTTATCCGGGGACAGAGACGGGGCCAGTGACAGTGGCGGGGCCGGGGTAGCCTAGGCCTCCGAGGGGCCCCCAGGGGTGTGCGCGCGGAGTAGGGAGGGGGGGTGGCGCGGAATACAAAAAACAGCATTTTTACACCACTCTTCAACCGTGATTCGTGTTTTGTGGGGTCAATACGTGTTTTAGGGATTTTGAGTACCTGTTTTACCCCTCAGCGCGGAATAGGGTAAACGCGGACTGAGGATACGTGTATTAGGGGGACTGACTGTATTTAGACTGTTTCCTAAACTCAAATCGTCATCGTACCATAAATATGGATAATACTTATCCATATGCGCCTATTTTACGTTGATTATAAAGGTAATAACCTGTTACAGCAATAAAACAAGTGGAAACAGCGTTTGGATTGTCAAAATCGGCGATAGAGGCCGGGAGTTACATAACGTATGGCTCAGGCAGCCTGCCAGCCAGCCAGCCGTGAAGACGGCTGGAGAGACACTGTTGCGTGGTAGTCTCTCTCTCTCGCTCTTTCCCACGCTTGGTAACACAGCTGACCACGCCCTGCTAGCAACTCGCTAATGTTAGCACAAATATATACCTAAGAATAAGGGAATAACAGGGAGAATAGGTGATAATCGAAGGGGGGGGGGGGGAAGGAGGGGATGTGGAGGAGTGATATTTGGCATGGACAAGGGGCAAAAAAAAAAAAAAAAAAAAAAAAAAAAAAAAAAAAAAACAGGGCTGATTTAAATGGGTTTTTTTTAGGCCTTGGATTATATAAGGCTTCCCGCAGCGCACAAGTGAAACTTATATAAGTCTTGCCGCACTTGCCGGGTTAATAGGCTTTCAAGCTTACAGATTTTAAAAGGACACCTGGGCTCCGGGCCTTCGCAAGGTACGTCATTTTAAAATGTTGCCCGGGCGGGAAGGATTAAGAAGGAACACTGAAAGTAATCGGAATAAATATAAGCAGGAGAGGAATAGATATGTTAACATAATTAGGCAAGTTAAAATGAACTATAGGAAGAACATAGTCAATAAATGTGAAAGTGACCCTAAATTGTTTTATAAATATATAAACAGTAAGCTAAAAGTAAAGAAACAAATCACTAAATTAAGAGTAGATGCTAGGACGTATGAGAACGTATCAGACATGTGCGAGGTAATGAATAACAAATTGAGGTCGGTTTTAGTAGAGATCAAAGTTTTGACGAACCACAGATGGGAGTACAGGAGAGTGGTCTTAGCAAGATTGAAATAAATAGAGATGAGCTGTTATCTGCAATGAGAGGACTTGAAGTAAGGAAAGCTATAGGACCGGATGAAGTGTCTACCTGGGTTTTAAAGGAGTGTGCAGAGCAATTAGTGGAGCCAGTGAGGGACATAATTCAAGCTTCTTTAGATAAAGGACAGGTTCCTGTTGAATGGAAAAGAGCTAATATTATTCCGATATTATAGGTTTGACTCCTGTAAGGAGATAAAGAAAACCTAATATTTAGTAGTGGCCCCGTAATCATTGACGAACATGCCTATTACAGAAGGCATCCTCTTCAAACACTAATCCGCCGTAGTTTGAATCTACCGCGCAGAGCATTTAAAAACTGAGGAGCCTTCATCATGAGCGCACGCGACCTCACTCATGGCTTCAGTCATTATGAATTGGGTTCTCACTACGAAAAAACTTCGTAAAAAATAAAAACAAAAAGAAAATAAGAATAACTATCCAATAAGCTTTCCATCATATCGTGGATGTACTTGTGTGGATTTCTGACCAGACGCTGATTCAGGCGTCATTCCTCCTTCACTGACATATCAAGTAAACCAAAATCCTTAATACATCAACAAATGGGAAGACGGTCGGGAGGGCCCCAGTCGTCAATGATTACGGGGCCACTACTAAATATTAGGTTTTCTTTATCTCCTTACAGGAGTCAAACCTATAATTTATTAGTGGCCCCTCCATCATTGACGAACATGCCTGATATCTAAGACTGGAGGGGGACATTCGTAATCATATCATAACTCTAGAAAAGCAGATAATAAAAACAACCACATAGTATTCTTACTTTTGAAAAATGTATTTAATACGGCGTAGGCCGGAAATATACAAGAATATAGGTTTGACTCCTGTAAGGAGATAAAGAAAACCTAATATTTAGTAGTGGCCCCGTAATCATTGACGAACATGCCTATTACATAAGGCATCCTCTTCAAACACTAATCCGCCGTAGTTTGAATCTACCGCGCAGAGCATTTAAAAACTGAGGAGCCTTCATCATGAGCGCACGCGACCTCACTCATGGCTTCAGTCATTATGAATTGGGTTCTCACTACGAAAAAACTTCGTAAAAAATAAAAACAAAAAGAAAATAAGAATAACTATCCAATAAGCTTTCCATCATATCGTGGATGTACTTGTGTGGATTTCTGACCAGACGCTGAATCAGGCGTCATTCCTCCTTCACTGACATATCAAGTAAACCAAAATCCTTAATACATCAACGAATGGGAAGGGGACGGTCGGGAGGGCCCCAGTCGTCAATGATTACGGGGCCACTACTAAATATTAGGTTTTCTTTATCTCCTTACAGGAGTCAAACCTATAATTTATTAGTGGCCCCTCCATCATTGACGAACATGCCTGATATCCAAGACTGGAGGGGGACATTCGTAATCATATCATAACTCTAGAAAAGCAGATAATAAAAACAACCACATAGTATTCTTACTTTTTGAAAAATGTATTTAATACGGCGTAGGCCGGAAATATACAAGAAAAAGGGGTTCAGGCAGGTGCGTGCTTCAAAGAAGCCTGCCCGACAAAAATAGGTAACCCTGAAGATTCTGAACACAGATCTGTAGTTACAAAAGGCACCCCACTCAACGAGTGGTGACAAAAATAATAAGTTATAAGTTTATATGTGCACATCATAAACCCCAAAATACATGTGGAGATCAATTGCAAATGAACTCCATTGAACTAATATTACATTGCTTTCGCAGCTAAAACTACTATAACAACACCGTTGTTTTGTACTAAACCTTGTACTAGCACAATTTCTCGCAGAGAAATTTTCATATCACATTTTAACCTTAAATTGTATCACAGCTCTCATACTCCGGCGGGGTCTAGGGTGTCCTATGTCAACTGACTGCACCCCCC
This sequence comes from Paralithodes platypus, assembly GCA_032716605.1. Taxonomy (NCBI): domain Eukaryota; kingdom Metazoa; phylum Arthropoda; class Malacostraca; order Decapoda; family Lithodidae; genus Paralithodes; species Paralithodes platypus. The sequence continues at coordinate 37,499,928 of CM064521.1, forward strand.
CCCCCTTCCGTGAAAGTAAACATAAGTGACTGCAGGGCCACCTAGACCCTCTGCCTTAAAGCTATACATGGTAAGGAAGGTTTGTCTAGAGCAACTGACAAGTATCTAGAGAGAAACGTATGATTAGACGCCCACAACTGTGTGGACGCAATATCTTCAACTGAAAAGTTTTTCAGGAAACGTAAAGAGGCCGCCCACTTGCGTAAATCGTGGGCCCTACCCACAACGCCGGGATTACTCTCTTTAATGACTTCTACCAGAAGAGAGGCTAATCGCCGTTTAAGTAAGCGTTTACCCGTACTCGCTACCCATAAAGCACCTTGGGGGTTATGAGGAGCTATTCTCAAATATTTGGTTAGAGCTTGCACTGGACATAAATTATGATGCACCTTTCCCCTTTTTAACGCCGGCACCGTGAACTCAGAAAACACGTGTGCACTATGCTCATTCTTGGCTACAAACGCCGGGGAGGGTGCAATGGAAATTGAATCATTAAGTCTACCAAACCTAAGACAATTAGGTGTGTTGCTCATCGCCGCCAGCTCAGACACTCTGTTTCCGGTGGCCAAAGCCAAAGGAAAACTGCCTTCTTTAAGATTAAAGCAAAGTCTGCAGTATTTTGATACAGACGAGAATGAAGTAAAGACAAAGCTTTGTCCAGAGACCAAGTAGGCATGAGCTGACGGGGAGGTGGGCGGAGTTTTAAAACACGCTCTCATAAATCCTGTTTCCTCCGCCACCGGTATGGATAGACCTGTAAGGTCGAAAAAGGGCACTCTAATCGCAGTTAAGTGATTCTTCAAAGTAACCACAGATAAACGTTTCTGCTCAAACAGATAGTTCAAGTAATTAAAAACCAATGCCACTGAGGGTACAGTTTGTTCCGTTCTAACAATCCAAGAAGTAAAAGCTTTCCAATGAGATTGATATTGTCGCTTAGTAGACTGAGTATATTGATTGAGCAATTTATTGGTCACATCCCTACCGTATGGTGCTAGCCACTTGGCCTCCTGAATGTCCATAATGCAAAAGTCAGCGAGGTCTCTAGGTTGCCAATCGTGTCTAAGTGGAAGTACCCGACCGGGAGCGATACCGGGTCCGGGCACCACATTATTAATTGCTGGTACCACACCTGCGCCGGCCACAGGGGCGCGATTAGCGAGACTAAGCCTCGATAAACTCGTAGTTTGTTCACTACGTGGCACATTAGTGACGCATCTGGCGGCGGAAACAGATAGATGGAGCTCCATCTGTTCCAGTCTGTCACTAGGGCGTCTGGCCCCCCTGCCGGCGTTATCGCCCGGCGGGTGAGGTATAGAGGGAGCTTGTGAGTCTCCTCGGACGCAAAAAGATCCGTGTCTACCCATACCGTTGGAGGAGGAGAGGTCCATGACATGATTGAGTGCAATGTTTCCCTCTTCGCCCAGACCGCTAGTAAGGTGTGGATTAATTTTGGTATGGGCCATAATTTTCCCGCCGGTAAGAGTGGGAAATATTTGTTGCCTTCCAATATTAATCGTTTTACTTTCAACCGGCCCAACTTGACAGTTAGCTGAATCCAGTTGAGAGAGCCGACCAGAGACTCCCAGACTCTTCGTGTCGTAGTCAGACTGTGAAGAAACATGAACAGTTTCCTGCGAAACCTGTTGCGATTGTCCACACTCTGACTCAGAGTGAGAGCGGCGGTGTCCCAGACCAGCCCTATCCACTGAATTACTCTTGAGGGAACAAGGTTTGACTTTACCAGATTTACCTTGAAGCCTAGAGTTTTGACATGATTTAAAATGATATTGACATGTTTTATGCATAATTGTTGTGTCTCTGCCACCACCAGCCAGTCGTCTAGATACCACAACACTCTGATTCCCTGTTTTAACAACGGCATCAGGGCTTGCCGGACTAGTTTCGTGAATAGTCGAGGTGCTAGGTTCAAACCGAACGGCATCCTCTGAAAAACAAAATTTTGGTGCCTGATCCTCAAGGCCAGAAACCTTTGAAATCTTTTGTTGACTGACACGTGCCAATAGGCGTCTGTCAGGTCTAGGGAACACATCCAGCCTCCCGGCGGAAGTGTTAGCCTGATTTGATGAACTGTTAACATTCTGAAAGACTCGTTGTAAATGTGAAGATTCAGATAAGACAGGTCTACGACCGGCCTCATCTGAACACTGTCCCGTTTGGGAACCAAAAACAGTTTTGACGTGAATACAGGGTAATCTGGAGGGACCGGGATGATGACATTCTTGGCAATCATCTCCTGGACCAGCAACTCCACCTCTAATGAAACACAATTTGCCGTTGTCGGCTGACGTAAGCGAGGTCGCCGGAGCCACTGCCAAGTGATGCCTTTGCGTGCCACCATCCGTGCCCAGGTTTTTAACGGCCATGCTTGGTGACACGTTCGGAACGACCCAGTTAGCAGACAAGGGTTGGCCGGCTGTACTTCCCTCGGTTCCTCCGGCTCTAAGATAGGCACTGGGAGTGAGAAAGACTTTAGTTTTTTTATGGTGGGTTTGGTGGTGTTGGACGCTTCGCCGGCTGGCTGGTGTGGGCCGAAGACTGGCCCTGCCCCGGCTTATACTGGCCGCGTCCCCTCTGTCCTGAAAACCCTCTCTGTCTATGCCTGAACTGACCCAGGGGGGATTGGGAGGACTTAGGCGGAAGAAACGGCTTAGAACCCCCTGGCTGAGCTTTAGTAGGAGGCTTAGGATTGGGGAAGTTAAATGCGGGTTTCTTAGCCTGTGCGGGACTGTGCTTCACGGCCTGTGCCATGTTAAACACTGTTCGCCATACATCAGGGGACATTAAAGAAGGTGTAAGTACTGGGGACATTACCACCTGGTTAGCAATGCGATCAGGCAGCTTGCGAACTAATGACATCCTAAGATCCTGTCGTGCTCGCACCGCCTCAAGTAAGGCTGTGCGTATGTCACCTAAGGATTGAATCGACGACTGAAGAATCAGACGCCGGGATAACTCAACTGATCTTCGAGCATCCGCGTCTGCGATTGCCTGAGTAGACCTGAGTAAAGACTTAGCCACCTGTTGAGAAACTATGTACTGTGAAAACAGGCGGAAAGCTTTTCCCCTTAGCCTAAATTCTCTGTCTAGGTGAGAAGGGGTAGGGGTAGTGAATGGTTCCTTTAGTTCACAAAGATTAATCTTAGGGGCAGCTAGAAAAGAAAATAAAGCTGACGGAACTCCGCCGGCAGAACCTACCGGCATGGAGAACCATGAATGTGTATCCTGAGGGATCTGGTGGGAAGATTTAGAAGTGAAAGTGGTTGCAAAGTTTTGAGCCTCTACCTCCCAATCCACCCAAGGTCCTGGTCCCAACTGTCCCACCTTCAACACTGGATTAGCTGTCTCGTCTGTGACGGTCTGTAAATCTAGTTCAGGAGTAAGAGCCGACAGAGCCTTAATATCATTAAACCCATCCAGCTTAGACCAGTCTGAAAAAAGTTTTGAAGCTGAGGCAGGGGGTAAAGCAGGCTTAGATGCATAAACAAAATAATCCTGATGATAATAACTAGGTATAGCCTTGATATTTACGTCCAAAACATTACCCAAGGCATCCAATGCCCTTAATTTCTTAGACTTATTTCCCTGGATAAACCACTCACGTGGTACCGGGAGTTCCCCTGACAAGGTAGGCTGGGCAAGCTCTGGCTTAGAGGGGTTCAAAGGGACCCATGACTCGTCTGGCCCATAAAGCAGGGGCATAGCTACCTTTCTAAGAGGCGCTTTGTCTAGAGGGGGTGGATTAACATCCGTAATGACCCTGACATTTGACGTAGTGAATGCCGCCGTAGCTGGCTTAGAGCTCCCTGCCGGTGACAGAGTAGGAGGGTTAGGAATCTTAGATAAATCGATTGACGTTATCAGAGGCCGTACCGCAGAACTTGTCAAGGGAGCCCCCAAGTCCATTGTGGGGTTTTCTCGTTGTTGATTAAAGAATTTTGATAGAGCATGAGTAAGTAACCCATCAATTTCTTGTGCTGTAACAAACTGGTTAGATGCAGAACTTTCAGGTGAATCAGTATTATCATGGGCGGCGTCCAGGCCTGAGCCTGACCCTTGTCCCTCCCTATCTGAAATTAATGACACTTCATCTTGTTCCTCCCGATCCTCCTGAGAAGACCCCGCCGAGGCAGGGGTACCTTGTTTCCAAGATAAATCAGGGATAGAGGATGGGGTCGCCGCGTCCCTGTGGACATCGGCTACTGTGTGACTCGTATGAGTCGGACGTGGATGGTCAGACCCTGGCTGAGCAAACCGCCAAACACCGAGGCTCTGGCCTACGCTCTCTTGAGAGTCTGAAACATTCTCAATTATTGAATTTCCTGAACTTTCCGTTTCTAGGGTTAAAATATCAATAGGTAAATCTTGTTTAGGGACAGGCGCTTCACTATACTCTGAGGCTGTAACAGAAACATTTTCAGGTGTAGAGGTACGATGAGATGCACTAGACTTAGTAGAATGTCGAGAGGACTTCTTATGGGAATCCTTTTTGGAGGTGACCGCGAACTAGACCTAGGTTTGGAAGAATCACCACCATGGCCACTGGGGGAAGCTTCAGTCTTACACTTCTTACTAGCCGGGGAAGAGGCCCGACTTGAAGACCGCTGTCTGAGGGGTGACCTTGACCTCGATCTCGCCTGCGACGAGGAGGTGGCTGCCGGGGGAGTAGGCTCTCTCGGGCGTTTAAACGTATCCACAGACGATACAGAACCCTGGCTAGTCTCTGTCGGCTTAAAACCCGTTACTCTAGAGGTACGTTTAGGGGGAGGGTGCTCTGACAGCAACTTATCCCAAAGTGGGACGTTGTCACATTGAAGTGACTTATGTGCGACAATGGTAGTGTAGGCCGACATTTGTTGTCTGACCTCTCAACGCTACCCCCGCGGTCTTGTCATTGTCACACAGGACTTTATTGGCTAATTGGGAGCAAAAGGAACAATTAAGTGTAACCCAGAGACCCCTTGAACGGTCTAGACATCTAACACACCTTATGCAAAGGGTATGCGCAAAAATTGGGATACCCGCGCAAGTAGGGGTAATGCACAGGGCAAAAACTGGGGCCACATTAGCCATGACAGAGACTGGTGTGAGGAAACTATCGCCGCTGCTGTAGTGGTCCGGCGGTGCTCAGCTCTGGAAAAATAAACAAAAATTTCCAGGAATTAATGCTCATAAGGTAACCCACGTGTTCGCATACAAGTGTTAATAACCCGCCGGGTAACGGGATGCAAAGACACAGCTAACACATCTCGCTAGCCGGCTGGTGTAAAGAGGCTAAACAAATCTTCTTAGCTAAAGAACATGAAGAATACCCTCTGATATAATGGTCCAGTATGGCACTTATAGTCTGTAGGAGGTGGTGACTGTCTCAAGATTCAATTTTGTAACAAAGCCCCCCCTCATAAAGACGCCGGCCCTTGAAATATTTTTGTAGAATAGCCCAGGGCAGGAATATACGAGATCTGATTTTTTAACGAATTGTCCCAAACGATCGTCGTAAAAATAGAAGGCGGCGATACTGAAAGTATCACCCAATTAAGGTTAATCGAAATTGAATTTGGTTATAAATTCCTTAGTTCCTCCACTTAGGGGCACCCGCCGGGTGTGGGAATCGATTTGGTTAAACCTCACTGAACCTTCAATTGCCGTAAGAGTAAAGGCAGCGATACACAGAGTATCACTCAAATGGATTGGTTAACTATATGAGACCTAAGTCGTTTTATCCCAGCCTGCTCAGGTGCACCCGCCGGTTGAGAAGCCAAAAAGTTAACCCCACAAGTTCCTGACCCCACTTCTTTGTAAAAGATCGCCGGGAGGAACGCCTAAACAACAGCTAGGTTTTCCATGTGGTTGTCGTAAACCAGGTAGAAAAACCTATAAAAAACGAGTGTTCTCAAGAACGTCGTTTCTTTATATATCTATATATATGTAAGGATGGGTACAGCCATCCCGCCGGGAATTTAAAGGAGGCCTGAAACCAGGCACCCACAGAGACGCAGTCCTGGAGAGCCACAGACACCTCCCACGCCGGGGAACCAGCCAGAGTTAAAAACCACGTGTGGCCCAACACTGCTCATCGGTCAGGATTTTTCATGGTGAAACCGAGAAAAACCCGCCGGAAGGCAAACCCCACCCTGAACAGACACCATCTGAACAATACGACACGAGGAGAGACACGCACGACTAACCAAGGTCACAACATAATCCTGGGAATTAGCCAATACACAACTAAACCAGGAAACAAATATAGTCCGAGGAATTAGCCAATACACAACTAAAACCCGGATACACATGACACAGTAGGGCATATTTATAAAATAAATAATAACACTAGACATGTGGCAAAGCTACGAGCGGCTGGCTAGGCCTAGGTAGACGGCATGAAAATAGTTGAAATATAAACACACACTGGAATATCACAACAGGAACCACCGCCAACACACCACCGAAGCGATAACTTCCCACCCCGGGAAGCCTGACACGGACCCAGAAAAAACTTCACTAAGTGAAGAAAAATACGCTGGGAACGTCAGCAAACACACAGCTTACCTCATCAGAAGGATAAAAGGCAGCAATAATTAACGCGTAATGAAAGCCGCCTGCATCACCAACTAACACAACTGTGAAAAGTTCACGTGTCCACAACAGGACCACGAGGGTACATCCGAAATAGATGCCCCATACATACGACCCAAAATACACTGCACCGCGGGCACACAGCCCAGGACACTCCTGCTACGCCTATCCTAACCTTACTCGATACATCCTAGAGTAAACAAATGAGAAAAAACTCACTAGGGACGCAACGAATGCGGAACCAGCGGAGCCTGAAAGGTACGTCCGGGCAGGCTGAGCGCAGAGCAAAGAAGGAGGAATGACGCCTGATTCAGCGTCTGGTCAGAAATCCACACAAGTACATCCACGATATGATGGAAAGCTTATTGGATAGTTATTCTTATTTTCTTTTTGTTTTTATTTTTTACGAAGTTTTTTCGTAGTGAGAACCCAATTCATAATGACTGAAGCCATGAGTGAGGTCGCGTGCGTCATCATGATGAAGGCTTTTTAAATGTAGGTTCAAACTACGGCGGATTAGTGTTTGAAGAGGATGCCTTATGTAATAGGCATGTTCGTCAATGATGGAGGGGCCACTAATAAATAAAGGGGTTCAGGCAGGTGCGTGCTTCAAAGAAGCCTGCCCGACAAAAATGGGTAACCCTGAAGATTCTGAACACAGATCTGTAGTTACAAAAGGCACCCCACTCAACGAGTGGTGACAAAAATAATAAGTTATAAGTTTATATGTGCACATCATAAACCCCAAAATACATGTGGAGATCAATTGCAAATGAACTCCATTGAACTAATATTACATTGCTTTCGCAGCTAAAACTACTATAACAACACCGTTGTTTTGTACTAAACCTTGTACTAGCACAATTTCTCGCAGAGAAATTTTCATATCACATTTTAACCTTAAATTGTATCACAGCTCTCATACTCCGGCGGGGTCTAGGGTGTCCTATGTCAACTGACTGCACCCCCCCCCCCCTTCCGTGAAAGTAAACATAAGTGACTGCAGGGCCACCTAGACCCTCTGCCTTAAAGCTATACATGGTAAGGAAGGTTTGTCTAGAGCAACTGACAAGTATCTAGAGAGAAACGTATGATTAGACGCCCACAACTGTGTGGACGCAATATCTTCAACTGAAAAGTTTTTCAGGAAACGTAAAGAGGCCGCCCACTTGCGTAAATCGTGGGCCCTACCCACAACGCCGGGATTACTCTCTTTAATGACTTCTACCAGAAGAGAGGCTAATCGCCGTTTAAGTAAGCGTTTACCCGTACTCGCTACCCATAAAGCACCTTGGGGGTTTTGAGGAGCTATTCTCAAATATTTGGTTAGAGCTTGCACTGGACATAAATTATGATGCACCTTTCCCCTTTTTAACGCCGGCACCGTGAACTCAGAAAACACGTGTGCACTATGCTCATTCTTGGCTACAAACGCCAGGGAGGGTGCAATGGAAATTGAATCATTAAGTCTACCAAACCTAAGACAATTAGGTGTGTTGCTCATCGCCGCCAGCTCAGACACTCTGTTTCCGGTGGCCAAAGCCAAAAGGAAAACTGCCTTCTTTAAGATTAAAGCAAAGTCTGCAGTATTTTGATACAGACAAGAATGAAGTAAAGACAAAGCTTTGTCCAGAGACCAAGTAGGCATGAGCTGACGGGGAGGTGGGCGGAGTTTAAAACACGCTTTCATAAATCCTGTTTCCTCCGCCACCGGTATGGATAGACCTGTAAGGTCGAAAAAGGGCACTCTAATCGCAGTTAAGTGATTCTTCAAAGTTACCACAGATAAACGTTTCTGCTCAAACAGATAGTTCAAGTAATTAAAAACCAATGCCACTGAGGGTACAGTTTGTTCCGTTCTAACAATCCAAGAAGTAAAAGCTTTCCAATGAGATTGATATTGTCGCTTAGTAGACTGAGTATATTGATTGAGCAATTTATTGGTCACATCCCTACCGTATGGTGCTAGCCACTTGGCCTCCTGAATGTCCATAATGCAAAAGTCAGCGAGGTCGCTAGGTTGCCAATCGTGTCTAAGTGGAAGTACCCGACCGGGAGCGATACCGGGTCCGGGCACCACATTATTAATTGCTGGTACCACACCTGCGCCGGCCACAGGGGCGCGATTAGCGAGACTAAGCCTCGATAAACTCGTAGTTTGTTCACTACGTGGCACATTAGTGACGCATCTGGCGGCGGAAACAGATAGATGGAGCTCCATCTGTTCCAGTCTGTCACTAGGGCGTCTGGCCCCCCTGCCGGCGTTATCGCCCGGCGGGTGAGGTATAGAGGGAGCTTGTGAGTCTCGTCGGACGCAAAAAGATCCACTTGTGGATGGGAGAGCTCCGCAATCATTAGGTCGAAAATGGGTTGCTTGAGCTCCCATTCTACTGTCGTGCTCTGTCTCCGGGACAGAGCGTCTGCCCAGACGTTCGCTACGCCTGGGAGATAAGATGCGTGAAGATAAATATCTAGACTGCTGGCTAGAACAAAAATCTCTTTCGACACGAGTAGCAACTTCCTTGACCTCGTTGACCCTTGTTTCTGAACACAGTGAACTGCATTCAGATTGTCCATTCTGAAGGCCACCGACTTGCCCCGTAACGCCGGGCCGTGAGCCTGAAGGAAATACAAGGGGACTAGTAACTCTTTGACATTTATGTGAGAGATTTCTAAGTGGGACCAAAATCCCTGACCCTGGTGCCCCTGATTTGACTGAAATCCCCACCCTATGGTGCCTGACGCATCCGTGTCTACCCATACCGTTGGAGGAGGAGAGGTCCATGACATGATTGAGTGCAATGTTTCCCTCTTCGCCCAGACCGCTAGTAAGGTGTGGATTAATTTTGGTATGGGCCATAATTTTCCCGCCGGTAAGAGTGGGAAATATTTGTTGCCTTCCAATATTAATCGTTTTACTTTCAACCGGCCCAACTTGACAGTTAGCTGAATCCAGTTGAGAGAGCCGACCAGAGACTCCCAGACTCTTCGTGTCGTAGTCAGACTGTGAAGAAACATGAACAGTTTCCTGCGAAACCTGTTGCGATTGTCCACACTCTGACTCAGAGTGAGAGCGGCGGTGTCCCAGACCAGCCCTATCCACTGAATTACTCTTGAGGGAACAAGGTTTGACTTTACCAGATTTACCTTGAAGCCTAGAGTTTTGACATGATTTAAAATGATATTGACATGTTTTATGCATAATTGTTGTGTCTCTGCCACCACCAGCCAGTCGTCTAGATACCACAACACTCTGATTCCCTGTTTTAACAACGGCATCAGGGCTTGCCGGACTAGTTTCGTGAATAGTCGAGGTGCTAGGTTCAAACCGAACGGCATCCTCTGAAAAACAAAATTTTGGTGCCTGATCCTCAAGGCCAGAAACCTTTGAAATCTTTTGTTGACCGACACGTGCCAATAGGCGTCTGTCAGGTCTAGGGAACACATCCAGCCTCCCGGCGGAAGTGTTAGCCTGATTTGATGAACTGTTAACATTCTGAAAGACTCGTTGTAAATGTGAAGATTCAGATAAGACAGGTCTACGACCGGCCTCATCTGAACACTGTCCCGTTTGGGAACCAAAAACAGTTTTGACGTGAATACAGGGTAATCTGGAGGGACCGGGATGATGACATTCTTGGCAATCATCTCCTGGACCAGCGACTCCACCTCTAATGAAACACAATTTGCCGTTGTCGGCTGACGTAAGCGAGGTCGCCGGAGCCACTGCCAAGTGATGCCTTTGCGTGCCACCATCCGTGCCCAGGTTTTTAACGGCCATGCTTGGTGACACGTTCGGAACGACCCAGTTAGCAGACAAGGGTTCGCCGGCTGTACTTCCCTCGGTTCCTCCGGCCTTAAGATAGGCACTGGGAGTGAGAGAGACTTTAGTTTTTTTATGGTGGGTTTGGTGGTGTTGGACGCTTCGCCGGCTGGCTGGTGTGGGCCGAAGACTGGCCCTGCCCCGGCTTATACTGGCCGCGTCCTCTGTCCTGAAAACCCTCTCTGTCTATGCCTGTACTGACCCAGGGGGGATTGGGAGGACTTAGGCGGAAGAAACGGCTTAGAACCCCCTGGCTGAGCTTTAGTAGGAGGCTTAGGTTTGGGGAAGTTAAATGCAGGTTTCTTAGCCTGTGCGGGACTGTGCTTCACGGCCTGTGCCATGTTAAACACTGTTCGCCATACATCAGGGGACATTAAAGAAGGAGTAAGTACTGGGGACATTACCACCTGGTTAGCAATGCGATCAGGCAGCTTGCGAACTAATGACATCCTAAGATCCTGTCGTGCTCGCACCGCCTCAAGTAAGGCTGTGCGTATGTCACCTAAGGATTGAATCGACGACTGAAGAATCAGACGCCGGGATAACTCAACTGATCTTCGAGCATCCGCGTCTGCGATTGCCTGAGTAGACCGGAGTAAAGACTTAGCCACCTGCTGAGAAACTATGTACTGTGAAAACAGGCGGAAAGCTTTTCCCCTTAGCCTAAATTCTCTGTCTAGGTGAGTAGGGGTAGGGGTAATGAATGGGTCCTTTAGTTCACAAAGATTAATCTTAGGGGCAGCTAGAAAAGAAAATAAAGCTGACGGAACTCCGCCGGCAGAACCTACCGGCATGGAGAACCATGAATGTGTATCCTGAGGGATCTGGTGGGAAGATTTAGAAGTGAAAGTGGTTGCAAAGTTTTGAGCCTCTACCTCCCAATCCACCCAAGGTCCTGGTCCCAACTGTCCCACCTTCAACACTGGATTAGCTGTCTCGTCTGTGACGGTCTGTAAATCTAGTTCAGGAGTAAGAGCCGACAGAGCCTTAATATCATTAAACCCATCCAGCTTAGACCAGTCTGAAAAAAGTTTTGAAGCTGAGGCAGGGGGTAAAGCAGGCTTAGATGCATAAACAAAATAATCCTGATGATAATAACTAGGTATAGCCTTGATATTTACGTCCAAAACATTACCCAAGGCATCCAATGCCCTTAATTTCTTTGACTTATTTCCCTGGATAAACCACTCACGTGGTACCGGGAGTTCCCCTGACAAGGTAGGCTGGGCAAGCTCTGGCTTAGAGGGGTTCAAAAGAACCCATGACTCGTCTGGCCCATAAAGCAGGGGCATAGCTACCTTTCTAAGAGGCGCTTTGTCTAGAGGGGGTGGATTAACATCCGTGATGACCCTGACATTTGACGTAGTGAATGCCGCCGTAGCTGGCTTAGAGCTCCCTGCCGGTGACAGAGTACAAGGGGTTAGGAATCTTAGATAAATCGATTGACGTTATCAGAGGCCGTACCGCAGAACTTGTCAAGGGAGCCCCCAAGTCCATTGTGGGGTTTTCTCGTTGTTGACTAAAGAATTTAGATAGAGCATGAGTAAGTAACCCATCAATTTCTTGTGCTGTAACAAACTGGTTAGATGCAGAACTTTCAGGTGAATCAGTATTATCATGGGCGGCGTCCAGGCCTGAGCCTGACCCTTGTCCATCCCTATCTGAAATTATTGACACTTCATCTTGTTCCTCCCGATCCTCCTGAGAAGACCCCGCCGAGGCAGGGGCACCTTGTTTCCAAGATAAGTCAGGGATAGAGGATGGGGTCGCCGCGTCCCTTTGGACATCGGCTACTGTGTGACTCGTATGAGTCGGACGTGGATGGTCAGACCCTGGTTGAGCAAACCGCCAAACACCGAGGCTCTGGCCTACGCTCTCTTGAGAGTCTGAAACATTCTCAATTATTGAATTTCCTGAACTTTCCGTTTCTAGGGTTAAAATATCAATAGGTAAATCTTGTTTAGGGACAGGCGCTTCACTATACTCTGAGGCTGTAACAGAAACATTTTCAGGTGTAGAGGTACGACGAGATGCACTAGACTTAGGAGAATGTCGAGAGGACTTCCTATGGGAATCCTTTTTGGAGGATTTGTGGCTACGGTGTGACCGCGAACTAGACCTAGATTTGGAAGAATCACCACCATGACCACTGGTGGAAGCTTCCGTCTTACTCTTCTTACTCGCCGGGGAAGAGGCACGACTTGAAGACTGCTGTCTGAGAGGTGACCTTGACCTCGATCTCGCCTGCGACGAGGAGGTGGCTGCCGGGGGAGTAGGCTCTCTCGGGCGTTTAGACGTATCCACAGACGATACAGAACCCTGGCTAGTCTCTGTCGGCTTAAAATCCGTTACTCTAGAGGTACGTTTAGGGGGAGGGTGCTCTGACAGCAACTTATCCCAAAGTGGGACGTTGTCACATTGAAGTGACTTATGTGCGACAATGGTAGTGTAGGCCGACATTTGTTGTCTGACCTCTCTCAACGCTACCGCCGCGGTCTTGTCATTGTCACACAGGACTTTATTGGCTAATTGGGAGCAAAAGGAACAATTAAGTGTAACCCAGAGACCCCTTGAACGGTCTAGACATTTAACACACCTTATGCAAAGGGTATGCGCAAAAATCGGGATACCCGCGCAAGTAGGGGTAATGCACAGGGCAAAAACTGGGGCCACAGTAGCCATGACAGAGACTGGTGTGAGGAAACTACCGCCGGGTCTGTATTGGTCCGCCGGAGCTCAGCTCTGGAAAAATAAAGAAAAATTTCCAGGAATTAATGCTCATAAGGTTAACCCAAGTGTTCGCATACAAGTGTTAATAACCCGCCGGGTAACGGGATGCAAAGACACAGCTAACACATCTCGCTACGCGGCGGGGTGTAAAGAGGCTAAACAAATCTTTTTAGCTAAAGAACATGAAGAATACCCTCTGATATAATGGTCCAGTATGGCACTTATAGTCTGTAGGAGGTGGTGACTGTCTCAAGATTCAATTTTGTAACAAAGCCCCCCTCATAAAGATGCCGGCCCTTGAAATATTTTAGTAGAATAGCCCAGGGCAGGAATATACGAGATCTGATATTTTAACGAATTGTCCCAAAAGATCGTCGTAAAAATAGAAGGCGGCGATACTGAATGTATCACCAAATTAAGGTTAATCGAAATTGAATTTGTTATAAATTCCTTAGTTCCTCCACTTAGGAGCACCCGCCGGGTGTGGGAATCGATTTGGTTAAACCTCACTGAACCTTCAATTGCCGTAAGAGTAAAGGCAGCGATACACAGAGTATCACTAAAATGGATTGGTTAACTATATGAGACCTAAGTCGTTTATCCCACCCTGCTCAGGTGCACCCGCCGGGTGAGAAGTCTAAAAGTTAACCCCACAAGTTCCTGACCCCACTTCTTTGTAAAAGATCGCCGGGGAGGAACGCCTAAACAACAGCTAGGTTTTCCATGTGGTTGTCGTAAACCAGGTAGAAAAAACCTATAAAAACGAATGTTCGCAAGAACGTCGTTTTTTATATATATATATATATATATATACAGTATAAGGATGGGTACAGCCATCCCGCCGGGAATTAAAGGAGGCCTGAAACCAGGCACCCACAGAGACGCAGTCCTGGAGAGCCACAGACACCTCCCCACGCCGGGGAACCAGCCAGAGTTAAAAACCACGTGTGGCCCAACACTGCTCATCGGTCAGGATTTTTCATGGTGAAACCGAGAAAAAACCCGCCGGAAGGCAAGCCCCACCCTGAACAGACACCATCTGAACAATACGACACGAGGAGAGTCACGCACGACTAACCAAGGTCACAACATAATCCGTGGAATTAGCCAATACACAACTAAACCAGGAAACAATTATAGTCCGAGGAATTAGCCAATACACAACTAAAACCCGGATACACATGACACAGTAGGGCATATTTATAAAATAAATAATAACACTAGACATGTGGCAAAGCTACGAGCGGCTGGCTAGGCCTAGGTAGACGGCATGAAAATAGTTGAAATATAAACACACATTGGAATATCACAACAGGAACCACCGCCAACACACCACTGTAGCGATAACTTCCCACCCCGGGAAGCCTGACACGGACCCAGAAAAAACTTCACTAAGTGAAGAAAAATACGCTGGGAACGTCAGAAAAAACACAGCTTACCTCATCAGAAGGATAAAAGGCAGCAATAATTAACGCGTAATGAAAGCCGCCTGCATCACAAACTAACACAACTGTGAAAAGTTCACGTGTCCACAACAGGACCACGAGGGTACATCCGAAATAGATGCCCCATACACACGGCCCAAAATACACTGCACTGCGGGCAACCAGCCCAGGACACTCCTGCTACGCCTATCCTAACCTTACTCGATACATCCTAGAGTAAACAAATGAGAAAAAACTCACTAGGGACGCAACGAATGCGGAACCAGCGGAGCCTGGAAGGTACGTCTGGGCAGGCTGAGCGCAGAGCAGAGAAGGAGGAATGACGCCTGAATCAGCGTCTGGTCAGAAATCCACACAAGTACATCCACGATATGATGGAAAGCTTATTGGATAGTTATTCTTATTTTCTTTTTGTTTTTATTTTTTACGAAGTTTTTTCGTAGTGAGAACCCAATTCATAATGACTGAAGCCATGAGTGAGGTCGCGTGCGCTCATGATGAAGGCTCCTCAGTTTTTAAATGCTCTGCGCGGTAGATTCAAACTACGGCGGATTAGTGTTTGAAGAGGATGCCTTCTGTAATAGGCATGTTCGTCAATGATGGAGGGGCCACTAATAAATACAAGAATGGAACCCCTGAGGACCCTTTAAACTATAGACCAGTTTCACTTACCAGTTCAGTATTGTATGCTTGGGAACCAGATTAATTTGCTCATGTAGTGATGTACACCCTATGTGGTGGATTGTGTTCTTTCATTTCATAAATTTTATTTTAGTAAGCGTTGTTTCCACATAGCGACTTTGATATTTTGTTTTGACTTTAAATTATCTTTGTCCCAGTTTTGGTTTGACTTTGTTTGCAAGTTTTACATTTTAATGCAAGATTTGTGAAAAGCTAATTAGGAAGAGATGGGTGGAAATGCTGGAGAGAAAGAATATAATAACCCCAAACCAATTTGGATTCAGAGAAGGGACATCTTGTGTTACCAGTCTGCTATGTTTCTATAGTAGGGTGATAGATGTACTGCAAGAAAGAGGTGGATGGGCGGACCGAGTCTACTTAGACCTTTCCAAAGCGTTCGATAAGGGATTGTTATCTAAGCTTGAGACGATAGGATGTGTCAGGGGGAATTTTCTGAAATGGATGGGGAGCTATTTAACCCGTACAGCCCCAGCGACGCGCCTGACGCGTCGGCGATGTATGTAACGCACAGCCCCAGAGACGCGCCTGGCGCGTCACCCTAATTGCGCCGACCGTAACCTCAGGTGTAGCCACTCAAGAGGGCTCAGATTTGTATGGGAACTGTGTACGTATCCCACGCAACCGTGCCGATGGTTGAAAACTCTCAAAGTCCACGTGCGTGCGCGTGAGCGCGCAATAACCTGTTTTTTGGGGTAATTGCCTTCAATTTTTTACTCTTGTAAAATACGTTTTCGGGGGCTCTGTAGGACCATTCTTTAAGCTTTTTGAGCGGTTTTTCATGGTTTTTCCTTCATTCCTAACCCATTCGCTATTGTTTCTGGAATAAAACCATTTTTTGAAAACCGGCCGGGTTCTGGTGAACAAACATTACAAAACTAGCCGGGGCTGGACGGGTTAACAGATAGAGAAATGAGGACCAACATTAGAGGAACTTACTCATCGTGGCAGAAAGTTGAGAGTGGTGTGCCACAGGTCTGTGTTGGCACCTCTTATGTTCCTTATGTACGTTAATGACCTGCCGATAGGCATAAACTCCTACATGTCAATGTTTGCAGATGATGTAAAAATTATGAGACAAATAACAAATAGAAGTAGTTGTGAGGAGCTGCAACGGGATTTAGATAAAATATACGAATGGAGCACCAAGTGGAAAATTAAATTTAATATAAGTAAATGTCATGTGTTAAATATGGGAAGAAGTGTGAATAAACCAAATTGGGAGTACAGGATGGGAGACAATATAATTAGCAAGGCCGAAAAAGAAAAGGACTTAAGGTTGATTATACAAGATAACTTGTCGCCAGAGAAACATATTAACCCGGCAACGGCGAAGGGGGGGTATTGAAATAGCTGCCCATGGGCGAGCATATTGGCTCCATTCAGGCCTATAATCGTCATTTTACGATAAATATCGTTATTACTTATTCATATGAGCCTATTTTACCTTCACTATGAAGATAGTAACCTGTAACAACAATAAAACAAGTGAAAATATAATTTTTCTGGTCAAAATCGCAAATATAGATGGACCAGCCCATTCATGAATTATGGAGAAAATTGAGGCAACCCCTCCCTCCACGAGGCCTCAAGCCACACTGAGCCTACTCATTCACACACGCGGTTGTATAACATACTCGCTAGGCACGTAAGCACATCCTCCACACATTTTGCTAATGTTAGCACAAAAATATACCAACGAATTAGGGAATAACAGGGAAAATAGGTGATAATTGAAGGGGGAGGGGAAAAGGGGGAAGGAGGGGATGTGGAGGAGTGATATGAGGGTACAGTGGAGCCCCCATCCTCGCTACACCGGTCTTCGTTGATTCAATTCTCGCACCACACACCAAATATTCCCCATTTCAATTCTCGCGCCAAAAGCCTCATTCCTCGCATCAAAATCCCAGCCGAAACCCGAAAAATAGCAAAAATAACGAAAAATTCAACATAAAACTAGAAAACAAACAAAAACAATAATTTTGTTTTAACATAACGAAAGAATCTGCCAGTAGCTTGCCGTTTAGAGACGAAATCCGAGTGAATCCGAGATCCGATCGTCAAATGCGCAAGATGCCGCCATCTTTGTATGACGTCATCACTAAGCAGACGCTTGCAGTTTAGCTAGTATCTGTGTTGACAAAACAACCGTTTGCATGCCTTTTTGTGCCTGAACCCCTTATCTCTCGCGTTTATTATAACCTCTAGTACAGCTAGTGATAGGGATGGTTGGCCTGGTGGTAGCAATGAAGGAATTTCATGCTCAAAACACAGCAAAGACCAGTCCAATCGGACGAAAGCGATTGAATTGCCTAGCCTAGACGATGTTAGCCTAGGCTAGGCTAAATATGACAATGATTTATAATAAAAACTGTGTGGTAAGTAATCTTCTCATAATACGTATTTATACGTCTTTTCCTCATAATATGTATTTATTGGATGTATTTGGGGCGAAATGGGTACTTGAGGGGTGGCTGGACGAATTTAGAACCTAGGCCTAGGCTAGGCCTAAAAAAATTCGCATGATAGAAACAATGCCCCAATCTACAGTATTTATGGTTAGGACTGTCATTTAGCCATGTCTACATTATTATTTACAATGCATAACACTGGGAAAAAGTGCGGTAATTGTTTAGATATTGGGCCTTTTTTTTCTAGTTATTAAAAACTTATTCTATGGTGTATTATATGATACAGTATAATGCATAAAATTTAATTTGTGTACAATAAAACATGTTTTCATAGGCAAAATATAGAAAAAGACGCAAATTTTGGCATGAGCACGGAACCGATTGAATTTTCCCCATAAGAACAGTGCCCCGATCTTGGCTGTTTCAATCCTAGCTCTATTTCTGCGGAACCGATTAGAAGCTAGGATGGGGGCTCCACTGTATAGGGAAAAAAAAAATAAAAAAAAAATTGTTTAGTGCTACTGGGGCCATTTAAATGGGTTTTTTAGGCCTCCCTCTTAAGAGCTTTGCCGCCGTCGCCCAGTAAAACCTCTTATGAGCTTTTCCGCCGTTTACGGGTTAACAAGCTCTTTAGCGGAATGTATGCAATGGCCGGGAATATGAAAGTTGCTCTGAACTACTGTACTTGGATGAGAACATGTTAGCAAAAATTATAAAAAGTATGATTAGACCAAGACTTGAGTATGCAGCAGTGGTGTGGTCCCCGCATCTTAAAAAGCATACTCACAAGTTAGAAAGAATCCAGAGAGCAGTTACTAGATTGGTTCCAAGTCTCAGAGAACTGCCATATGAAGGGAGGCTAGAAAAATTAAATCTACCGAGTCTAAAGGAGAGGAGAGACATGATAATGATGTACAAATTCACGCTAGGGCTGGAGAGGCTGGAGAGGCTGGATAAGGAGGATATAATATTTATGGATACAGGAATAACTAGAGGCCACAGCTACAAAGTAAAAAAACCTACCTGAAAGAACGATATCAGGAAGTTTAGCTTCCCCTATAGATGTATTGACAAATGGAATAGGCTGGAGGAGGGGCAAGGAACATCCATATTTTCAAGAAAAAATTGGATGAAAGAAGACTGAGAGACGGGACAACACGAGCTTAGCTCAACTCCTGTACACTACAATTAGGTAAACAATTAGGTAAATACTGTACATTTTATGTGGTGGATTGTGTTCTTTTATTTAATAAATTTTATTTTAGTAAGCGTTGTTTCCACATAGCGATTTTGATAAGTTATTTTGCCTTTATATTGTCTTTGTCCAAGTTTTGGTTTGTTTAGTTTGCAAGTTTTACATTTTAATTGACTATTAATTTTCCCAAGCCATCCAGACAAGTTCGGTTGGCTGAAACACAAGTCTGGATTGAAATGCCTGTCCGAATCTCTTGGGTTTCCGGATCTGCGAGGTTCTACTGTACAGTACATACTTTGATTGTAAAAGTAGTTCTTAAACAGCTGGATGTATGGGTAACTGTATATAATTTTTAATTTATTATATATATACACTTCTGTACTCAGTTAAATGAAAATTAACTTAATGTTCCTTTAGGAAAATTTCCAATTGCAACACAGCAATTATGTGGGACCTTTCAGCTCCAGTGACACCTTGCCACTTCTAGGGTCTATGTGGGAGTGTTAGGATCAGCACATTGCTACCAAATACAGGGTCATATATCTTTACTGTTGCCACATGTTTTAGGTCAATCACCCGGACAAGATGCTGGAAAATTAAACTGGTCAACAAACTGGATAAACTTTAAAGCAAACACACACTCTATGACTTAAACATTGGGCACAGATTCTATAATAACTTAGTGTACTATAATTTCCATTTTCCTCTTACCTTTCCAAACCATCACAGTGAGGTACGGTGGTGGTGGTGGTAGACTGCTGACTGACACTCTCCTGGGATTCGGACTGCCTGGATGTTGGAACCTTAAGCTGTTGCGCTTCAGTCAGCACCTTTAGTCTGTTTGCTTCAGCCTCTTGTGCTGCCCTCTCTTGTTCCTGCTTGGCTTTCTCTTCTTTCTTTACATCTGCAGAAATATGTTGTAGTCACGCTCAACAGTTGTGTCACACATTCACAGTTTTCATAATTTTATTGTCTATATAAGAAAAAAAAGAAAAAAAAAAAAAAAAAAAAACACAACAACATATTAAGTTTAAAGGCCTTCTGCATATGTGTTAAGGACATATTTTCCTGCTAGAGGGAAGACAGAGGCAAAACAGTTTGCCTAGGCAGGGACTCAGCACGGAAGAACAGTTTTTTAGTACAAGAGGAGGAACACCATCCGCTCCATACGCCTTCTTTGTATTAACCCTCCAGCCCCGGCTATTGTATTCTATAATTTCCCCGAAACCCGGGGGTTTTGGCTGAAAAATGTCTACGCCTAGGCTACCGTATCTTTGTTATTTTGACTGCTTCCGCATTCCCGCGCATCCCCAAGCGTAGATGTGTTTCGTACCTGTAGAATGGCATTGAGTAGAGCTCTCTAAGTCAACTGGTTCAGTTGTGATGACGATTTCCGTGGAGATAACTTTGTGGCGATATCAGCCACTTATCATTACTTTTCACTACTTAACAATAACATGCAGGCACACACAAACAAGGACGCCTCTCCTTCTTGTGGTCGGAGATGCGCGGCGTCGGTCCAACCGGCTGTTGTTTACATGCGTCGGACGGACGGCTTTCAAAACAAGCTTACAGGCTTTCAAGCTGCCGGAGCCTCAGAGCCCTACCGGGTTCCGCGGGGGATATTTGTTATGGGTGCCTCAGAGCCCTACTGTGGTAAACTATCAATGGAAGTTAAATATTACTAAGCTATAATGAATCAAATAAAATCAATCTAAATGAAAACTACTCTATATCTAAATTGAATTCAATCTGAAACAAGCTAATTTATATCCAAAGGTCTCACATAATAAATGTATATATAGGGTAAGGTTATAAGGGTTAATATTAGCCAGGAATTAACTCACCAATAGTTCCACGTGGCAATGAGGCAAGGGAGAACGTTTTACCCAATATGGCGGTGGACAATGGGGAACGAGACTTCGGTCCCAAGACTCGAGTCAAGTTAAAGAAAGAATAAATTATTACATGGGAATGGACATGAATAATATGCTCATCTATCAGTCAGTCATGATGTCGATGAGAGCGTCGTGATGGTGTAGCTGTGTGTATTGCTGTATGTGTATTGCGGAAAAATTAGATGTTGACTGGTTGGTGTTCGTGAAGGCTCTGGCATACCTCAAAAGCACACCTTGCTGCCTTGGCAAACCGCCAGGAGCCCAAATTATCGTACCGCATTTAGGTTGCTCTATACGATAAATTATATTAATATATACGATAAATTCATATATACTACATAAGACCATGGCAATATTGCTTAATAGCATATTAGGCCTTTTATAACTTAACTTATTTACAATCTTATAATATACGATCTACTCGTCCTACGTCGTTCTGTAGGAGAGATCATGACGTCACAGAGACATAAGAGATCACAAAAGAGTCATATTCTATCGTATTTATACGATACACTCCCCCCACAAAAAAGACCTGAACCCCACCTTAAACCTTAAGTTGCCCAGAGGCTATCTTCTGACGCCACAAGTCGACGGCGCCAGCAGCAGCGCGTCTGGGACGTGTCCCGGTCCGAGAATGATCACCATCAGTAAGAGGTGAGTCGTTCCTTTGAGAATCCTCGGACCCAGCAATAACAGGTGGAGCCTCAGATTGCAATGCGGAATCGAGCTCCAAAGCATACAAACGTGCGATAGGACGAACAGTAGTTCCAGTGGCTGTCTTTAATAGCGCCACCCGCTCTACAGAATCTGCCCCCTTGTATACCTCCAATACGCGGCCTAATTTCCAGTATAAACGAGGACTATCTTCTTTAATTAAAACAACTTCACCAACTGTAGGTGCCGTTGGTCTACCAGAGGGAGTAACACTCCTTTCCCTCAATGCTAGCAGATATTCACTAATCCACCGTTTCCTAAAATCCTCGATTATCCTGGATATATACTGGTATCTCTTAGACACCGCTACCTCAGAGTACAACGAGGGATCCTCTAACTCTACTATGGACTGAAAATCAGATGGAAACGCAGTCAATGGTTTTCCATATAGCAAGTGAGCTGGCGTTAATGGTAGTGGTTCTTGCAGGTCGGTGTACACATATGTAAGAGGGCGATCATTCACGACTGCCTCTATCTCTGTGAGGACTGTCGTCAACTCACTCTTCTTTAATAGAGCACGTCCTACAACCGCTCTGAGTCCTGACTTTACTATGCCGACACATCGTTCCCACATTCCACCAAACCAAGGTGCCTTAACTGGAATGAACCTCCATTCGCACTTCTTCTCTCCCAAAAAAGTGATGACAGTAGGATCACTACTCATATCCTTTAGATATTTTGATGCTTGGACATAAGTGGGAGCATTGTCGCTAAGAATGAGTTGAGGGAATGAACGACGGGCACAAAACCGTCTGAACGCCAGCATAAATTCTTCGCTAGACATATTATCACATAGTTCTAGGTGTACCGCTCGAGACGTCGCACAGGTAAACAATAATATATAAACCTTTTCATGCTCCCTCGTCTTCAATGCCCCTGTGTAATCTAATCCTACCGCTTGGAAAGGTTCTACGTGCTTTACACGGCATTCAGGTAGAGGTGGAGCTGGTCCAGTTACATACGGTTTACCCTTTAGTCTCTGGTATATTACAAACTTTCTCACTACGCGTCGAGCTACTTGTCGAACTCTGGGTATCCACCATGTGAGACGTAAATTTGATATAATATGACATACCCCGTAGTGTTTTACTTCCCTATGTGCACGTATGATCAATAGATCAGTAACGTGATGTCTTGTTGGCATAAGTATAGGTCGGTTTGTGCCGTCTGGTACACCCGACCACTTCAGGCGACCCTCACACCTGATGAGGCCATTGTCTAGGTGCAACCTTAGTTGACGCACTATATTAGGCATTAATGTCTTATTCGAGCTTTTCAAGGATTCTAATTCATTGGAAAAGGTTTCTACTTGAACCCATTTGATCAAAGTTACTTCAGCTGCTTTAAATTCACGAGCATCAATGTTGTGACCCCTGTTGCAGAGTTGGCCCGTTACTTTAAGCTTGAGATTGGATACATATCGCAATACCCAAGCTACAACTCTGACTAGTTTATTATAGTCACCGAATCTTGCCCACTTTATGATAGGACCCGGTGGCTCATTTGGTTGGGCTGTAACTGCCACTGTTTCCAGTGGCAGAAGTCCCTCACCAACAGCATGCCATATAGTCCATTCACTTTCATGGAGCAGCCACTTTGGACCATGCCACCACAATTCGGACTTCATTAACTGGCTAGCCGTTATACCCCTAGTTATGAGATCACTAGGGTTTTCCTTTGTATTTACATAATGATAAGCAACGTCTGGCAAAAGGGCTCTAATCTCATCTACCCTATTCCGCACATAAACTGGCAGAGACTTCTTGCTATGTATCCAGTTGAGTGCGACCTGACTATCGCACCATACATGAACGATTTCAATATTTAATTCGCTCTCATATGCTGCGCGTACATGTTGCACCAGACGTGCTAATAGCAGCATGGCAGTCAATTCCATTTTAGGGATAGTTACCTTTTTAACCGGGGCTACCTTGGCCCGGGCTGTAACTAAATGTGCCCCAAATGAAGTAACAACATATATGGCTACCCCGTATGCCGTGGCGCTAGCATCGCAAAACGTGTGTAACGTAACGTCACCGAACGCCGCCACTTTACGAGGTATAGGTTTAGTACATAGGATGGAATATTCATTCAACAACAATGTCCCTTGGTCATTCAGGTCCTCGGGCAAACTGTCATCCCATCCTATTTTACGTCTCCAAACTTCCTGCATTAGAATCCTAGCTCTTATGGTAACGGGTAATGCTAGACCCAAAGGATCAAAAAATTGCGCAACTTTGCTCAACAGACTTCTTTTTGTGTGCGCTCCTGTCTGCTGAGCAAAAGACCTTGTTTGAAAAGTTAGTATGTCATGTTTAGATTGCCAGATCATCCCCAAATTTCTGGACTTTTCCTGGTTAAGAGATGCCGTACCATCCACTTGTATTAAACTCTGAAGATCTTCACTATTAGTAACCCACTCGCGGAGAAATAGATGTGCATCCGCAAACAATCTGCGTGCTTGCCAGTATGCATACAACAAATCATCTTGACTATCGCTAGTACCCTGCAAATTGTCAATGTATAATCCGCGAGATAGTTTACTTGTGTCCTCATGAGTGTCAGCTAGATTTTTTCTGATTGTGGCATTTAACAAAAACTGCGAGCAAGTGGCCCCAAAGAGTACAACCCGAAAACGGTATATTATGATGGGACTTTCAGAGTCGCTAATGTCGCCGAACCAAAGAAAGCGGGTAACATCTCTATCTTCCTCCTTTAGCTTGACCATCAAGAATGCTTTCTCGATGTCACTGGTATAGGCGTACTTTCCCAGCCTAAACCGCAATAGATGTTGGGACAGGTCCGACACCATGGACGGACCTGTCAACAGGCAGTCATTCAGACTGGGTTGTTGACCTTGGTGGGCAGAACAGTCATACACCACCCGTATTGGTGTGGTGACGCTGTCTTTCTTTACCCCATGATGGGCCAGATAGTGAACCCTACCCTTCTTACACGGTTCCTTGACATCGACTCTCTCTATAAAGCCCCTATCCTCATAACTCCGAAATACATCGTCATACGCCTGGCGCGTGCTCGGTTCGTTAGACAATTTCCGCTGCAATGCGCGCAAGCGACCTAATGCCAAACCATAGTTGGTAGGCAGGCTTATCTCACTGTTCTTCCAGGGTAAACTAACTTTATATTGCTTGTCTGAGGCACAGTAGCACACAGACTCGTCAAACCTTTGTAGCGCAACTTCCGAGTCATAATCAGTCTCCATAGGATTAATGCCTATGTGATCCAATCTCCACAGTCGTTCCAGGTCGAACTCGGCAGCCATCTTAGGGTCACTAGGTTGGGAATCCTCCCTTCCCAACTCCTCTTCCGCGGTTACATTGACTCTATATATCGAGACCGTGTCGACCAGGACCTTTGACTGTGTAGTATGCACCTTTCCGCTCATGCAGTATCCAAATTTGGTGGGGATTAAAATTACACCACACATCTTTTTAAATCCAGGGTATACTACTTCATAATAATCATCCACACCAAGTAGAACATGCACCTCACTCTGATTTCCCATGGGATCTGACAAGTTAACCCCTTTGCTACGTAATGCGTGTTCCACCTTCTTCACACCCACAGATACATATTCTGGTAGGGTGTCTACTACGATACAAGTCATAAAGTACCGGTTTTTACGATAGAAATATGAAATCTCCGCTATCTCGTAGTCTTGTTTATCAGTAACCCCTGTGAAGCCCTGTAATCGAAGAGTCTCAGCCCCTACGATTCGGTGCTTCAATCCCACTAGTACGGACCTCTTTATAAAGGAACGTTGAGACCCTTGATCTAGAAGTACCCGACATACCTTGTTAATGTCATTACCTTCCATGGGAATCTGTATTGTGGGCAATATAGTGGTGTCTTGCGTGCTACCTAGTGCCACAGTTGTAGTACCCTCCTTTTTGACGTCTTTGACTTTATCTGCTGTAGGACACAGCTTATCAAAGTGATGTCCTTTGCAGTGGCGACAGGGCCTTAAGTATGTAGCAGTACATTGTCCCTGCTTACCATGTTCTTTACTTAGACAACCTACACATAGCTTCAATCTTTTCGCCTGTGCTAGTTTTGTCTCATTTGTTGGGTATTTTACGCAGAAACTCCATTTATGATTGTTGTTACATAGCTTACATAGAATCTGAGCAGGTTTCTTATACGCACCCTCTTTCTTTTCTTTAGTCCCCACTGTCATGCTTATTGTTCCCCTCTTCTCCACATTCTCACTCCCTCCCGACACATACATTCTCCCTTTGTTCAACTGTAGATTATTGATCTCCTTACTGAACTGAGTTTTGAACTCCCCCAGCTCAAATGATCTTACCTTATCAAGTATTGCCATAGGAAGCTTCTGACGCAAGATAATGACTATCATTTCCTGCATGGTAAGCCCTAGGGTGTCTAGCGATCGAGTATGGCACTCCATATTTGCCCTGAAGTTTGTCAACTCATCAACCTTATACTGTGGTTCTGCGAGCCCCAACAAGGCAACGACATGGGCCATCTTCAACTGCTCTCTATCCCCGTATGTGGACTCTAATAAGTGTACCGCTTCAAGATAACTACCACCCACTACTGCAAAACCCTCTATTAAATGTAAGGCCTCTCCTTCCATTTGTCCCTTCAGATAGTGAAACTTGCGGACATTATCCAAAGAGGATTCATGAACCGTAGATCGAAATACGTCCCAAAAAGCTAACCACTCGGTTAACTTGCCCCCAAATGTAGGAAGATTGAGCTTTGGGAGGTGTACAGTATGTTTTGGGTCAGCCCTTCTATGGGCCTCATTATCGCCTCCCTTCTTACTCGCGACAGCACGCTGTAATAGGTACTTCGCTCTAAAGACAGGTTCGTCATAGAGGGCGCGATTATCACACTCTGTAACTATCTCTTCCTCCTCTGTCATGTCAGCCACAATCACCTCACTCAGAGCCGTAATACGACCGTGGGTAACCTGGACGTTTTCTAATCTAGCCTCCAATTCCTCTAGTTCAGCAGTAGTGATGAAAGTGTTGACGTCCACAATTAGCCTATTTAATACTCCCCGAAGTCCCGCCCTTTGATTTTTAGGGGCTTTGATCAGCACCCTACTAGACGGTGTCTCTTTATCGTTTTTATCCATTTTGCATGTGAGCCTATAGGCTATGTATCTAAATGTTACGTTACAAAAACAACGGCCAAATAATAGTCTAATTAAGAGACGCCAACCGGCGGACTTCTATGTTATGGAGAAAAAACAGTACACTAAATAGCAATACCTACTAATGGATCATATTGAACAAGAAGAAATGTTAGGTCAGGTCATATGTCACAGGAAGTCTGAAACGGAAAAGAACATTACTGGGGAAAGATGATGGGTGGGATGCAGGACTTAGGCAGGCGCAATGACACAACCCTGCATTCCGGCTCTAACCATCGCTTGGCTAGCCTTGCCAGTTTATCATAGAGTTGTTCCTGCATCCTGTTATATGTCCCCTTGTTCATTGCCTTAAAATCCATTACTGGTAGCTAATTCCCGGGTCTGGGCACCAATGTGGTAAACTACCAATGGAAGTTAAATATTACTAAGCTATAATGAATAAAATAAAATCAATCTAAATGAAACTACTCTATATCTAAATTGAATTCAATCTGAAACAAGCTAATTTATATCCAAAGGTCTCACATAATAAATGTATATATAGGGTAAGGTTATAAGGGTTAATATTAGCCAGGAATTAACTCACCAATAGTTCCACGTGGCAATGAGGCAAGGGAGAACGTTTTACCCAATATGGCGGTGGACAGTGGGGAACGAGACTTCGGTCCCAAGACTCGAGTCAAGTTAAAGAAAGAATAAATGATTACATGGGAATGGACATGAATAATATGCTTATCTATCAGTCAGTCATGATGTCGATGAGAGCGTCGTGATGGTGTAGCTGTGTGTATTGCTGTATGTGTATTGTGATTAGAGGCACAAAAGCACGATCAACTGAGGGCGGAAAAATTAGATGTTGACTGGTTGGTGTTCGTGAAGGCTCTGGCATACCTCAAAAGCACACCTTGCTGCCTTGGCAAACCGCCAGGAGCCCAAATTATCGTACCGCATTTAGGTTGCTCTATACGATAAATTATATTAATATATACGATAAATTCATATATACTACATAAGACCATGGCAATATTGCTTAATAGCATATTAGGCCTTTTATAACTTAACTTATTTACAATCTTATAATATACGATCTACTCGTCCTACGTCGTTCTGTAGGAGAGATCATGACGTCACAGAGACATAAGAGATCACAAAAGAGTCATATTCTATCGTATTTATACGATACATACCGGGTCTGAGGGGTTAAGCCCAGAGAGGACAGAAAGTACATCCTTAGAAGAGATTATTATATTATGCATAAGTAAGAGAGAGGGGGGTGGACAGGGAGGAATAGCAGCAGAATAATCCAAGGTTGAGTTGTTGTTGTTGTTGTTGTCGTTCCCTAGGCTGCCTGACCGAACAGCCCAGAGTCCTTAAGGAAGGCCATGGCCACAGACGGGCTTTCCCACAGGGCTCTCAAGGGGTGTAGATTATGTTGTTGGCGTAAGTGATTGTGTGGAATGCAGTCTTCTATGATGTATGGGGTGCCGTGTTGCATCCTGGGCAGGTGTCGACAACGGAGTTATCCAGTATTCCAGTCTCTTCTGATAGCTCAGAAGAGCTGGATGGTGCCCACATCTCAGCCTGGCCAGGTGGACTCTGTCCTCGCGAGGACATACCTTTACAGGTATGTATTTTGTATTATTTTATTTTTTTTAATGAATAGTTTAATCAGACCCCTGAGTTACAACATGTAACTCTCGAAGGGCTGGCCTTAGCAAAAACCAAGGATTCGGCAATAAAGAGAATGGGGTCATGGATTAAAGAAAACAAAGATGAGCAGGGAGAAGCAAAGCAGGTCGGGACGGGATTAATCAGATTTCACCAGTAAGTGAACAAGATTTAAGAAAACGAATGAGACGATATATGGAAAAGGCGGGAGAGTCCTTCAAAATTTCAGAAAACGTTTTCTTGCCAAAATATAGCGTACGAGGACGGGAATAAAGAGGGCATTCATTAATAATATGACGAACAGTGAGAGGAACACGGCATGGCAAGCAATCAGGGTGCGGTTCATGGGGCGACGACATCAAATAACCATGGGTCAATCTAGTATGGCCTATGCGTAGGCGTGTGAGTAATGCTTCGAGGGAATGGGAGGGCTGTATCTAAGATTGCCACAAACAGGGTGTCTTTAATTAATAGAATGCACTATTGTTCATATCTTCTCAAATTGCAAATTTGTTTTGATATTTTATCTATTATCA
Organism: Paralithodes platypus; assembly: GCA_032716605.1. NCBI lineage: Eukaryota > Metazoa > Arthropoda > Malacostraca > Decapoda > Lithodidae > Paralithodes > Paralithodes platypus. The sequence continues at coordinate 37,528,787 of CM064521.1, forward strand.
GGATTGAAATATATTTGTTCTATATTTATACAGAATTTACCAAAACATCCTGAACTTCCCAATTGACTAATTCCTTGAATATGACCAGAGTACATTAATATATGTGTGACTAGTTTGGTTGGGAAACAAATTCACTTGTTCATATAGTAATGTACATTCTTGGTTCTGTGTATTATTATTTCATAATAATATTTGGCTAAATCTTCAATGCATTGTTTCCACATACAGTAGTGATTTTGATAAGTTCTCTTGTCTTTATATTGTGCAGTTCTTATTTTAGTTTGTTTGTTTTGCAAATTTTGCATTTTAATTGCATTGTTCTTTTAATTTGTATTTCAGTGGCTGCTGCAAAGGTTTATGAAATTTGTCTGTACTGTATTTATTGAATCAGACAAAAAAGGTAAGACTACAGAAAATAAGAACATGTATGTACTGTATGTATGTATATATAGGGAGGGAAGAGAATGTGATAGGAGTTGTGACGGAGGAGGAGAACAGGGTGGAGGTGTCACAGGGAGAGACAGGAGACAAAGTTGCAGACCCAGTAGTGCTAAAGGGGGAGTAGGGTACTGACAGGAGGAGCGGGATGGTGTAGTTGCTGAAGGAATGGTAGATGGATTAAGGAATATATGTTTAGTAATGTGGATGTGTTTACCCAGGACAAGAAAAGAGAACTGATATGTAGGTTGCAGGATGAAGAGGAAAAACCTGATGTCATAGCCTTACAGGAAGTAAGACCAAAAATGCTAGAATTGAAAGGGAACTGGTGGAGTATAGTTTGGAGGGTTATGAGTTATATGAGAGGAATGCTATTAGAGCAGAGGTCGGAAGAGGACTGTTTATTTATGTAAGAAAAGAGCTCAAGGTTAATGAGGTGGATATGAGACAGCAGTATTGTGAGTATTTGTGTATTGAAGTAAAATGTGCAAGAGGATCAATTCTAATTGCCTCTATATATAGAAGCCCAAATAATAGTAGGGAAGAGGATGATAACCTACTGAAAGCAATGGAGGAAATAGATAATAATGAGAACAAATATAAGATTTTGATTGGAGATTTCAATTTGCCAAGGATCAACTGGGCAAATTGTACTACTCCAGCGGGACAGTGTAGCCTGGAAAACAAGTTTATAGAGAAAGTGAGAGATTGTTTTTTAACGCAACATATTACAGAGATGACAAGATATAGAGATGGGATGCAGGGGATTGTACTTTATTTGATTTTTAGCAATGAGGAGGATATAGTGGAACATGTCAATGTGGATAGCCCTATAGGTCATAGTGACCATGCCTGTATAAGCTTTAGTTGCAATATTAAAACAGAGAGGGATAATAGAAGCAATAAAAAAATATACATGTATGATAGAGCAGATTATGAGCTGCTGAGACGGTGTTTGGACATTGACTGGGGGGAATACTTGAACGGTGAAGACGCTGAAGGAATGTGGAGGAAAATTAGAGTTAAACTGGAGAATGCTGTATCCAAAAGTGTACCAGTAAGGGAATATAAGGATAAAACAAAATTGAGGAAAAGAACGAACCCAGAATTGCCAATGAAAAGAAAGCTTTGGACATTGATTAGAAGAAAGAAATGATTGTGGGAAAGACTAAAATTGTTAAAAAAGAACAGGGGGTCTAGTATAGAAGCTAAAGAAGTGGATCTGGAACGCAGACCAATAAACAATAAAATAAGGTGGGAGACAAGGAGGGGGGTGAAGGAGAGGGAGAGAGAGATTGCTAGAAATGTGAAGGATAATCCAAAAATATTCTGGAAGTACATTCAGGAAAAGTTAACAAGAAGAGTAGGGATCCCAGAGCTGGTAGGGGGGTTGGATGATGGGATTAGAGCGGAGACTGATAAGGAGAAAGCAGAGGTGCTGGGGAAATACTTTAGGGGGGTACTAACAGTGGAGTCGGATGATGCAGTGCCTACTATTCCCATCAAACAGGCACCGGCACTAGAACTAATAGAGTTTTCCCATGCTAGAATAAGAAGGGCTATAGAAAAAATTAACAGAAGTAAGTCCCCGGGACCGGATGGGATACACCCAAGAATCATAAAGGAAGGAGGTGAGATGTTGGTAGAGCCATTGAAAATTTTATTTGAGGTATCGTTTAATACAGGACAAATCCCGATGGACTGGAGAGAGGCGAACATAACAGCTATATTTAAGAAGGGAAAGAGAAATGACCCATGAAATTATAGACCAGTCAGTTTGACAAGTGTTGTGTGTAAACTAATGGAAACGGTAATTAGAGAAGGAATAATGGAGTATATGAAATCAAACCAACTTTTCAGTGGGAGACAGTTCGGATTCTTGCCGGGGAGGTCGACGGTACTACAGCTAATTAAGGTGGTAGATGATTGGATGGAAATTCTAGAGGATGGTGATGTAATAGACGTGGTATATTGCGATTTTATGAAGGCCTTCGATAAGGTCCCACATAAAAGGTTAATAGAGAAAGTTAGAAGCTATAATATAGGGGAGAAATGTGTGAAATGGGTAGAAGCCTTCCTGAAAGATCGGAGACAGAGGGTACTGGTGAATGGAATAGGCTCGGGGTGGAGGGAAATTACAAGTGGGGTACCTCAGGGATCTGTGTTGGGACCACTACTGTTCGTTATATTTATCAACGACTTACCTGAAGTTATAACTAATGGAAGTGAGGTATACCTGTATGCGGATGACACTAAGCTGTATAGAAGAGTGAGGAGTAAGGAAGATGTGGGTTTGCTTCAAGGAGATGTGGAGGGCATGAAGGGATGGTCTGAGCATTGGTTAATGCCTTTTCATCCAAAAAAATGCAAATACATGCAGATTGGGACAAGCAAGATAGACAAGGTAGGATACAGTATGTATGAAGCGATGGAGGAAGTGAATGCAGAAAAGGATATAGGAGTAGTGATAGACAATAAGTTAAATTTCTCAGAACATTTAGCGGAAAAGATAAACAAAGCCAATAGAATTGTAGGGCTGATAAGGAGGACATCTGAGTGTGAAATGGAGGGAGAGTAAGAAACTGTTCTGGAAAGAAGTCAAGAAAGTTAGGGAAGGTAGCAAGGGAAACAGTAAGGGTGTGAAAGATAAGAATGGGGGAATACTAGCCGAGAAGCAAGAGAGAGTCGAAAGATGGAGGGAGTACTTCAATGAGTTGCTAAATGTAAGGAATGAAGAGCCAGCAAACATAGCTGGATATGGTATGGGAGGGAGAAGAAGAGAAGTAGTGGAGGAGGAGGTGGGGATCAGGTCAGAAGTGTGGGAAGCCATGAAAAGAGTGAAGTTGGGGAAAGCACCAGGAACAGATGGAGTGTGTGGGGAAATGTTGAGGTATGGTGGTGAGATAGTGATCGAATGGTATGGAAAATGTGCAAACTAGCATGGGAGAAGGGGAGTGCACCCGATGACTGGAAGACTGGTATAATAGTCCCCCTATATAAGGGCAAAGGGGAAAGAGGAGTGTGTGGTAACCACCGAGGAATATGTCTTCTAAGTGTAGTAGGGAAGGTATACAGTAGGGTAGTGATTGAGAGTGAGAGTGAGAATGGAGAAATGGATAGGCGACGAGCAGGGAGGTTTTTAGGAAGGGAAGAGGATGTGTAGATCAGATTTTTACCCTGAATTGTGTTGTGGAGAAATATCTGGAGAAGAAGCAAAAGGTGCATGTTGCCTTTATGGACTTGGAGAAGGCCTATGAAAGAGTGGATAGAGAAGGTTTGTGGAAAGTACTTAGAATATACGGAGTAGATGGCAAGTTGCTGAAAACAGTGAAGAGCATGTATGAGGGTGCAAAGGCGGCAGTACGTGTGGAGAGTGAGCAGAGCGAGTTCTTTAACCTGAATGTTGGTTTGAAACAGGGGTGTGTGATGTCCCCGTGGTTGTTTACTGTATATATGGATGGAGTCATGAAAGAAATACTATCAAGAGCAGTGGATGTTGGTGTATCGCTGAAAAGGGAGGGAATTGAGTGGAAGCTACCTATACTGCTGTTTGCGGATGATACAGTTCTGATGAGTGATAATGAATGGGAGTTGCAGGGTCTGGTAAATGAGTTTGGAACAGTGTGCGAAAAACGGAATTTGAAGGTAAATGCGGGGAAGAGCAAGGTTATGGTCTTCGAAAGGGATGAAGTCACAGAGTGTGAGGTGAAGCTGAACGGTCAGGCTATGGAGATCGTCAACTCTTTTAAGTATCTGGGCAGTGTGTTGAGTAAAGATGGGACTATGGATGAAGAAGTGCGGGAGAGGGTACAACAGGTTGTACTGAAAGCAGTAACAAGAAATAGGGTGGTCAGTATGGAAGTGAAGAAGTCCTTGCATGACAGTGTGGTAATCCCGACACTGACTTACGGAAGCGAAGCATGGACGTTGGTTGAGAGACTCAGACCAAGAGTGAGAGCAGTGGAAATGAATTACTTAACCCTTAAAGAGCGGTGCTCGACTTAAGTCGTGCACCAATTTGCAGCAAGTTAGGAGCATTATTAAGGCTTTTAAAGGGTTAAAATCGAGTGCAAATGGCCGGGAGAGCAGCGGGCCAGACAGCCGACTCTCAGGGCTTACCGCCGCCCATTAACTCATGTTCCCTGTGTTCTCGAGAGGCCGGCAGTGTAGCCAGTAGTGAGCATAGCTGGGAAAAATATACCGATATATGCTAAACTTCCATGTTCGTGGCACCACTGCAATAGAACCACGAGTGCTACGTAGCTCGTTCTGGTCTCATTTTGAAGCTTTTAGTGCCTAGTTTTTTTGCTAAATAATTTTGTTTTCATGCAGATGCTTGATTTATCATGCAGGAGGGCCTGAATATGCCCAAATGAGCCCAAAACACCCCACTAGACAAGGGTTAAGAAGTGCGTGCGGAGTTACATGGAGGGATAGACAGACTAATGAGGAAGTAAGAAGGAGGTGTGGTGTGGAGGTAGATGTGCTGGAAAGTGTGAAAAGGAATAACTTGAGATGGTTCGGCCATATGGAATGTATGGAAAGCGAGAGAATGACTAAGAGGGTGTACGAGAGCAAGGTGGAGGGACAGAGAGGGAGAGGTAGACCGAAAGAGAGGTGGAAGGATGGAGTGAGGAAGTACAGTAGGGTCCCGCATAAAACGTGTTCGCATAAAACGAGTCTCGATTAAAACGACCGACCTAAAATTCGCTTTGTACGAAATATCGTCGCTTTGTATGAAATGTCGTTCGCTTTGTACGAAATATCGTCGCTTTGTATGAAATGTCGTTCGCTTTGTACGAAATATAGTTCGCTTTGTACGAAATATCGTTCGCTTTGTACGAAAATTTTCGCTTACAGTGAACATTGACGATATTGCGCCACCAAAATGCTGCGTTCACATAAAACGAAATCGCATAAAACGCCCTCGTTTATCGACCATAAACTCGTTTTATGTGAGACCCTACTGTATATGAACGAAGGCGGTGCTGGTTGGGGGGAGGGGCGTCGACTGACTGGGGACAGAGGTGCATGGGGGAGGTTCGTTCGTGGCCACCCCTTCGGGGATCACGGCGTCAGGCAATAGATAAATAGATAAAGAGGACATTTGTGTCACTTGACGAAGAAATCTTCAGGAATCTCCATACAGCGCTGGTTAGGCCGCACCTGGAATATGCGAACCAGGTGTGGGCTCCATATATGGTAGAGGATATAGAAGCAGTGGAGAAAGTGCAGAGGAGAGCTAGCAAGCTAGTACCAACATTGAAGAACGCGGGCTATGAGCAGAGGTTGAGGACACTTGGGCTTCCGACACTGGCATATAGGAGAAAGAGAGGGGATATGATAGAGACTTTTAAGATAGTGTCAGGAAAGTATGATGAGGAAGTGTGTGAAGGTATCTTCTTGATGCAGGAGGGAACAAGAACGAGAGGACACTCTAAGAAAATTTACAAAGAAAGAAATAGGCTTGAGAAGGCAAAGAACTCATTTTGTGATAGAGTGGTAAATGAGTGGAACGCACTGCCCCAGTATGTAGTCGATTCCGAATCAATAAGGGAGTTTGAAAGTAATCTTGATAAAGCATGGGGAAGACAAGATTTGAAGTTTGATTATAAAGCAAAAATACAGAATAGTAAAAATGTTGCGTCTGCTACCGCCGCCGCCAACACCGTGAACGACCGCAGCAGTGCAAGTACAGTACTGGTACTGAGCTGGATACACAGGCCTAGTTTGCCTTTTTCCAGAGGATCTACTGTAAGAAACTGTAAGTATATACTCAGGCACATACCCCATTGCTGGGGGTGGCCAACTCGAGACAGAGCCCGAACAGAAACCTTTAAAGTTCAAATTCTTAGGGTCGAGGACCACTTTCGCGTCCCCTCGCCCCTTTCTCTGTCTCGTTGAGTAGGAGAATTTTATAAGGAGAGAAGGATTCCTAGCCTCCTACTTTATAAAAAAATCATAGCATTGGTTGGTAAGAATCAAGAGTAAAAATTGGGAACTGGTGGAAGGGTAGTAAGTAAACACGAAAGTGTAGTCCCAAGAACTTACTTAGTGTGTTGGTGAGGTCCTTAAGGGCAATGAAGCTTTGTTGGAGTGACTCTTGAGCACTCAGCAGTTGGTCCTGAGTGGCAGTGGTGTGGTGGGTGGTGCTGATGACGTCTTCCACACCCGTCACTGTATGGTTGATGAAGCTCTCCGTGTGGGTATCAAACGACTCACTCCCTTCTAGTTCTCTGCAAGGTCAGTTAAAGTCATGTAATTTCAATGATTATAATTATATAAATACATTTTAAAATCAGCATAAAGGTCATCACTAAGAGATACTCACAAGGGAGAGTGCTAACAATGGGCAAGTACTACAGTCCCAAAGGTCCTGAACCATTGAGCTGGGCACAATCCCGGACAATCTCCTCAATGGCCCAGGATCGCACCCCATCCTAAAAATATGAGAATAGTTCAGCCTGTGTGTACCTCATGACAGTTCTCCTGGGAGTAGAGTTATTGCTCAGATAGACAGAGTAAACACACTAAAATTCTAAGTTTCCTTCCATTGACTACAGTAATCAGGTTGCCAGTTTAATGGGCAAACCAGAAACTGTCCAAGCCTGGCCCGGAAGGCAAAACCCAGTGGTTACAGGTTTAAGAAATCAGCCAGAGCAAAGCACTAATTCACCCTAATGACCTCCCAACCTCTCTCTGCAATGGCAGACATCATAGGTGCAGTAGGCCAGCATCACAATTATAATGAAAAAGCTAGCACCTGATCAGCATGATCAGACTGATTATATTAATAACAGACTAACTTCACATCCACAGCCATTCCAACAGTATGAAAACATTCCACATCAACCTCACACACTAAAAACATCAATGGGTGTTTTGGACTACTAAGCTTCCCCCGAAACAAACTAGAGAATTGAACGAATGGCCTTGATGGAGTCGATTTATTCGTGGCCAACCCCTCGGGGATCAAGGCATCTGGCAATAGATAGATAGAAATAAGAGAGGGAATGTATTGTTCTTTAAGTTATAAAACAGCATGTTTTCTGTAACTTGTGAGATTGAGAAGTAGTAGTAGTAGTAGTCATTCCCTAGGCTGCCTGGCCAAACATCCCTGAGCTCCTAAGGAAGGCCACGGCCGAGACCGGGTTTTCCCACAAAGTTCTTAACCCGGCAGCTGTGGGAAGACTCTTAAGATCCTATGCCTAAAAAAAAAACATTTAAAACACCCCAGTGGCACTAAAAAAAATAATAATTTGTGTTTAGGCGAGATAATTTCTCTCCATTACTTGCTACCACTACTACACATGTCTCCCAACCCCCCTTTTCCCCTCCTCCTCACCCCACCCCCCTTTTCCCCCCTCCTCAATTATCAGGTATTTTCTCTATTATTCCCGATTATTATAGAGTATTTTCGTGGGAGAACAGGTGGGAGAGAGGGAGGAGGGTGGAGGAGTGTAACTCCGACCCTCCAAGCCAGTCTGAAAGCTCCCCTGGTCTCTCAGTCCCACGCGACACATGAGAGAGTGAGGGTGTAAGTCTCTCACTGCTCAAGGCCAGATTACGACCGCGGGGCTAAATTATACAATTTTTCACCAGCCAATTGCTGTTACCAATTGTTTTATTGCTTTCCCATGTTCATATGTTCATATTAAAAGTAAAATAGGCGCATATGGATAAGTATTAATTATATATATGGTAAATTAACGATTTTAGTGAGGAATGAATCAGAATACCTTCGCACCACGGGCACATTTAAATACCATAGCTGCGCAGTTAACCCGTGGAGCCCCGGCTAGTTTTGTATTGTTTGTTCACCAGAACCCGGCCGGTTTTCAAAAAATGGTTTTATTCCAGAAACAATAGCGAATGGGTTAGGAATGAAGGAAAAACCACGAAAAACCGCTCAAAAAGCTTAAAGAATGGTCCTACAGAGCCCCCAAAAACGTATTTTACAAGAGTAAAAAATTGAAGGCAATTACCCCAAAAAACCAGGTTATTGCGCGCTCACGCGCACGCACGTGGACTTTGAGAGTTTTCAACCATCGGCACGGTTGCGTGGGATACGTACACAGTTCCCATACAAATCTGAGCCCTCTCGAGTGGCTACACCTGAGGTTACGGTCGGAGCAATTAGGGTGACTCGTCAGACGCGTCGCTGGGGCTGTGCGTTACATACATCGCCGACGCGCCAGACGCGTCGCAGGTGCTGGACGGGTTAAGAGGTTAAGGAGTGTGTGTTGTGTTGTTGGCGTAAGTGGTTGTGTGTTATGTAGTCTTCAATGATGTGTTTGATAGTGTGCAGTGTTGTGTTACAACCCAGACAGGTATCCAAGATGGAATCATCCAGCCTCTACTGATAACTCAGAAGGGCTGGATGGTGCCCACGGTGCAGCCTAGCCAGGTGGACTCTGTTCTTGCGGGAAAGGAGGGTTTCTGAGGGATGGACTTAAGGGGGCCGTGCATGTAGCTTAGTGTTGTCTTTGAGTGACTGGATGAATCGGTGGGTGATTTGAGTAAGAATATGCTTCTGGAGGCTGGCTTGGGGTGGGCAAGGGGGAAGTGAAGACAGTATTTGTGTATGATAACAAGTGTTAAGTGTTGTTTTGATGTTTCTTGGTGCGTGTGGATGTTCTACTATGTAGTGTAGTGGGTGGTGTTGGTTTGTGGAGGCTGCGGCAAGAAATTGTGTGCCTCTCATATCAAGGTGATCCTTGATTTTGAGGACTTTGGTTTCCTGGTGTAAGTGGTCTGTAGGTGTGGTAGCTATGCAGCCAGTGATTATTTTGAGGGCTTTGTTCTGTATGGTCTGTAGTAGGGTGTTGTGATGTGCTTCAGAGAGAAGTTAATTGATTAGGTGGAGGCATTATATAATATTACATATATGGGCAGTTGGGTAAGAAACTCTCCCCTGAAAACAAGCTAGAGAATCACATAAATTACCTTACAAATGGAGGCAATTTATTTGTGATCACCTCATCAGGGATCAAGGTGGCTGGCATTAGTTAGATACTGTAGATAGAATTGGGATGACAAGTACAAGAGGTAATTTATTAGTGGCCCCTCCATCATTGACGATTATGCCTATTACATAAGGCACCCTCTTCAAACACTCATCCGCCGTAGTTTGAATCTACCGCGCAGAGCATGACAAATTTGAGGAGCCTTCATCATGAGCGCACGCAACCTCACTCATAGTTCAGTCATTATGAAATTGGGTTCTCACTACGAAAAAACTTCGTAAAAAATAAAAATAAAAAGAAAATAAGAATAACTATTCAATAAGCTTTCCATCATATCGTGGATGTACTTGTGTGGATCTTTGACCAGACGCTGACTCAGGCGTCATTCTTCCTTCTCTGCTCTGCGCTCAACCGACCCGGACGTGCCTCCCCACGCTCCGCTGGTTCCGCATTTGCTGCGTCCCTAGTGAGTTTTTTCTCATTTGTTTACTCCGGGATGTATCGAGTAAGGTTAGGATATGCGTAGCAGGAGTGTCCTGGGCGGGTTGCCCGCAGTGCAGTGTATTTTGGGTCGTGTTTTTGGGGCATCTATTTCGGGTGTACCCTCGTGGTCCTGTTGTGGACATGTGAACTTTTTCACAGTTAGCTAGCTTTGTGATGCAGGCGGCTTTCATTACGCGTTATTATTGCTTCCTTTTATCTTTCTGATGAGGTAGCTTGTTTTTGCTGACGTTCCTAGTGTATTTTTCTTCACTTAGTGAAGTTTTTTTTCTGGGTCCCGAGTCAGTTCTTCCCTTTGCCGGAAGTGTGTGCTACAGTGGTGTGTTGACGGTGGTTCCTGTTGTGATATAATTCAGTGCTTTTTGTTTATATTACGACATGTTTACTTTTATGTCCGTCTGCCTAGGCCTAGCCAGCCTCTCGTAGCTTTGCCACACGTACAAGTGTTATTGATTTATGTTATAAATATGTACTACTGTGTCATGTGTGTCCTGGTTTAGTTGTGTATTGGCTAATTCCACGGACTATTTATGTGTCCTGGTTTAGTTGTGTATTGGCTAATTCCACAGACTATTTTGTGGGCCCGGGATTAGTTGTGCTTTGGCTAACTCCACGGTCTATTTGGTGCGTTCAGATGGAATCTGGACGGGGTGGGTTGCCTTTTCCGGCGGGTTTTTTCTCGGTTACACCGTGAAAAACCCGGCTGGTTGCCGAGTTTTAGTGGTGGTTTTAAAACAGGCTTGTTTTCCCCGGCGAGTGGTTGTTTGAGGCTCTCCAGGACTGCGTCTCTGTGGTGGAGCCTGTGTCAGGCTCCCTATGAATCCCGGCGGGATAGCTGTACCCATCTAACAGTGTTCATGCGGACACGTGTTGTGTGTAGTTTTTTCCCGGTTTTGCAAAGCCAGTAAAAGCTAGGCTGTTGTTGTTTGGTTTTCCTCCCCGGCGATCTTTTGCAAAGAAGTGGGGATAGGAACAATTGGGGTTAACGTTATAAACTTAAAATCACACCCGGCGGGTGCACCTTGGAAGGGTGGGATTAACGAATTTGTAAAATTCAGTATAGTTGACCAGACAATTGAGGGATGCATTTTGTATCGCCGCCTTCAACATACGGCGATTTAGGGCACAATTGGGGTTAACATTTTTTAACTTATTCACACCCGGCGGGTGCTCCTTGGAAGGGTGGGGAATAACGAATTTGCAATTCAGTGTAGTTAACCAGACAATTGAGGGATACGTTTTGTATCGCCGCCTTCAACATACGGCGATCTAAAAAACACTTCGGGAGAAGTCAGATCTCGTATTTTTGTCAGGCTTCCCAGATTTTGATCTGCGAGATAATACGGGGGCCGGCGTCTTTTTAGTTTTTTTTTTCCAATAAAATCTTGAAACAAACACCACTGGGAAGACTAAGTCAGTTATAAACGCCATGCTGGTCTTTATATCATGTCAGAGGGTATTCATAAATCTTTTGGACAGGTTAAGATATTCTGAAAATCTTTACTAAGGAACCCCACCGCGTAGCGAGCTGTAGTCGTTGAGTATTGCGTCTCGTTACCCGGCGGGTTATTTAACACTTGTGTGCGAACATGTTGGGTTAACCTTATGAGCATTAATTCCTGGAAATTTTCCTTTTTTTCCAGAGCTGGGTCCCGGCGGGTCTATAGAGAACCTGGAGTAAGTTTCCCACCAGTCTCTGTCATGGCTACCTTTGCCCCTGTTTTTGCTTTGTGCATTACGCCCTCCTGTTCAGGTATTCCTATCTTTGCACACACCCTTTGCATTAAATGTGTTAAATGTCTCGACCGCTCAAGGGGTCTGTGGGTTATGCGGAACTGTACCTTCTGCTCTCAATTAAGCCATAAAGTTTTGCAAGACAATGATAAGACCGCAGCGGTCGCTTTACGGGAGGTTAGGCAGCAGATGACCACTTATACTACCACAGTGGCTCATAAGTCACTTCAATGCAATAACGTAACTCTTTGGGATAAGTTACTAATTGAGCACCCCCCTACTAAACGTCCTTCTAGAGTAACTGTACGAAAGTCGGCAGAGACTGGACAGGGTATTACATTTTCTCCAGCCCCAGGCACATCTAAGAGACCGCGAGAACCTACGCCCCCGGTGGCAGCCTCCTCGTCACGGGCGCGATCCAGGTCCAGGTCACCTCTTAGACAGCAGCCGCCTAGTCTCTCTTCTTCGCTGGCGAGTAAGAAGAGCAAGGCAGAGGGGTCCACAAGTAGTTATAGTGAAAAGTCTACAAAGTCCAAAGGCAGTTCTAGGTCGCACCGTAGCCACAAATCTTCCAGGAAAGATTCGCATGAACGAAAGGCCTCCCGGCGTTCACCGGAGTCTAGTGCCTCTCTTCATGCCTCTACTCCCGACAGATCTAGTATCCAATCTAATAGGGCAAGTGTGGTGTCAGCAACAAAAGACAGTTTACCAATTAGTATTCTAACCTTAGAATTGGAGAGTTCGGTGGACAGTGATCGTCCTCTAGCAGAGTCGAGTGGGGGCTCCATGATTGAGGGAGTATCGGACTCCCAAGGGAGTGCAGGCCAAGGCCTGGGGGTATGGCGGTATTCTCGACCAGGGACTGAAAGCCCACGTCTGGCTCAAGATACACAAGCAGTGGCTGATGTCCACCGGGACGCGGCGATCCCATCATCCATTCCAGACTTGACTTGGCAACACGACGGGATTCCGGCTTCGGCGGAATCCTCTCACGGTGAGCCAGATGACAAAGACGAGGTGTCTATAATCTCTGACATGGAGGTGCAGGAGTCGGGTTCAATTTTAGACGACGCACAGGATCGGAATGATTCACCTCTGAGTTCGTCCTCAACTAAATTTGTCACGGCAGAAGAAATAGATGGGTTTTTGGTTAATGCTCTAACAAAATGTTTTGGCCAACAGCCGGAGACTCCTACAGTGGACCTGGGAGCTTCCATGACAAGTTCCAATGTTCGGCCTCTGATTACTTCCATTGCCTTAACTAAGATTCCTCACCCTCCCTCTATATCACCATCTGTGGTCGCTAGGCCTGCTTCGGCGGCACTGACTACTTCTAGTGTAAGGGTGGTAACAGATGTGAATCCGCCCCCTTTAGATAAAGCACCGTTAAGAAAGGTAGCGATGCCCCTATTATACAGTCCAGACGAGTCATGGGTACAATTGATCCCCACTAAACCAGAGGTCGCACAGCCCACCTTGTCAGGGGAACTTCCAGTGCCACGAGAGTGGGTAATCCAAGGCAATAAATCTAAAAAGTTACGAGCCTTGGATAATTTGGGTAATGTACTAGATGTTAATGTTAAGGCCATTCCTAACTATTATCACCAGGACTATTTTGTATATACTGCTACACCTGCCCTGCCCCCTGCCTCAGCTTCAAAACTGTTTTCTGACTGGTCCAAGAATGATGGTTTTAATGATATAAAAACACTGTCAGCTCTCACTCCAGAATTAGATTTGCAAACTGTCACAGACACAGCCGCTAATCCAGTGTTGAAGGTGGGGCAGTTGGGCCCGGGACCTTGGGTGGAATGGGAGACAGAGGCTCAGAACTTTGCGACCACCTTCACCTCGAAATCTTCCCACCAAATTCCTCAGGACAGTCATTCTTGGTTCTCTATGCCAGTGTGTTCTGCTGGCGGAGTCCCATCTGCTTTGTTTGCTTTCTTAGCTGCCCCCAAAATCAATCTATGTGAACTCAAGGACCCTTTCACTACACCTTCCCCAACTCACCTAGACCGGGAATTTAGGCTACGGGGGAAAGCTTATAGACTTTTCTCCCAATACATTGTGACGCACCAGGTGGCGAAATCGATGCTAAGATCTACTCAGGCAATCGCGGACGCGGATGCCAGAAGATCGGTTGAACTATCTCGGCGATTGCTCCTTCAGACGTCGATTCAGTCGTTGGGTGATATCCGCACAGCCTTGCTTGAGGCGGTACGGGCGAGACAAGATCTCCGGATGTCCCTGGTAAGGAAACTTCCTGATCGAATTGCGAATCAGGTGGTTATGTCACTGGTGCTAACTCCCTCTTTAATGTCCCCAGATGTGTGGAGAACTGTTTTTAATATGGCTCAGGCCTTTAAACATAGTCCCACCCCTTCTAAGAAACCTGCCTTTAACTTTCCCAAACCAAAGCCAGTCGCAAAAGCGCAGCCGGGGGGATCTAAGCCCTTTCACCTACCTAAGTCCTCTTCCCCCCAAGGTCAGTACAGGCATAAACAGGGTAAGTTTACAGGTCAGAAAGGACGAGGCTATAACAAACCAGGTCAGGGCCCGTCTTCTGCCAACGCCGGCCAGTCGGCTAAGCGTCCACCACCACCACCTCCACCACCATCAAAAAACTAAAGTCTCTCTCACTCCCGGGGCCGGTCTCAAGGCGGGTAGATCCGAGGGTAGTACAGCCGGCGAACCCTTGTCTGCTAACTGGGTCGTTCCGAACGTGTCACCAAGCATGGCCGTTAAACACTTGGGCAAGGATGGTGGCACGCAAAGGCATCACCTGGCAGTGGCTCCGGCGACCTCGTTTACGTCAGCCGACAACGGCGAATCTAGTTTCATTAGAGGTGGAGTCACTGATCAAGGAAATGATCGCCAAGAATGTCATCATCCCGGTCCCTCAAAATTACCCAGTCTTCACATCCAAGCTATTTCTGGTACCCAAAAGGGACAGTGTTCAGATGAGACCCGTCGTAGACCTGTCTTATCTGAACCTTCACATTCACAACGTGTCATTCAGGATGTTGACAGTGCATCAAATCAGGCTAACACTTCCGCCGGGAGGATGGATGTGTTTTTTAGACCTGACAGACGCGTATTGGCACGTCTTGGTAAACAAAAGATTTCAACGATTTCTGGCCTTACGGATCAGGCATCAAAATTATGTTTTTCAGAGGATGCCGTTTGGATTGAACCTGGCACCTCGCTTATTCACGAAATTAGTCCGGCAAGCCCTGATGCCATTGTTAAAACAAGGGATCAGGATTTTGTGGTACCTAGACGACTGGCTAGTGGTGGCAGAGACGGAGCAAGTATGCATCAAACATGTCAACATAACATTAAATCATGTCAAAACTCTAGGGTTCAAGGTGAATCTGGTAAAGTCAAAACTTGTTCCCTCACGAGTAGTTCAGTGGATAGGGCTGGTTTGGGACACAGCTGCTCTCACTCTGAGTCAGAGTGTGGACAATCGAAACAGATTTCGCAGGAAACTGTTCCTGTTCCTTCACAGTCTGTCTACGACACGGAGAATCTGGGAGTCTCTGGTCGGCTCTCTCAACTGGATTCAACTAACTGTAATGTTGGGCCGGTTGAAAGTAAAGCGTTTAATATTGGAGGGCAACAAATATTTTCCGCTATTGCCGGCGGAAAAATTATGGCCCATACCAAAATTAATCCACAACTTACTAGCGGTCTGGGCGAAGAGGGAAATGTTGCACTCAGTAATGTCATGGACCTCTCCTCCGCCGACGGTATGGGTAGACACGGATGCGTCAGGAACGATAGGTTGGGGTTTTCAGTCAAACCAAGGGCACCAGGGTCAAGGGCTTTGGTCCCATTTAGAAATCTCCCACATCAATGTCAAAGAATTACTAGTCCCCTTATTTTTCCTTCAGGCTCACGGCTCTACTTTGCGGGGCAAGTCGGTGGCCTTCAGAATGGACAATCTGAATGCGGTTCACTGTATTCAGAAACAAGGGTCATCGAGATCTCGGCAGTTGCTAAACGTGTCAGAAGAGATTTTTATTCTAGCCAACAGGCTGGACATTCATCTTCACGCATCTTATCTCCCAGGCGTAGCAAACGTCTGGGCAGACGCTCTGTCTCGGAGACAGAGCACAACAGTAGAATGGGCGCTCAAGCAAACAATTTTCCACCAAATGATTGCGGAGCCTTACCATCCACAAGTGGATCTGTTTGCGTCAGAGGAGACTGACAAACTCCCAATGTACCTCACCCGCCGGACGATAACGCCGGCAGGTGGGCCAGACGCCCTGGTGACAGACTGGAACAGGTGGAGTTCCATTTATCTGTTTCCGCCACCAGACGCGTCTCTAATGTGCCAAGTAGTAAACAAACTACGAGATTATCGGGGCGTAGTCTCGCTAATCGCGCCCCTGTGGCCGGCGCAGTTGTGGTACCAGCAATTGAAAACGTGGTGCCCGCACCCGGTGTCGCTCCCGGTCGGGTTTTTCCACTTAGACACGATTGGCAACCTAGCGACCTCGCTGACTTTTGCATTATGGACATTCAGGAGGCCAAGTGGCTAGCACCGTATGGTAGAGACGTGACCAATAAATTCATGAATCAATATACCCAGTCTACAAAACAACAGTATCAATCGCATTGGCAAGCCTTTACTTCTTGGATCCTTAGGACAGAACAAACTGTGCCCTCGGTGGCTTTGGTTTTTAATTATTTAAATTATCTGTTCGAGCAGAAACGTTTATCTGTGGTAACGTTAAAAAATCACTTAACAGCGATTAGGATGCCATTTTGGGACCTTACTGGTCTCACCATACCAGTCGCGGAGGAAACAGGTTTTATGAGGGCATGTTTTAAACTCCGTCCACCTCCCCGTCAGCTCATGCCTACTTGGTCTCTGGACAAAGCATTGTCGTTACTTCATTCCCGTCTGTACCAAAATACTGCAGATTTTACATTACTTTTAAAAAGGGCAGTATTCCTTATGGCTTTGGCCACCGGGAACAGAGTATCTGAGCTGGCGGCGATGAGCAACACACCTAATTGCCTTAGGTTTGGTAGGCTTAATGAGTGTATTCACATTGCACCTTCCCCAGGGTTCATAGCCAAGAATGAGCACAGTGAACACGTGTTTTCAGAGTTCACGGTGCCGGCGTTGAAAAGGGGAAAGGTGCACCATAATTTATGTCCAGTGCAGGCTCTAACCAAATATTTGAGAGTAGCTCCTCTAAACCCCCAGGGTGCTTTATGGGTAGCAAGTACGGGTAAGCGCTTGTTGAAACGTAGATTGGCTTCTCTCTTGGTCGAGGTCATTAAAGAGAGTAATCCCGGCGTTGTGGGTAGGGCCCACGATTTACGCAAGTGGGCAGCCTCTTTGCGTTTCCTTAAGAATTTTTCTGTTGAAGATATTACGTCCACACATTTGTGGGCCTCTAATCATGTTTTTTACTCGATACCTGTCAGTAGCTCTAGACAAACCTTCCTTGCCATGTATAGCTTTAAGGCAGAGGGTCTAGGTGGCCCCTTAGTCACTTTTTGTTTAATTTCAAGGAAGAAGGGGGGGGGGGGGGGGTGCAGTCAGTGTAACATAGGACACCCTAGACCCCGCCGGAGTATGGGAGCTGTGATACTAGTTATGGGTATTGTGATATAAAAAATTCTCTGTACTATTCAGTGCAGGAAATTGTGCTAGTACAATGGTAGTACAAACAACAGTGTTGTTGTAAGTAGTTTTAACTGTGAAAGCAATCTAATTTTAAGCATTGGATATATTTTGCAAGATATATCCACTAGTATTATGGGGTTATATGTGCACATGTAAACTTATAAGTTTGTTATTTTTCACCACTTATGTTGAGTGGGGTGCCTTATTAACTTACAGATCTGTTCGCAGAGTCTCAAGAGTTAACCCTTTTTATCAAGCAGGCTTCTTTGAAGCACGCTCCTGCTTGTACCCCTTTTTGTATATATGTGCTGCGCCAATAAATATATATATCTTTTTGAAGTAAGAATACTATGTGGTTGTTTGATTATCTGCTTTTACTAGAGTTATGATATGATTATGAATGTCCCCCTCCAGTCTTAGATATCAGGCATAATCGTCAATGATGGAGGGGCCACTAATAAATTATAGGTTTGACTCCTGTAAGGAGATAAAGAAAACCTAATATTTAGTAGTGGCCCCTTAATCATTGACGACTGGGGCCCTCCCGACCATCCCCTTCCCATTCGTTGAAGTATTAACCCCTTATTGGCGGCGCTCGACTTAAGTCGTGCACCAATTTGCAGCAAGTTAGGAGCATTATTAAGGCTTTTAAAGGGTTAAAATCGAGTGCAAATGGCCGGGAGCAAAGCGGGCCAGACAGCCGACTCCCAGGGCTTATCGCCGCCCATTAACTCATGTTCCCTGTGTTCTCGAGAGGCCGGCAGTGTAGCCAGTAGTGAGCATAGCTGGGAAAAATATACCGATATATGCTAAACTCCCATGTTCGTGGCATCACTGCAAGAGAACCACGAGTGCTACGTAGCTCGTTCTGGTCTCATTTTGAAGCTTTTAGTGCCTAGTTTTTTGCTAAATATTTTTTTTTGTCATGCAGGATGGCCTGAATATGCCCAAATGAGCCCAAAACACCCCGCTAGACAAGGGTTAAGGATTTTGGTTTACTTGATATGTCAGGGAAGGAAGAATGACGCCTGAGTCAGCGTCTGGTCAAAGATCCACACAAGTACATCCACGATATTATGGAAAGCTTATTGAATAGTTATTCTTATTTTCTTTTTCTTTTTATTTTTTACAAAGTTTTTTCGTAGTGAGAACCCAATTTCATAATGACTGAACCATGAGTGAGGTTGCGTGCGCACATGATGAAGGCTCCTCAAAATTTTTATGCTCTGCGCGGTAGATTCGAACTACGGCGGATGAGTGTTTGAAGAGGGTGCCTTATGTAATAGGCATAATCGTCAATGATTACGGGGCCACTACTAAATATTAGGTTTTCTTTATCTCCTTACAGGAGTCAAACCTATAATGTACCATATCAACCTGATCCCCATAACCTGTGAGACCAATATGGCATGTAGGTTGTTGTTGTTGTTGTTCCCCAAGCTGCCTGGCCGAACAGCCCCAAGGCCCCGAGCAAGGCCAAGGCCATAACCGAGCGCCCCCACAGAACCCTCCCTGCCGACCACAATAAAGCCTGGGTGACTGAAGCCACTCCATGGTAGGGAGCTGAGGAGGGTGCGGAAACGCCCGGGAAACCAAAGACCCACCCAGGGCCCTGTGCCCCTCAGCAATTATGAAGAGAAAGTTGAGGGGCAAAGGAAGAATGTGACGCTTTGGCTTCCAATCTTGGTAGATTGGGAGGTCAATCCACGGAAGAGACGCCGTCACTTGAGATCTAGAAAATATATAAGTAAAAGGAACAGTCAGAGTAAGCTATGGGTATGGCAGAGATCACTCAGTTCTCACTCTGATAGACCAGCCCATCATGTAGGTTGTAGGTTGTGTAGTTTGGTAAAATAAAGGGGACATATGATAAAGGTAGAAATAGAGATAAAATGTAAGAGACAAAGTACCGTACCTATAAATCTGTCTGATCTCTGTGACCTGTGAGACAAAATTGGTGTAAAGGTTGTGTAGGTTGGTGAGGTGTGTGCGGCGTGTGTTGGCCTCCTCCGCCTCCTGCTGTTGGGCCCGCTCGAAGGCCGCCACCAATACCGACGAACACTGACTGATGTGCTGGCTGTACTCATTTCTGTGGAGGATTTATATTAGTTATTATATAGTTAATATAGAGCAAAATCCTTAGAATAAACAGTTAAAAATAAAAATCCTAAGAATAAACAGTCAAAAGAGAAAGGTTCCTCCCACAATGGAAAATAAAATCCTAAGAATAAAGTAAAAAGACACATGTTTCTTTTAACAAAATTCCTTACAGTAAACAGTATAAACAGTAAAAACAAGTTATCTTCCAACCAAAATCTTTAGAATATGTGGTCAAAAGACAGTTTCCATCCAACCTAAAACCTTAGACAACTACTGTACTGTACAACATAATAATAGGGGCAAAGAGGAGAGCAGGAGATAAACAGTTCTCAGGTGCTAATACTTTCAGAAGCTTAGGATTTGACTACTACTGTACACTCATCGCAAACTTCAGAAAGAATTTTGGCTTTCAACTATACCTAACTATTTACTCAGTTTGCTTTTAACACTTTGATTACTTTCAGGGTGGATGGGACTCGTTAGCCTTGGTCGGCAACCTATCTAGGGTAGACAACCTTATAAAAATCCGGGTGGATGGGACTCGTCAGCCTTGGTCGGCAACCTGTCTAGGGGATGATAACCTGATACAAATCTGTACTGCTTACCAAAGGGTAAGGCAGGTTAGTGGATGGACTAGCCGAACACCACTGTAGAAAAATAGTGCTAACAAGATACACAGAGGGCCTCGGAGTCGGACGGATTCTAAATTGAGTGGTCAATCCTGTAAGTCCTTCAGTAAACTGGCTCGGGTTGTCCCTCTTACAGGGAATAAGTCCTCTTGGGGGCATTCTGTGTATGGCCACCCTCATTAAGGGGAGTAAGGCGTCTGGCAATAGATAGATAGATAGATAG
The DNA here is from genome assembly GCA_032716605.1 of Paralithodes platypus. Lineage (NCBI taxonomy): Eukaryota > Metazoa > Arthropoda > Malacostraca > Decapoda > Lithodidae > Paralithodes > Paralithodes platypus. The sequence continues at coordinate 37,549,031 of CM064521.1, forward strand.
ATAGATTACTTTACAAACTATTTACTCAGTTTTATTTTAACACTTTGAATACTTTACTTTACAAAGGCCCCATAGCATGCAAGTTAAGTCCAGCTTCCAAGTTATCACAGCAAATGGCATCATGAAACATATACAGTACATGGGTTCAACTTATCACTCAAAGAAAGGCTTGGTAAATTATTCATCGCGTGCTCCAAAGGAAAAGTAATAAAGATGAACACCACAGCCATGCACAGCATAGTGTAAGTTCCCTAATATTGCATTACATTTTACACGCTAACCAAAGATAATGAAAAACACATAATTAAGCAAGCTAATGAAAAACCTTACTGACACTGGATAATGGTTTGCTCTGCCTCCTGAGTCTCCTTGTTTATTAAGACAGTCCTGCCACTCCCTCTCACTAGCTATCATTAGGTAATTTTGTTCAGTTTAAGGAGGATCTGTGGGACCAAAAGGCTTTGTGATTACCAGAGGTCCTTCATAAGCTGAGTGAATATTGTCATCTATCTATCTATTGCCTGATGCCGTGATCCCCGAAGGGGTGGCCACGAACGAACCGCCCCCATGCACCTCTGTCCCCAGTCAGTCGAATATTGTCATATACTGTATAAACCAAATTTAAACCTAAATGATGCCAATGTCTTCAAGGCATTAAGGAAGAGATGTAATGAATCTAATCTAACTATAGTCTATTATTTTAAACTGGCGAGATATAGGTTTGGTCCCATCTTAACCCTTTCATGCACAGGGACACGATTTGCGCCCTTTCTGGGATACTTAAAAGCATTTGTGACCATCAAGGGTATTTAGAAACCTTTACTTCAACCTCAACAGTTGTATTTGAGTGAGCAGTGGGCAGAAAACTAATTTTGAAGAGGTAAATTTATAGTGACCCCTCCATCAATGACGTACTGCCAATAATCAGATTTGGCGCCCTTGATGCTTAGGCAAACCCTTCATAGGGAACAATCCACCACCACAACAACTAACCAAACTATCAAAGGCGGCATAAATAAAGTACCTATGGAACAGCAATTGAATCGGATGCTACTATGAAATAATAAAAAATAATACAAATTTTAGAATATCAACCTCTAAAATATGTGTACAGTGGGCCCCACAAGGGTGCGGTTACCTAAGTCCGAGACATGCGCGCACCCTTGTAAAACGCACCCTTGGAGCTTAAGAACCTATGGGAAATTCACTATGTAGTCCGGGGACTCTTCAAACTTACCATTTTTTCGCCCAATAACCCCTGAAAAACATGAACTAAGGAAAGAATACCTGCACAGTATAGAAATGTGATTAGATATTAGATAGAATAGGGGTATTACACTCACTTTGGATGGTTTATGTATGCGTGGGAGGTTGGGATGTTGGTCTTACTGAGGAGCCTCGGACCCTCAGTAAGACCAACATCCCAACCTCCACGCATACATAAACCATCCAAAGTGAGTGTAATACCCATATTCTATCTAATATCTAATCACATTTCTATACTGTACAGGTATTCTTTCCTTAGTTCATGTTTTTCAGGGGTTATTGGGCGAAAAAAACGCACGCTTTGCTTTTTTCGCGCTTTTTTCGCACCCTTGGATTATAAGCACCACACGGATATCTGCCGCACGGTTGGAGAATCGCACCCTTTTAGTGCGCACCCTTGCGGGGCCGACTGTATTGGTATGAAAAAGGATATCCCCTATGCGTCAGATTGACGATTTTGATAGGGATTACAGAATTGCATGAAAATACCGCATCTACTCTGAAAATTTTACAGCCCTAGATAATCTGGTTTTCCCGTAGCAGTGCCCAGAAGTTGTGTGGTTGGCCTGCATAAGCACATCCCTAAAGCTCCGCCTATACGCATATTTGCTTTATAGCACCTCATTAGAGTCATTACAATGTTTTTCCGAGGTACATACAGCATGCTACCTACTGAGTGTTATAATGGACGGGAGGATGTGCTGAAGGTATTGGAATGGGATTGCAGCCCGATATAAAGCAGAAATATGTGAAAGAGAAGGGGTAACATTATGTGGTGTGAGAAGGATCTGTGGTGGAAGGAGGAGGGAGGGAGAAATTAGAGGCCGTGGTGTGTGTCATCCTCCTTCCCTTTCAACCCCGCACGTCATGCTACTGAAGAGTGCTAGGGCAGTTGTGTATAGCTCTGGGGCTGGCATGGGGCTGAAACATACATACATACAGTAAAAGTCCTGTAATCCGAATAGCAGGGGACCGGGCCTCGTTCCGATTACCGGATTTTTCGGATTATTGGAATTTTCCCCTATGAACCTGTGTATTAATGGCCTGACGAAAACCTGAACACTATAGGCTATGCATATGCACAATACTGTATAACGCTATATATCCTGGGCGGGTGCCCAACCCCGAAAAGGGTTGAAATAGGGGAGCTATCCCCCCGCCAAAAGCGGCTTTCTAGGGCCTTTCCTAGCTGATGCTGAGAGGATTGGGTTCTAGTCATGTGGTGATGGGCTGGTCTATCAGAGTGAGAACTGAGCGATCTCTGCCATACCCATAGCTTACTCTGACTGTTCCTTTTACTTATATATTTTCTAGATCTCAAGTGACGGCGTCTCTTGCGTGGATTGACCTCCTAATCTACCAAGATTGGAAGCCAAAGCGTCACATCTTTCCTTTGCCCCTCAACTTTCTCTTCATAATTGCTGAGGGGCACAGGGCCCTGGGTGGGGCTTTGGTTTCCCGGGCGTTTCCGCACCCTCCTCAGCTCCCCGCCATGGAGTGGCTTCGGTCACCCAGGCTTTATTGTGGTCGGCAGGGAGGGTTCTGTGGGGGCGCTCGGTTATGGCCTTGGCCTTGCTCGGGGCCTTGGGGCTGTTCGGCCAGGCAGCTTGGGGAAAAACAACAACAATAAACGCTATATATCCAATATGACACATAATGGTAAACTTTTAAAGTGATTTCATGAACATATGATATGTGTGTGTACCATTATGTGTTATTTGGTTGGGTTTTGGGTGGCCTAATGCCTCAAAACGGGGACTTTGGGACTTTTTGAATTTCGGACTATCGGGTGAATTCGGATTTGGCCTCATTTTTAAAAATTCGGACTATTGGGAGATTCCAATTATCGGTCGTCGGATTATCGGACTTTTACTGTACATAAAATTTTAAGACTGAGTGTTCCACACATACGTGCAGTTTCAGAATCTTGTCCTAATGGCGGCGTTCCAGGCAACCCTGTTAAGGGCTGCTTCACTTGTCAAGTTCTTGGATTTGAGATCGGCACGTATAGTCCGATCCCAGGTCTTCCTCGGTCCACCCATTGGTGCAGCTCCCTCCACAATCACAGACCTGCATTTTTTCACCCAATTTTGTTCATCCATTCTCTCCACACGTCCATACCATCCCAGTCTACTTGTACGCATCACCTCGCTAATACTCTTTATACCTAAACGTCTCCTCAGCTCAACATTTGTTATTCTATCCTGTAGCCTGGCCCCACACATCCATCTCACCATTCTCATCTCATTACGTTCCATTCTGTTGACATCCTCTACTTTATCGGCCCATGTTTCTGAGGCATACGTCATTGCACTTCTAACAAATGAGGCATACACCTTTCCCTTCAGGGAGAGAGGCATTCTTTTCATGGTCAGCATTGGCAACAGTTCTCTGAACTTCCCCCAGCCAAATCTAATTCTAGCAACAGTGGCATCCTCGGCCCCACCACCGGCAGAGATGGTATCTCCTAGGTAACAAAACTTGTTCACCAGCTCCAAAGACTCATTTCCAAAATTCACAGCCACAGGATTATCACTTAACACAAGCTCGCCTTTGCACACTACGCACTCAAATTTTCTATTTCTGACTTATCCTTCGGCAGGTCCCATTATTCTACTACAGAGCTTATTCCCATGGTGCACCCAGCATCGACAGATGCTACATTGAATCGCGTTAACGCCCACACCCTTTCCACACACTGCACATGGGTATGCACCGCTCTTTTCCACATTGCCTGGTCTCAATCTACAATGCATAGCCTTGGTTTTGTTAATATTGACTCTTAAACCCTTGCTCGCCATGCCCTCTCTCCATTCTCTGAATTTGGCCTCAGTATCTAGCATACTGTCAGCTATTAGGACTAAATCGTCTGCATAAAACAGTTCCAACGGGAGTCCGCCTCTAAAAATTCTAGACAGTGCCTCCAAGACCATAATAAAGAGGGGGCTTAACACTGATGGACTCCAACACGGACTGCGAACTCATCACTCAGTACACCATTCACCCTCACCGCACTTCGCGAATCCTCATACATCTTCATTATCACACGCACCAGCCACTCTTCCACACCAAGTTTCCTCATAGCCCACTGCACTACATCTCTAGGCACCCTATAAAAGGCCTTTTCCAGGTCTACAAACACAAAGTAAAGGTCCCTGCCTTTCAGTAAGTATCTTTCCTGTACCTGCCTGACTATGAAGATAGCATCGGTTGTACCCCGTCCTGGCATAAAACCAAACTGCATATCATCAATGGAGATGCTTTGCCTGATCAAACCCTCAAAGACTCTCTCACAGACCTTCATGATTTGGTCAAGCATTTTCAGGCCCCTATAATTTCCACTATCTAGCGCATCCCCTTTTCCTTTGTATATATTTACTATTACACTTTTGAGCCAATCCTCTGGGATTTTCTCATCTTTAATACTGGTGTTTATCAACCCAGTGACTAAGTTGACACCAGTCTCCCCTGAGGCTTTTATCATCTCAGCGACAATGTCAGAGCACCCTGGAGCTTTGCCGTCCTTCATTTTATTGATTGCGTCGCTCACTACAGCTGGTGCTATCAAAGGAGGGGGTCCAGATATTGGTTTTCCGATACTAAGCTGTTCCTTATCCCATTCAAACTCTACATTTAGCAATCGTTCATAGTGTGCTTTCCATGCTTCTCTGATTTCATTTTCTGCATACACAATCTTCCCATTATCATTTCTAACACACTGTTCACCTATAATATCCCTACTGTCATTTTTAACTCGCCTAGCTAGGTTGAAAATTCCATTGGGATTGTCAGTGTTACACACTTGTTTGAGGACCAGGTCCTTAACCCTTTATTAGCGGGGTCGGACTTAAGTCCGGTACGAGATAATTGGACTAAATGGCGGGGTCGGACTTAAGTCCGTGGGTGTATTCCCACCCTAATTTAGGTGGAAAGCGGAACCTGGTGGTCAGGCGGTATACTACAAGGGCCCACCCACATATCCCCACTGCGTGACCGTGACTCAGTGACCCTCAAGCAGCCATAATGGAAGGTCAAGATTTGCCCGTGTTCGATTCGGTGGCCGCCATCCCTAGTGCGTCGCGCCACCCTACTAACCACGCCCGGCTTACCACCCAGGAACTAGATATCATGCTGAACTCTTCAGAACTTTCTAATAAGCTGTTGGATGAAACCGTCGAATGTCTGGGTGAGAGTTTTGGTAGTGTGGATGACTCGGAAGACGAAAATAACCCGATCATAGGCTTTCATCCCAAGCATAATTTGCGTGGGGTTGATGTTGAGGTTGATGTTGGACAGACCGTTGACCATATTGAAGACGTTCCTGACGAAGAACATACTGGTGTGGGTGTTGGTAAGTACAATTTATATTTTATAATTGCTTGAAAGTTTGATTGCAAGCATTTTATCACCTTACGAGCGGGTGGTGGAGTATATTTCCCTGTGCCGCCCAGCGGGGTTTTTTTTTACCCTAAATGGGGTTGTTTCGTGCTCTTTTTCATGCATAAACAAGACCCAGAGCGTAATACAAGTATGTATCCCTGAAAGTGCGTAAATTGAGCTTTACAATGACACCCGAACCATCCTTCTACGATCATTGGTTGTCTTTCAACGATCGTGCAACACGAGTGCAAAACCCTAAACTACGGTAATTTCCTTATATAATTCCCTGTAGTAGGTCCACGGCGGCTGTGACGAGCGGTCAGGAGGTACATTATGCTCTAATCACCGCTCCGCTCTCTCTCAGAGCACATTACGTCCTCAAAATTGCACTCTACAAGAAATGTCCTTTGCATTTTATAGCGTATTATTTGCAGGCGTTCGGTAAATTTCTCACGATAACCAGGGTATACGGTACATTTCTCACGATAATATAAGCAACAACGAAGCTTGGCGAAGATTGTGGTCTACAATATACCTTTTTATAATTGCATGTGACCTTGTAATTGCTTGAAAGTTTGATTGCAAGCATTTTATAGCGTATTATTTGCAGGCGTTCAGTACATTTCTTACGGTAATACAAACAACGAAAGATTGAATATTTGTGCTTGGCATTATATGATTGTGGGGAACAGATGTAGGCCTACCGTATATATTATTTTATCATAATATATGATACATATGTAACATTGTTATATTATCACGACACTCTCTCTCTCTCTCTGTCTCACTCTCTTTGTTTCTACACCTTTGTACTCCTTGGTACTCTCTTTCTCTGATGTAGGCCAGGGCACGCCCCTAACTAATCTTCTCTTCCCTCCCAGGGAAAAATCACACCTAGCAGATGTTCTTGACCTCTCTCTCTCTGTCTGTCTCTCTACCTATATATACATTTATAATTGCATGTGACATTGAAATTGCTTGAGAGTTTGATTGCAAGCATTTTATAGCGTATTATTTGCAGGCGTTCGGTAAATTTCTCACGATAACCAGGGTATACGGTAAATTTTTCACGATAATATAAGCAACAACGAAGCTTGGCGAAGATTGTGGTCTACAATATACCTTTTTATAATTGCATGTGACATTGAAATTGCTTGAGAGTTTGATTGCAAGCATTTTATAGCGTATTATTTGCAGGCGTTCAGTAAATTTCTTACGGTAATACAAACAACGAAAAATGTAATATTTGTGCTTGGCATTATATGATTGTGGGGAACAGATGTAGGCCTACCGTATATATTATTTGTCATATATATGATACATATGTAACATTGTTATATTATCACAACACTCTCTCTCTGTCTGTCTAATCCTCTCTGGGTCTACCTATATATACTTGTATAATTGCATGTGACATTGAAAGTGCTTGAGAGTTTGATTGCAAGCATTTGATAGCATATCATTTGCAGGCGTTCAGTAAATTTGATAAATATATCAAAATAAGTCCTGTGGGACTATGAAATAGCTATTATTGGACAAGGAAAATATTTTGTTCATCCCTCCACTGGAACATCAACAACAATGTCAACAACGTATCGCAGTCGGCAGTGTGCAGTACTGCCAATACGTATAGCGACTTCCGCTAGATCTAGAGACCTTTACTTCGATCTAGCAGCAATGACTTACACTAGCGGTTTTGTTTTGAAATTTCAGAACAATTTCGAAGTGATATTATATGGATTTTGCCAATTCATATTTCTAGTGGTATTTATCATGTCTTACATCTAACAATATATGCTAGCGGATTTAACTTCAATTGGTAACCCTCCCGCTCCATTCGGCTCGAAGAAAATCGATAATGGTGGCACTTTAGTAAATAGGTGATAAACATAACCGCATGCGGATCGGTTTGGTGTATCGGTATTATGGTAAGTTGGCTACCTACTATTGTTTATACGATATAGTAAGTAATGATAAGTAAATTATTATATATTATATATAAAACAAAAACAAAATTCCTGCAAAGCAAGCGAAACAGAGAGAGAGAGAGAGAGAGAGAGACAATGCAGAAACTGAACTGAAGAAAGAGTGAAAAAGATATAATAATACAGAAATTTTTACAAGCAAATAAAGAAAGGGATTATAGAAAATAATAATGAGAATTACATATACGGATGAGGAAGAGAGAGAGAGAGAAAGAGAGAGAATACAGAAACTGAACTGAAGAAAGAGAGTGAAACAAATATAATAGTACAGAAATATTACAAGCAAATAAATTAAATAGACGGATTAGTTAGAGAAAATAATAATGAGAAATACATATACGGATGAGGAAGAGGGAAAGCGAGCGAGCCAAAGAGAGAGAGAGAGACAGGAGGCGTGAGAGAGATTAGAGAAAATAGAGAGATTGCAAGCATTTTATAGCGTATTATTTGCAGGTGATCAGTAAATTTCTTACGGTAATACAAACAACGAAAGATTGAATATTTGTGCTTGGCATTATATGATTGTGGGGAACATATGTAGGCCTACCGTATATATTATTTTGTCATATATACGATACATATGTAACATTGTTATTATCACGACACTCTCTCTCTCTCTCTCTTGTCTCTTCCTCTCTGGGTCTACCTATACATATATAATTGCATGTGACCTTCAAATTGTTTGAAATTTTGATTGCAAGCATTTTTTAGCGTATTATTTGCAGGCGTTCAGTAAATTTCTTACGGTAAGGTAGGCAAAAGGCAGTTATGAGATTGAGGTAGGGAAAAGGCAGAACTGCCTATAGCGAGTGTATGAATGGGATTGAGGTAGACAAAAGGCAGAACTGCCTATAGCGAGTGTATGAATGTGATTGAGGTAGACAAAAGGCAGAACTGTCTATAGCGAGTGTATGAATGTATGTATGAATGAATGACATGGATGTATGAGGTGGACCAAGAACCAGATGGATGGATGAGATTCGAAACTTTGATAGACGTATATATCACGGTATACGGTAGAAGTAATTCCTTACAATGTACCGTACATCGTGATATATACGCCTATCAAATGATTGCCATCAATATACGGTATATATATATATATATATATATATATATATATATATATATATATATATATATATACACCGTGATATATACGCCTATCAAATGATTGCAATCAATATACACCAATATACAGTATATATATATATATATATATATATATATATATATATATATATATATATATATATACTGTATATATATATATATATATATATATATATATATATATATATATATATACATATATATATATATATATATATATTATATATATACCGTATATTGATTGCAATCATTTGATAGGCGTATATATCACGATGTACGGTACATTGTAAGGAATTACTTCTACCGTATACCGTGATATATACGTCTATCAAAGTTTCGAATTTCATCCATCCATCTGGTTCTTGGTCCACCTCATACATCCATGTCATTCATTCATACATACATTCATACACTCGCTATAGGCAGTTCTGCCTTTTGTCTACCTCAATCACATTCATACACTCGCTATAGGCAGTTCTGCCTTTTGTCTACCTCAATCCCATTCATACACTCGCTATAGGCAGTTCTGCCTTTTCCCTACCTCAATCACATAACTGCCTTTTGCCTACCTCAATCACATGTGGATAACACCTCCTGGGAACACAACAAACAAAAAATGAGTCTTCAACACCACCCCATAGGGTGATTTGGAAATGTGTTGTGAAATAATATTATATATAAAACAAAAACAAAAACCTGCAAAGCAAGCGAGAGAGAGAGAGAGAGAGAGAGAGAGAGAGAGAGAGAGAGAGAGAGAGAATGCAGAAACTGAACTGAAGAAAGAGTGAAAAAGATATAATACAGAAATATTACAAGCAAATAAATGAAATAGAGGGATTAGTTAGAGAAAATAATAATGAGAATTACATATACGGATGAGAAGAGAAAGAGAGAGAATACAGAAACTGAACTGAAGAAAGAGTGAAAACGATATAATAATACAGAAATATTACAAGCAAATAAATGAAATAGAGGGATTAGTTAGAGAAAATGATAATGAGAATTACATATACGGATGAGAAGAGAAAGAGAGAATACAGAAACTGAACTGAAGAAAGAGTGAACAAGATATAATAATACAGAAATATTACAAGCAAATAAATGAAATAGAGGCATTAGTTAGAGAAAATAATAATGAGAATTACATATACGGATGAGGAAGAGAGAAAGGGAACGCGAGAGAGGGAAAGCGAGTGAGCCAGAGAGAGAGAGAGACAGACAGACAGGAGTGAGAGAGAGAAAGAAAGAGAGAGAGAGAGAGAGAGAGAGATAATACAGAGAATACAGAAATAAGGAGAAATAAGAGAAAAATAAGACCGATTACCGAAGGAATAGTAGACGCGCGAGAGGCCGAAGTCAGGCCAAAGCGAACGCATCCGAACGCGCCCGGGAAATAGACCAAAAAGTACCTCCTCTTCCTCACCTCTTCCCACCCTCCACACTCATTCATAACATTCATTCATAGACTTATATGGGGAGACGAAGAGTTGCTCTTTCCAAAAATGATCGTTTCGTTCGCATTGGAGCCAGAGTAACAGCGCTAGGGCGAGTGAAATTGAGCGAATATTTCGGGATTATGCCCGCTGAGCGGTACAGTGTAAAATACCTTACCACCCGCTAAATAAGGGTTAACACCTAACGAGCGGCCTAGGCGGTAAATAATATGTAGCCACCAGCGGGGTGTTTTTACCCAAAATAGGGCTGTTTATGTGATCATTTTCATGCCTAAATAAGACCCAGAGTGTAAAACAAATATCTATCCCTGAAAGGGCATAAACAGAGCTTTCCAATGACACCACAACGATCCTTGTATGACTGCTAGTTTTCTTGCAACAACCGCGCAACACGAGTGCAAAAACCATGTAATTCGGTACTTTCCCCATACAATTCACTATGTAGCGAGTGTGAGAGGGTGGAGGAGGGTGGGATTCATGTCAGTTGGTCCACCGCGGTGGTCTGGAGCAGTCATACGCTCGCTACTCTCCTGCCACCACTTGTCTCTCTCTCTCAGCAACATTACGTGCTGAAATTGCCACACGACTTATGTTGTGAGCCGCCACATAGTCCAAATTTCTTTCACTCGACATATGATGCGCGCCGCCAGTTAAGGGTTAATGCCTTTTTTTAGCATTTGTAAATAACTCTTTTGGCAGTTCGTTTAGATGCCTGGTATTCATCCTTGCTGCCTCCCTTCTTCCATTCTTTGAAGCATCTCCTTTTCTCTTTCACAGCATGTTCTACCTCATCGTTCCACTACCAGGAGGTCTTATTCCTGGGGTGACCCTTTGTTTTCCCACAGACTTTGTCAGCGGCAGCGATAAGGCTATGCTTAAGAAAGTTCCATTGACTATTTACATCGTTAGGCCTAGCTTCCTTATTTCTATTCCTTTCCTCCAGTTCACTATGAAACCTATCCCTAACTTCCTTGTTCTTCAGCAGCCACACTTTCCTTTTGGGAATGTATACCTTCTTGCGCTTAGGATCTCTGTATAAGCTTATGTTGCACACAAGTAGCTTATACTGGGGGATACATTCTTCGCTCGGGATGACCTTTACATCTCGAACCAGTTTCCAGTCTTTCCTGTTAACCAAGAAGTAATCTATCTGGCTACTGGAGACCCCAGAGTTATATGTGATCAGATGGCTCTGTCTTTTCTTAAACTTCGTGTTACACACAACCATGTTGAGTGCAACGCAGGACTCCAGTACATATTCGCCTTCCAGATTCCTCCTTCCGTAACCATTTCCTCCATGTACCCCCTCGTATCCATCTGCAGATGCTCCCACGTGACCATTCAGGTCCCCCCCCCACGATTGTTATTTCATTCTCCGAGAGGCCTGAAATGACACTGACGGTGTCATTCCAGAAGTCCTCTTTTATCTCTTTCTGTAGGCCAGCCTGTGGGGCATATGCAGATATCACATTCAGAATTCTTTCACCAACTTTCAATTTCAAAACAATCAGCCTTTCACTAACTCTCGCAATCTGAAGCACACTTTCCGCCAGCTCTTCAGCCACCAGAACACCCACTCCTCCTTTCGCTTTATCAGTCTCCACCCCCATCCAGTAGATCCTATATCTTTTATTTCTTCCGACAATCCACTGTACCCCATGCCTCTTCCAGAGTGTTTCCTGGGCACAGCAGACGTCCACTCGCCTCCTCTCACACATCTCAGCCACTTCATTTGCACGCAGATTCAAACTACTGTACCAACATTCATACTAGCAAGTCTGAGACTGTGGGGACTGTGGGGGGCATTTGTCCTTGTCCTGTGCGGTTTTGATTCATCGGACTTACGTTGTTTCTTTTTTAGGTTTGTTAGTCATAATTGGGTATTTTGGCTGGCAAATGGGCATCAACCCCCCGCCCCCCCCGAACTCAGGTTCCAGTCTACCCCGGGACCATTCCCAGTACCTTCCTCCAAGAGATTACAAGGGGGTAGGATCCAGTGGCCTCGGTACGCCCCAGCAGAACCAGCCGCAGGGACGCACCCCGTGCACGTACACGGCACTACGACTGGCCTGGGAGCGCACATTGTGCATGAAATGCACGTCGTGCATGCATATGTGCACCCCAGGTATGCATGTGGCAGTGGTGTTGCAGGAGTTGTGCATTGAACTAAAACCACAACTGATTTCCCCCTTGCGGTCCCCCACCCGCGTTCGTCCTCATTCCCTCAACTCGCCCCTCATGGCCATCACCGGACAGAGCAGTACATCTCTCCTCCATGTCTGCCAGGTTACTGATGTGTCTGGGAGATTCGAGTCTTTTTTTTCTTTTTCTTTTTTCTTTATGTGTATGAAGGAGACAAAAGGCAGGTTGCCTGTACGAGTGTCTCCCCCAAAGCCAAAAGAGTGTCAGAGAGCCAAATTTAAGGAACGTTGGGGTCAAAATGTCTGTACACACAAAGTTTAAAGCAGTTTAAGTCATAGAATGAAGGAAAGTGAGATGACAGGAACTAGCCAGAAAAAACCAAGGCTAAATAAGCAGCTGCTCCCGTCTACAAAAATGAATTCATTTCCCCCATGCCGAATTGCTACCATAAGGACGAAACCAATCAAAACTAAACCCTCCACCAACCCGGCTCACCTTCAACGGGACCAAGCGAGGTATGAGAGGGAAACCGCGCTCATACCTGTCATACCTACCCCTACATACCTGCCCCAGCCAGATCTCGATTACAGCAAAGAGTTGTTTATGCAAATACCGCATCAACACCCTCATTATCACTACATCGAGACTGACCAGAAAATTGCCAATATAAACTTATAATGACGACAAACAAGCCAAATGTCTTTAAACCCATTATTCAATAATCACCAACTCAACATTGGTGTAAACTTAGTCACTGAGTTGATAAACACCATTATTAAAGATGAGAAAATCCCAGAGGATTGGCTCAAAAGTGTAATAGTAAATATATACAAAGGAAAAGGGGATGCGCTAGATAGAGGAAATTATAGGGGCCTGAAAATGCTTGACCAAATCATGAAGTGAAATCTGTGAGAGAGTCCTTGAGGGTTTGATCAGGCAAAGCATCTCTATTGATGATATGCAGTTTGGTTTTATGCCAGGAAGGGGTACAACCGATGCTATCTTCATAGTCGGCAGATACAGGAAAGATACTTACTAAAAGGCAGGGATCTTTACTTTGTGTTTGTAGACCTGGAGAAGGCCTTTGATAGGGTGCCTAGAGATGTTGTGCAGTGGGCTATGAGGAAACTTGATGTGGAAGAGTGGCTGGTGCGTGTGATAATGAAGATGTATGAGGATTCGCGAAGTGCGGTGAGGGTGAAGGGTGTACTGAGTGATGAGTTCGCAGTCCGTGTTGGAGTCCATCAGGGTTCAGTGTTAAGCCCCCTCCTCTTTATTATGGTCTTGGAGGCACTGTCTAGAGTTTTTAGAGGCGGACTCCCGTTGGAACTGTTTTATGCAGACGATTTAGTCCTAATAGCTGACAGTATACAAGATGCTGAGGCCAAATTCAGAGAGTGGAGAGAGGGCATGGCGAGCAAGGGTTTAAGAGTCAATATTAACAAAACCAAGGTTATGCATTGTAGATTGAGACGAGGCAATATGGAAAAGAGCGGTGCATACCCATGTGCAGTGTGTGGAAAGGGAGTGGGCGTTAACTCAATTCAATGTAGCATTGGTCGATGTTGGGTACACCATGGGAGTAAGCGCTGTAGTAGAATAAAAGGGCCCCTGCCGAAGGATAAATCAGAAATACAGAAATTTGAGTGCGTAGTGTGCAAAGGCGAGCTTGTGTTAAGTGATGATCCTGTGGCTGTGAATTTTGGAAATGAGTCTTTGGAGCTGGTGAACAAGTTTTGTTACCTAGGAGATACCATCTCTGCCGGTGGTGGGGCCGAGGCTGCCACTGTTGCTAGAATTAGGTGTGGCTGGTTCAGAGAATTGATGCCAATCCTGACCATGAAAAGAATGCCTCTCCCACTGAAGGGAAAGGTGTATGCCTCATGTGTTAGAAGGGCAATGACGTATGCCTCAGAAACATGGGCCGTTAAAGTAGAGGATGTCAACAGAATGGAGCGTAATGAGATGAGAATGGTGAGATGGATGTGTGGGGCCAGGCTACAGGATAGAATAACAAATGTTGAGCTAAGGAGACGTTTAGGTATAAAGAGTATTAGCGAGGTGATGCGTACAAGTAGACTGGGATGGTATGGACATGTGGAGAGAATGGATGAACAAAATTGGGTGAAAAAATGCAGGTCTGTGATTGTGGAGGGAGCTGCACCAAGGGGTGGACCGAGGAAGACCTGGGATCGGACTATACGCGCCGAACTCAAATCCAAGAACTTGACAAGTGAAGCAGCCCTTAACAGGGTTGCCTGGAACACTCAGTCTTAAAATGTTATGTATGTATGTATGTATAAAACTAGAAAACAAACAAAAACAATACAAAAAAAGTCTAACTTAACCCCCTCAGACTGAAATAGTTAACTTACTGACGAGGAGGCGGACCGCACAGTATTATCCCCACAACAGTCAAAATCTCACTAAGGGACCGTTATAAGTCGGAAGAACTTGGGGTTGCCACCATTCGACAGATTCTGATCTAACTTACCTAACTTACTGAGGCCTAAATGACGCTAGAGCGTCATATAACTTATTAGAGAGATATTAAGATAAGTTCATATGACGCTCTAGCGTCATATGAGTATTTTGGCAAAACCGCCATATGACGCTCTAGCGTCATATGAGTCGGAGAGTGTTAACTAAAATGTTAAGTTTAGTGTTATATATATATATATATATGTTCTGGTGGTGGGTTATTATAATTGTGAAATCGTATATAGAATAGTGCCATACAGTATTGATTCATGTATATGCGATATAAGTAAATGAGTAATTAACCTCTGAAGTGCGCATGGGGGTAATTGGAAACGTCCCCCTGTGCTGACGTATTTGAGGTGTTTCCGCCACTAAAATATTCATTGTGCCATTAATAGCATTAATACTTATCCATATGCGCCTATTATGGGTTGATTATAAAGGTATTAACCTGAAACAACAATAAAACGAGTGAAAACAGCGTTTGGATGGTCAAAATCGGAGATATAGCCCGCGAGTTGTATAATGTATGGGTGAGGCAATCTGCTTTCCCGCCAATTTCCCCCAAGGCCACTGAGACACAGTCGATCGATACTCTCTCTCTCTCTTGCACTCGCTTGCTATCAGTGATGACCACACCCTCCAATCGGATTTCTAATGTTAGCACGAAAATATACCTCAGAATAAGGGAATAACAGGGAAAATAGGTGATAACTGAAGGAGAGGAGGAAAGTGGGGAAGGAGGGGAGGTAGAGGACTGAGATTTTGCATGGCCCAGGGGCCAAAAAAAAAAAAAAAATAAAAAAAAAAAATATAATTTTTTTTTTTTTTCGATGTCAAAAGTTGATTTTTATTTTCTCTGACTCTTAAGAGTCTCCCCGCAGTGCGCCGGGGGAACTCTTAAGAGTCTCCCCGCAGCTCCCGGGTTAAGCGAGTGTGAGTGACAATGAAACGCGTAGCGAATGGCGCCCATGACGTCACCAACATATGTGGCGTCGTCTGGCGAGCCACGAGTGGCGGGAGAGAAAGCCGGTGAGTACTGAGTGGGCTCAGTAGACTTGAGCGACCGGTGATGGGCACAACTGAGCAGAAGACAGTATTGAAGTCTCCTGTGACTTCTAGTGCTGAAACTATATAATGATGTAAGACCTGGCCAGGCGTAAGTAGATAGATCATAGTATTGGATGACTTGATATCTAATGATGACAAGACGAGGAGAAGCCCATCACGAGAGAGTCGCAACAACATACGCAAGATAGCCAACCCTGGACAAGTTTAGACACATATGTCTGGTGAGTATTAACTGGAGTTAACACTGGTAGCAGAGCGTAGTTGGTAAAAATGGCTTCAGTTATCAAGAATCCCCCACAAATGGCTTCAGAGAAGGATTATGAACGATGGAAAAACGACATTGAAATTTGGCAGAAGCTAACAAGTGTCGCTCCCGACAAGCAAGCATTAGCGGTACATTTAACACTTACCGGCAAGGCGAGAGATGTGAGCAGTGAAATTGATACAGCAGAGTTGGCTAGTGATAAGGCAATGAAATATTGTTGAAGAAATTGGATGAAGTGTTCATGTTAGATAAAAATAGACAGACCTTTGTGGCATATTCAGAGTTTGAAATGTTCAAGCGCCCTACGGAGATGAGTATTCCTGAATATTTGATCGAGTTTGATAGGAGATATTATAAGTTTAGGAAACACGGAATGGAATTGCCTGACCAGTTGTTAGCATTTAGCCTGCTGAAAAGTTGTGATATCTCTGGCATACATTTTCAGCTAGCAATGTCGACGACGACAACAATTACATTTGATGAGATGAAAAAGACGTTGCAAAGAATGTTTGGTGATGGTATCATGGATCATAATCTGAGTGGGAGTGTTCAGAGCGGAGTAGTGAAGTGTGAACCTATTTTGCAGGCTGGTAGGGATCAGTTCGACAGCCGTTTTAGAGGATATAGGCCTAGATATGGTTACAGGCGGGGTACTCGTAGTAGGTGGCCCAGAGGACAGGGTACTGGTCCCTCAAGGTGTTTTCGACGTGGTTCCACAGAGCACTGGATTCGTGATTGTCCGGAGAGAGGCGATAATCATGACGTGATGGGTGACACCGATCATAAGGAGGTACAGCTTACACTGTCGATGATGCTTTTATTTTATACTAGCCCACTGGGCCTAGGCCCTCTCAAGGCTAGTGGTGGAGGAGGTGGTACAGAGTTGAAAGTCACGTATATGTCAGTAGTTATATGTCATTGTATAAATTTATCGCTCTCAGGAAGTGACGAATAGGGGTGAAATTGAAAGAGTCTGAGTCAGAGAGGATGCCATGTAATGAGGTGTTCAGCAAGAATCTCCGTCTTTCAGATGCATAGACGGGACAAATACAAAGAAAGTGAAAAACAGTCAATGATGTATGGCAATGTTGGCATTCAGGTGGCGGACCACGAGGGGTGGACATCAGGTAACCATGTGTGAGGCGTGTGTGGCCTAAACGTAATCTAGTTAATAGGGTTTGGTCTGCACGTGAACCATTAATTGAAGAGGGCCACAAGTGTATGTCATCCTTAATGGAGCGAAGGTGGCCAGTTAATGGTTGCGCTCTCCACTCAACTCGCCAAGCGTCATAAACATGGCGACGGAGGACAGGGAGCATATCCTCCGAACGCAGCAAAGTAGTAGAGGGTGCACCATGACACGCTTGCTTAGCGAGGAAGTCTGCACGCTCATTCCCGGGAATTCCTACATGCGCGGGGATCCAGCACAGTGCGATGGAACGAGTAGCGCACCGTAATTTGTGTATTGTGTGGATGATAGTCTTGACCAATGGGTCCTTGGGGGCAAATACACATAAGGCTTGCAGCGCACTCTTTGAGTCACTACAGATAACGACACGTGGAGAGTTCCTCGACAATGAAGAGATGGTGCTTAAAGCACCTTGAATAGCCCATAATTCAGCAGTGAAAACCGTGGAGTGATGGTGTAAGGTACTTTGATACAAGACATGGTCTGAGACTGCAGCGCAACCCACGGCATCCGCAGTTTTCGAGCCATCGGTGTAAATGAAAACAGCCGGGATGTGATCATCAAGATGTTGTAAAGCGAGATGTCGACATTGAGATGGGGCTTGGGCATCAAGTTGATCCGCTAAGTGAAAGCAAACTGTAGGGTGTTTTAGGGTCCACGGAGTGATGTGACTAGGAGGGGGAGTTATGGGAGGAACGGTGATACTGTAAGTGGAGAGCAATTGGCGAGACAACATTGGGAATGGCACTGGAATGTTTGAACGATAGTTAGCTGTGGAATGGAATAGTTCTAGTAGAGTCGGGTCATGACGGAGGCGAACAGCCGTACGCATGAGGACTAATCGACGGTGGTAGGCTAGAGGTAAGGTCCCAGCCTCACATAGAATATTGGAGACACGAGAGGAACGGAAGGCCCCCGAGCTAATGCGGATGCCCAAATGGTGTACGCTGTCGAGGGTTCCTAATGTGGAAGCAGAGGCCGTGCCATAGACAGGGCTACCATAATCTAGGGCTGAGAGGATGGTAGCTCTGTAGAACAGTAAAAGCGTAGCGCGATCTGCGCCCCAATGGACTCGTGCGACTGTTTTCAGAACATTCATTCTCTGGAGGCAACGTGCCTTTAAGCAGGCAATGTGACTCTTCCAATTGAGGTGAGTATCAAAGATTAAACCAAGGAACCTGGTATGTGGAAGGATCTGAATATTAGAATGTCCCATGGTGAGAGTAATGGACTGTTTACGTAAATGTCGAATATTTCTATAGAATACAACGGCGTTAGTCTTTTCAGCAGAAAATTGAAAACCAGCAGTGGATGCCCAAGAGTGGATGGATTTTAGAGCAATGTTGAGACGCCGTTGTATGTGAGTCAGACTGGGAGAAGTATAATATATTGCGAAGTCGTCCACATACAAGCTTTACGATATTTCAGGTGGGAGGCTGCGTATGACACTATTGATCGCCATAATAAAGAGTAAGCTGCTAAGGGCACATCCTTGTGGTATTCCATTAATTTGTGACATAATGTCCGATAGGAGACCATTATTTTTGACCTGGAATGTACGGTTAGAGAGAAAATTTTGTAAAAAGCAGGGAAGAGGACCCCGCATGCCAGAATCGTGTAAAATTTTTAAAATCCTGTGTCTCCATGTTGTGTCATAAGCCTTAGCAATGTCAAAAAATATTGCCACTGTGGGTTGGTTCTTGGAGAACCCATCACGTATTTGGTGTTCAAGGCGAATAAGTGAGTGCAGTGTAGAACGGCCAAGGCGGGAACCATTCTGATATGGGGATAGGAGGGCATGTGACTCAGCGTAATGTAAAAGTCGAGGATTGATAATTTTTTCCATTAATTTGCAGAGGCATGAGGTAAGCACAATCGGTCTGTAATTTGTGGGAAGACTATGATCTTTTCCAGGCTTCGGTACGGGTATAGTGTAAGCATGCCGCCAAGATGGTGGGAAGTAGTTACTTATCCAAAACTGATTGTACAGTTGTAAAAGATGTTGTAGCGCACGTGGATGGAGGTGACGGATGAGAGCGTACGAGAATCCATCCGGGCCAGGAGTAGTGTCTGTACACAGGTCGAGCGCGTGTCGCAATTCCGGAATTGAAAAAGGGGTGTTATATTCATGTGTTTTCCCGCTATGAAAAGATAGCGGGCGAGATTCCTCCATACATTTATAACGAAGAAATTGACGAGGCAATGACTGGTCTGAGCTGACGTGACAGAAATGTTTGGCATGTATGGCAGCGATGTCAAGGGGGTCATGTGTAAGCGAGTCCGAGGCAGGGTCTTTGAGTGGAGAGAGTGGAGGCCGTACAGTGCGTCCGTTGATACTGCGAAACTTTTTCCATAAAGTAGAGAGAGGGGTGCGGGAAGTGAAGGACGAGATATATGATCGCCATGAAAGTATCTTGTTGTCAAGGATACTGCGTTTGACAACTGCACAGATCTTGTTATAGAATGTTTTAAGGGCAATTTTTTCAATAGTGATGGTTATAAGGTCAAAGTAACGATTAGTGGAAAAAAGTCGGGGGGAAACAGTCTTTAAACGCCGCTGCCTAACACTCAGACGCTTAAGAAGGCGTTCCACACGATGCTTGAATTTTATCATTTGGGCTAGAGTGGGCGTCCACCAAGGGACCTGGCGAGGGTGCGTCAGCGAGGAGGTAAGCGGGATATGAGTGCGAGCAATGGAGTTCAGGAAGGACGAAAAATAATCAAAATTGTGTGCAGGGGAGGAGGTAGGGGAGAAGTCCGAAACGTCTGCAGAGGAGTGCGTATAAGACGTCCAATCGGCTTTAGAGAGATTATAACTCGATATTTGAGGGGAGGATGCAGGGCACAAATACCTAAGGAGTATAGGGTAGTGGTCGCTGGAGAAGCGATCCTGTAAAACTGACCAGTCAAATAGGGGAGCTGCGTCATCCGAGGCAAAGGAAAGATCAACAGCGGAAAACGTACAGTGGGTAGCAGATCTGTAGGTGGGGGTGTCAAAGTTGAGACAACAAAGAGTAGAATGAAGGAGATATTTTTCAATTTTATTGCCTGGGATGTCTGTGTTTGGGTTGCCCCAAAGGGGAGAGTGTGCGTTAAAGTCGCCCAGAATAAGGTACGGTGGGGTCAGTTGTTGTACTATTTGATGAAGGTCTGAAGTATTGTAATGACAGGAGGGTTGATTGTAGGAGGAGCAAACAGTCAAGGAAGGAAGGTTTGGTAATGAAATGGAGACGGCAGTTGTTTGAAAAGGGTTGGGGTCAAGGGTGACAGGAACAAATACGCACTTATAGTGCACAAGGATGGCCGTTCGGAGATGTGAAGGGGTTATAGGGGAGCTAGCAGCAACAGTATAATGCCTGGGGGGGACAACAAAATTGCCTACATGTTGGAGGCAAATGCATAATGGTGAATATAATTTAAGTAATCGTTGTAATTCTCCCATACGGAGGCGAGTTTGGTATCCGTTTATATTCCATTGCAAAATGTTATATGCCATCAAGAATAGGATTGTCAGAGTCAACGACAATAGTGGTCTCTTGAAGAGAGTCTGGTAAAGGTTGTGAGTGTGGAGAGGGTTGTGTGGATGGAGGTGAAGGGGTAGATGTAAGGTCTGTAAATTTTTCAGAAATAGCTGTGAATTGTGTGACAAGTTTAGGAACAAGGGTGGGGCAGTGGAGGAGTTTTTGGCGCAGAGTGTTCATAAATAGATAAGCGGAGGTAACATCTTCATCAGGGTTAGGGGGAAGTGTACGTGTGGTGACAAATTCCTGCGTCCGAGCAAGGAGGCAGGGATCCGTGGCACAGATATGGGGTGTGATGTAATTACGGAAACAAATTGGACATCCACATTTGTCAGGTGGGACATTGGTGTGACATATCAATACAGGAGATTGTGAGGGGCTCGGGGTATGATGAGTCTTTATCGAAGGTCCGTCAGATGATGGTGTCGTAGGGTTAGCAGGAGTTTGTGGGGGAATGTCCCTAGGTTTGGGAGCATCGGGATCTGGGCAGTGGGGAGCGGCTAACGGAACATGTCGCTCAAGGTTACAGGGAGGATCAGGCGTGGTGAGGGTGGTACGCACATTGACAGGAGGTTGGTGAACATCAAATCGGGATTGTGATAGCTCTATATTAGTCAAGTCAGAATCCAACAGGTTATTGTCCTTCAGGAATCTCTGCATCAAGTCCTTGGGCGTAGGATCAGATTCACAAATATGGGTGACACAATAACAAGGAGTCGGGTGAATTTGAGCATCTTCCGCTGGAGCTCGCTTGGAAAGAAATTTGTGAAGATGTTCGGTGAGTACTGTACGGGTAGAAGTCTTGTGCTGAAGTAGAAAGAATCGGCCGCAGGTATGGCAGCCACAGTCCGGATCGTGGGTAGGCATAACCCCCGTCTGTGTGGTGGAACCGAGTTTCGAGGTCCGGGATAATGACCGGATAGGACTTGCAACCTTACGCTTTTTCCGAGGCTGCGACTGGGTGGAGTGAGATTGGGGAGAAGTCTCTATATCTGGTACTGTGTTACATTCCATGAGGTTCTCTTCGGCAGTCATGTTCCAAAACTCAGTATCATCGGTCAAGTTAGTAAATCCCTCGAACCTGTTAGAGGTGGATAGGTCCGGGGAGTTAAGGTGAACTAAACGGAAGGTATCATTGGTGGGGTAATGTTGTGGGCTAATAGGAGGTGCCGGAGGCTGCTCTGGACGCTGGTGGTCAGAGGAGTCAGCGGGTGTAGTTGATTCATACCGTCGATATGGAGGAGATTTACCTTCCTGCCTTAATTGTGCTGCAGCAGACCGGAAGGGGAGTCCTTTTGTGGCCTGTAAATGTAATACGTCACGATGAAACGCAAAGTGCGGGCACGTTCTGTCATTGGCTTTGTGGGACCCGTCACAATTTGCACAACGGGGCGCGCTGGCTAGACAATTGTTGAGAGCATGTTGTTCTTAGCCGCAATGTAAGCAACGCGCAGTGAGAGCCCGACACCGTGGGGTTGAATGCCCAAGCTTCCAGCAATTTGTGCATTGTCTCGGCTTGTTAACATACCTTCGTACCTGCAGTTGGCGACCTGCAAGACGGACATGCATAGGGAGGTCATGGCGCTTAAAATAGATTTTGACAATGCGTAGTGGGGGTCGATTTCCACGCTGAGGAGCAGTATAAGTGTCAACTTTAACAACAGTGGGGTCAGTTCTTTGCAATAATTTTAAGATACGATTGGTTGAGTCTGTAAAGCTCTGATCTGCAAATTCGAAGTCGGAAGGGAGCACAACTGTGCCAGTACACTGATTCAGGAATTCATCTGGTTTACCTGTGTATCTGTCGTTGGGGGTGTCGAGGTAGGCTTGTAAGGCTTCTGATTGCTCCTGTGTTTTCACCTCAATCATGCGCTTGGCCGATCCAACAGCATGCATGGTGAAGTCACCAATATCTTGTGCGAGAGTATCGTATAGACTGAAATCATCCATAGGTTCACCAGAGACCGTGAAAAACCGTGACCAATCAGGGGGACTGAACATAGCGTTATAAGTGTCCTTCGAAGCAGGGGTATACGTGTTACGTTTACGCCTTTGTCGGTTATGCGAAGGCACGAACGGTTGAAGCGTGTGAATGGCAGAGGAAATACCGGCAAGGTCTTTTCCTGTACCTGCATCAATGGCTCGTTGAGATCGTGGAGGTACAGAAGCAGGTTTAATTGAGGTAGTAGATCCTGCATCCGGAGGGAAGATGGTAACAGATGGAGTCACAGACGGGTCAGGGATGCAAGAAGCATCCGTAGGGGTGTCAGCTGAGGGCATGCGAGGTTGTTCATTAAGGTTGGCAACGGAATGAAGAGGTAGGCTAAGGCTAGAATCATAATCTGGTAATTTAGAAGTTAAAGTCGAGACTGTGGGGTTGTCATCACTATTATTGATCACAGAGGCAGTACTGTGCATAGGAATTGATGCCGGGGAGATCACCTGATGGATCTCACTACCCGACGATGGAGAATTCGTCACAGTATCCTTAGGAGGTTTGCCAAGGTCTGTGGGTGCCACGCCTGAGTGCGAAACTCCGGCACTGTTGGCAGCAGGGGAAGGGTCCTTGAGGCAGTCCAATTTCTCGCAGGGGTCGGCGTCGGAGGGGGCAATTTTAGATTCCATAGGACGAATATTTCTAAATTCATCTGAGTCAGATTCCAAACCCACCATGGAGCCACAATTAGAGGACGGGACGACCGCCCTAGGAATTCTTGCAGATATACACCCCGACTAATGCACCTTAAGGGCCGTCGATCCGTCGATCGCCGACCCAGCACAAGGGTTAGGGTTTGGCATAAAAGTTTCCCCTCGCTCTAACACGTCGGGTACCACAGTTCGATGGGTGTAGGGATTGCCGACCCACAACACCCTCCAACGAAACCAAAGAGTGAGTACGGTCGTTTACCTCATGACAGTCACGGTGCTCCCAAAGGAGGGGGCAGCGGGAAGAAGGGAAAAACAGAAAGGATGAGAAATGATAGGGCCCACTACAATTAGGTGGGGGCGGCAGGAAGGGTGGGCATGCGGGCATGCACTCCCCTCCTGCCGCCTCCGTCAGCCCCCGCACGTGTTCAAAAGTGAAACCAACGAAGCAGGCAGAGCGGGGGACAGCTTACACTGCTATCTGACCATGCCGATAGGAGAGAGAAATTGCTAGCGGAAGCTCTTGGTGCTATTGTTTTAGATTCGGGTTGTGCTACAACGGTTGTGGGGAAGATTGGCTGCAGACGTATGTCGACACATTGTCCCCGTATGATGTAGGACTAATAACTAGAAGGGAATCTGATACATCCTTTAGATTTGGTGATGGGAGACAAGTAATATCCAAGGGGATTGTCCATATTCCTTGTTACAGGTTAAGGTTATGATCTGCACTGAAGTGGTAGACTGCCGCATCCCACTGTTAATGAGTAGATCAGCAATGAAACGTGGAGGCATGATCTTAAACTTTAGGAAGGATACAATGTGTATTTTTATTAGTGGCCCCTCCATCATTGACGAACATGCCTATTACATAAGGCATCCTCTTCAAACACTAATCCGCCGTAGTTTGAATCTACCGCGCAGAGCATATAAAAACTGAGGAGCCTTCATCATGAGCGCACGCGACCTCACTCATGGCTTCAGTCATTATGAATTGGGTTCTCACTACGAAAAAACTTCGTAAAAAATAAAAACAAAAAGAAAATAAGAATAACTATCTAATAAGCTTTCCATCATATCGTGGATGTACTTGTGTGGATCTCTGACCAGACGCTGATTCAGGCGTCATTCCTCCTTCTCTGCTCTGCCCCGGACGTGTCTCCCCACGCTCCGCTGGTTCCGCATTTGCTGCGTCCCTAGTGAGTTTTTTCTCATTTGTTTACTCCGGGATGTATCGAGTAAGGTTAGGATATGCGTAGCAGGAGTGTCCTGGGCTGGTTGCCCGCAGTGCAGTGTATTTTGGGTCGTGTGTTTGGGGCATCTATTTCGGATGTACCCTCGTGGTCCTGTTGTGGACATGTGAACTTTTTCACAGTTAGTTAGCTTGTGATGCAGGCGGCTTTCATTACGCGTTAATTATTGCTGCCTTTTATCTTTCTGATGAGGTAAGCTTTGCTTACTGACGTTCCCAGTGTATTTTTCTTCACTTAGTGAAGTTTTTTCTGGGTCCCGAGTCAGTCTTCCCTTTGCCGGAAGTATTTGCTACAGTGGTGTGTTGGCGGTGGTTCCTGTTGTGATATTTCCAGTGTTCTGTGTATATTTCAACATTTCTTATGCCGTCTACTTAGGCCTAGCCAGCCGCTCGTAGCTTTGCCACATGTACAAGTGTTATTGTTTATTATTTATAAATATGCCCTACTGTGTCATGTGTATCCGGGTTTTAGTTGTGTATTGGCTAATTCCTCGGACTATGTTTGTTTCCTGGTTTAGTTGTGTATTGGCTAATTCCACGGATTATTGTGTGGACTTAGGTTAGTCGTGCGTGGCTATCCTCGTGTCCGTTGTACGTTCAGATGGTGTCTGTTCGGGGTGGGTTTCCTTCCGGCGGGTTTTTTCTCGGTTTCACCATGAAAAAAACCCGGCCGAGAGCCGTGTTGGGCCACACGTGGTTTTAACACAGGCTTGTGTCCCTGGCGATGAGGTGTCTGTGGCTCTCCAGGACTGCGTCTCTGTTGGTGCCTGGTTTCAGGCCCCCTTTGATTCCCGGCGGAATGGCTGTACCCATCTATAAAACGTTGTTCATGCGAACATACGTTATGTAGTTTTTCTACCAGGTTTTTACAAAACCACATGAAAAACCTAGCTGTTGTTAAGGGCTTTCCTCCCCGGCGATCTTTTACAAAGAAGTGGGGACAGGAACTTATGGGGTTAACGTTTTGACATCTCACCCGGCGGGTGTACCTTGGTAGGGTGGGATGAACAACTAAGTCATTCAGTTAGTTAACCAATCCATTTTTAAGTGATACTATATGTATCGCCGCCTTTATACTTACGGCGATTGAAGGTTCAATTAGGGTTAACATCATTTTTTACACCCGGCGGGTGCTCCTAGGTGGAGGAAATAAGGAATTTACAATTCAATTTCGATTTAACCACTTAATTTAGTGATACAATTAGGTATCGCCGCCTTCAAACTTACGGCGATCTTTTTGTGACAATTCGTTAGAAATCAGATCTCGTGTCAGCCTGCCCTGTGTTATTCTACTAAAATATTTCAAGGGCCGGCGTCTTTATGGGGGGTTGTTTTTGTTCCAAAATTGAATCTTGAGACAGTCACCACCAGAAAGACTATAATCGCCATGCTGGACCGTTATATTATGTCAGAGGGTATTCTTCACTTTCTTCAAAAGATTTGTTTAGATATTCTGAACCCCGCCGCGTAGCGAGCTGTGATCGTTGTGTCATTACATCTCGTTATCCGGTGGGTTATTAACACTTGTGTGCGAACATGTTGGGTTAACCTTATGAGCATTAATTCCTGGAAATTTTATTTTTCCAGAGCTGGGCTCCGGCGGACCAATACAGACCCGGCGGTAGTTTTCCCCACCAGTCTCTGTCATGGCTACCTTGGCCCCAGTCTTTGCTTTATGCACTACCCCTGCTTGTGCCGGTATCCCTATTTTTGCGCATACTCTTTGCATAAGGTGTGTTAAATGTCTAGACCGTTCAAGGGGTCTCTGGGTAATGCGTAATTGTTCTTTTTGCTCCCAATTAGCTGTAAAGGTCCTTTGCGACAATGATAAGACCGCGGCAGTAGCGTTAAGAGAAGTAAGGCAACAGATGTCAGCCTACACTACGATTGTTGCGCATAAATCACTTCAATGTGACAACGTCCCTCTTTGGGATAGATTTCTCTTTGAACACCCTCCCCCTAAACGTTCCTCTAGAGTCACGAGTCATAAGCCGGCGGAGACTGGTCAGGGTTCTGTATCTTCTGCTGCTACACCGAAACGTCCAAGAGAGCCTACACCCCCGGCGTCCGCCTCCTCGTCTCGGGCGAGATCTCGGTCTAGGTCACCTCTCAGACGCCAGTCATCTAGTCTTGCCTCTTCACCAGCGAGTAAGAAGAGTAGGACGGAAAGTTCCACCAGTGGTCACGGCGATGAATCCTCCAAATCAAAGAGTAGTTCACGGTCACACCGTAGCCATAAATCCTCCAAAAAGGATTCCCATAAACGAAAGTCCTCCCTACATTCACCAGCTTCTAGTGCCTCTCATCGTACCTCTACCCCAGACAGAGTTTGTGTTAGGTCTCAAGGGTCCAGTGCGGTGCCTGTCCCTAAAGAGGATTTACCCATTAATATTTTAACCCTGGAATTGGAAAGTTCAGGGGGTTCAGTAATTGAGAATGTTTCAGACTCCCAAGAGAGTGTAGGCCAGGGCCTCGGTGTTTGGCGGTTTGCTCAGCCAGGGTCTGACCACCCACGTCCGACTCAAACGAGTCACACAGTAGCTGATGTCCACAGGGACGCGGCAATCCCATCCTCTATTCCTGACTTATCTTGGCAACAAGGTACCCCAGCTTCGGCGGGATCTTCTCAGGAGGATCAGGAGGAGAAAGACGAGGTTTCAATAATTTCGGAGATGGAAGGGCAAGAGTCAGGCTCAGGCTTAGACGCCGCGCAGGATATTAATGATTCACCTGTAAGTTCATCATCAAACCAATTTGTTACTGCGCAAGAAATTAATGGGCTACTTACTCATGCTTTATCTAAATTTTTTGGCCAACAACAGGAAACCCCCACAATGGACTTGGGGGCTCCCACGACAAGTTCTACGGTACGGCCTCTGATGACTTCGATTGCTTTATCTAAGATCCCTAACCCCCCCACTCTGTCAACATCAGTGGTTACTAGGCCTGCTACGGCGGCATTGACAACTTCAAATGTCAGGGTCATCACGGATGTCAATCCACCCCCTCTAGACAAGGCGCCTCTCAGAAAGGTAGCTATGCCCTTGCTTTATGGACCAGACGAGTCATGGGTCCTTTTGACCCCCACTAAACCAGAGCTCGCCCAACCTACCTTGTCAGGGGAACTCCCAGTACCGCGTGAGTGGGTCATCCAGGGCAATAAATCAAAGAAATTAAGGGCCTTGGATAATTTGGGAAATGTACTAGACGTAAACATCAAGGCTATACCTAGTTATTATCACCAAGACTATTTTGTGTATGCTACTAAGCCAGCTTTACCCCCTGCCTCAGCTTCAAAACTATTTTCAGACTGGTCTAAGCTGGATGGGTTTAATGATATTAAGACTCTGTCAGCTCTCACTCCTGAACTTGATTTACAGACCGTCACAGACGAAGCAGCTAATCCAGTTTTGAAGGTGGGGCAGTTGGGTCCAGGACCTTGGGTAGATTGGGAGATAGAGGCTCAAAACTTTGCAACCACATTTACTTCTAAATCTTCCCACCAGATCCCTCAAGATACTCATTCGTGGTTCTCCATGCCGGTAGGTTCTGCCGGCGGAGTCCCGTCAGCTTTGTTTTCTTTCCTAGCTGCCCCTAAGATTAATCTTTGTGAGCTAAAAGACCCTTTCACTACCCCTACCCCTACTCACCTAGACAGAGAATTTAGGCTAAGGGGGAAAGCTTTTCGCCTGTTCTCTCAGTACATAGTGTCTCAACAGGTGGCTAAGTCTTTACTGCGGTCCACTCAGGCAATCGCAGATGCGGATGCCAGAAGATCGGTTGAATGATCCCGGCGACTGCTCCTCCAGTCGTCAATCCAATCCTTGGGTGACATACGCACCGCCTTGCTTGAGGCGTTACGAGCAAGACAAGATCTCAGAATGTCTTTAGTTCGCAAGCTACCTGATCGCATTGCGAATCAGGTGGTCATGTCACCAGTGCTTACTCCCTCTTTAATGTCCCCTGAAGTGTGGCGAACGGTGTTCAATATGGCACAGGCCTTTAAGCACAGTCCCACCCCTTCTAAGAAACCTGCATTTAACTTCCCCAAACCCAGGCCAACCGCTAAAGCTCAGCCAGGGGGATCTAAACCCTTTCTTCCGCCTAAGTCCTCCCACTCCCCCCAAGGTCAGTACAGGCATAGACAGAGTAGGTTTTCAGGTCAGAGAGGATGCGGCCAGAATAAGCCAGGTCAGGGCCAGTCTTCGGCCAACACCAGCCAGCCGGCAAAGCGTCCAGCACCACCAACCCCACCATCAAAAAACTAAAGTCTCTCTCACTCCCGGTGCCAACCTTAAGGCCGGAGGACCCAAGGGTAGTACAGCCGGCGAACCCTTGTCTGCTAACTGGGTCGTTCCGAACGTGTCACCAAGCATGGCCATTAAACACTTGGGCACGGATGGTGGCACGCAAAGGCATCACTTGGCAGTGGCTCCGGCGACCTCGCTTACGTCAGCCGACAACGGCGAATTTTGTTTCTTTAGAGGTGGAGTCACTGGTCCAGGAAATGATTGCCAAGAATGTCATCATCCCGGTCCCCCCAAATTACCCTGTATTCACGTCCAAACTATTTTTGGTTCCCAAAAGGGACAGTGTTCAGATGAGGCCGGTCGTAGACCTGTCTTATCTGAACCTTCACATTCACAACGAATCTTTCAGAATGTTAACAGTACACCAAATCAGGCTAACACTTCCGCCGGGAGGTTGGATGTGTTCACTAGACCTGACAGACGCCTATTGGCACGTATCGGTCAACAAAAGATTTCAAAGGTTTTTGGCCTTACGGATCAGGCACCAAAATTTTGTTTTTCAAAGGATGCCGTTCGGCTTGAACCTAGCACCTCGATTATTCACGAAATTAGTCCGGCAAGCCCTGATGCCATTGTTAAAACAGGGGATCAGAGTGTTGTGGTACCTAGACGACTGGCTGGTGGTGACAGAGACACAACAATTATGCATCAAACATGTCAATATCATTTTAAATCATGTCAAAACTCTAGGCTTCAAGGTAAATCTGGTAAAGTCAAACCTTGTTCCCTCACGAGTAATTCAGTGGATAGGGCTGGTCTGGGACACGGCCGCTCTCACTCTGAGTCAGAGTGTGGACAATCGCAACAGGTTTCGCAGGAAACTGTTCATGTTTCTTCACAGTCTGACTACGACGCAGAGGGTCTGGGAGTCTCTGGTCGGCTCTCTCAACTGGATTCAACTAACTGTCAAGTTGGGCCGGTTGAAAGTAAAACGATTAATATTGGAAGGCAACAAATATTTCCCGCTCTTACCGGCGGGAAAATTATGGCCCATCCCGAAATTAATCCACACCTTGCTAGCGGTCTGGGCAAAGAGGGAAACGTTGCACTCAATAATGTCATGGACCTCTCCTCCACCAACGGTATGGGTAGACACGGATGCGTCAGGCACAATAGGGTGGGGATTTCAGTCAAATCAGGGGCACCAGGGTCAGGGGCTTTGGTCCCACTTAGAAATCTCTCACATCAATGTCAAAGAATTACTAGTCCCATTGTATTTCCTTCAGGCTCACGGCCCGGCGTTACGGGGCAAGTCGGTGGCCTTCAGAATGGACAATCTGAATGCAGTTCACTGTATTCAGAAACAAGGATCAACGAGGTCAAGGAGGTTGCTAAACGTGTCGGAAGAGATTTTTACTCTAGCCAACAGACTAGACATTTACCTTCACGCATCTTATCTGTGATGGATGCTAGGGTGTATAGGGGTATTGGAGGGGGTCTGTCTGATCATTATGTAGTGGTAGCTAAGGTTAGGATACAAAAGAAGTGGGTGAGGAGAGCGGGAGGGAGGCGAGAGGAGGGTGGAATGGTGAGGAGGGTGGAGAGGTTGCAGGAGGAGGAAGTCAGGGAGGAGTACAGGAGAGCAGTGGAAAGACGACTAGGTGGGTTCGACCTGGAAGTTATGGAGGAAGTGGAAGAGATGAGCAAGGTGTTTAAGGATGAGATCTGTGCAGCATGTGAGGAGGTGTGTGGAGTGAGGAGAAGAGTGGAGTGAAAGGTACAGCATGGTGGACAGAAGAGGTAAGAATAGCTGTGGAAGAAAAGAAGAAAGCATATAGAGAGTGGTTGGGTAGTAGAGGGAATGAAGATTCCGAGAGACAGAAACGAGCGAGGTACGTGGAGAGTAAGAGGGTGGTGAAGAGAGTAGTGAAGGAAAGTAAGAGAAGAGTAGATGAGGAATTTGGAAGGAATCTGAGTGTAAAATGGAGGGAGAGTAAGAAACTGTTCTGGAAAGAAGTCAAGAAAGTTAGGGAAGGTAGCAAGGGAAACAGTAAGGGTGTGAAAGATAAGAATGGGAGAATGCTAGCCGAGAAGCAAGAGAGAGTCGAAAGATGGAGGGAGTACTTCAGTGAGTTGCTAAATGAAAGGAATGAAGAGCCAGCAAACATAGCTGGATATGGTATGGGAGGGAGAAGAAGAGAAGTGGGAGGAGGAGGTGGGATCAGGAGGTCAGAAGTGTCGGAAGCCATGAAAAGAGTGAAGTTGGGGAAAGCACCAGGAACAGATGGAGTGTGTGGGGAAATGTTGAGGTATGGTGGTGAGATAGTGATAGAATGGGTATGGAAAATGTGCAAACTAGCATGGGAGAAGGGGAGTGCACCGATGACTGGAAGACTGGCATAATAGTCCCCCTATATAAGGGCAAAGGGGAAAGAGGAGTGTGTGGTAACCACCGAGGAATATGTCTTCTAAGCGTAGTAGGGAAGGTATACAGTAGGGTAGTGATTGAGAGAGTGAGAGTGAGAACGGAGAAATGGATAGGCGACGAGCAGGGAGGTTTTAGGAAGGGAAGAGGATGTGTAGATCAGATTTTTACCCTGAATTGTGTTGTGGAGAAGTATCTGGAGAAGAAACAAAAGGTGTATGTTGCCTTTATGGACTTGGAGAAGGCCTATGACAGAGTGGATAGAGAAGGTTTGTGGAAAGTACTTAGAATATACGGAGTAGAGGGCAAGTTGCTGAAAGCAGTGAAGAGCATGTATGAGGGTGCAAAGGCGGCAGTACGTGTGGAGAGTGAGCAGAGCGAGTTCTTTGACCTGAATGTTGGTTTGAAACAGGGGTGTGTGTGATGTCCCCGTGGTTGTTTACTGTATATATGGATGGAGTTATGAAAGAAATACTATCAAGAGCAGTGGATGTTGGTGTATCGCTGAAAAGGGAGGGAATTGAGTGGAAGCTACCTATACTGCTGTTTGCGGATGATACAGTTTTGATGAGTGATAATGAATGGGAGTTGCAGGGTCTGGTAAATGAGTTTGGAACAGTGTGCGAAAAAACGGAATTTGAAGGTAAATACGGGGAAGAGCAAGGTTATGGTCTTCGAAAGGGGTGAAGTCACAGAGTGTGAGGTGAAGCTGAACGGTCAGGCTATGGAGATCGTCAACTCTTTTAAGTATCTGGGCAGTGTGTTGAGTAAAGATGGGACTATGGATGAAGAGGTGCGGGAGAGGGTACAACAGGGGAAGAGGGTTGTAGGAATGCTAAAAGCAGTAACAAGAAATAGGGTGGTCAGTATGGAAGTGAAGAAGTCCTTGCATGACAGTGTGGTAATCCCGACACTGACTTACGGAAGCGAAGCATGGACGTTGGTTGAGAGACTCAGACCAAGAGTGAGAGCAGTGGAAATGAATTACTTAAGGAGTGCGTGCGGAGTTACATGGAGGGGTAGACAGACTAATGAGGAAGTAAGAAGGAGGTGTGGTGTGGAGGTAGATGTGCTGGAAAGTGTGAAAAGGAACAACTTGAGATGGTTCGGCCATATGGAACGTATGGAAAGCGAGAGAATGACTAAGAGGGTGTACGAGAGCGAGGTGGACAGAGGGGGAGAGGTAGACCGAATATGAGGTGGAAGGATGGAGTGAGGAACTACATGAACGAAGGCGGTGCTGGTTGGGGGGAGGGGCGTCGACTGACTGGGGACAGAGGTGCATGGGGGCAGTTCGTTCGTGGCCACCCCTTCGGGGATCACGGCGTCAGGCAATAGATAGATAGATAGATCTTATCTCCCAGGCGTAGCGAATGTCTGGGCAGACGCTCTGTCCCGGAGACAGAGCACGACAGTAGAATGGGAGCTCAAGCAACCCATTTTCAACCTAATGATTGCAGAGCTCTCCCATCCACAAGTGGATCTATTTGCGTCCGAGGAGACTCACAAACTCCCTCTATACCTCACCCGCCGGGCGAAAACGCCGGCAGAGGGGCCAGACGCCCTAGTGACAGATTGGAACAGATGGAGCTCCATCTATCTGTTTCCGCCGCCAGATGTGTCACTAATGTGCCACGTAGTGAACAAACTACGAGATTATCGAGGCTTAGTCTCGCTAATCGCGCCCCTGTGGCCGGCGCAGTTGTGGTACCAGCAATTGAAAACGTGGTGCCCGGACCCGGTATCGCTCCCGGTCGGGTATTTCCACTTAGACACGATTGGCAACCTAGCGACCTCGCTGACTTTTGCATTATGGACATTCAGGAGGCCAAGTGGCTAGCACCATACGGTAGAGATGTGACCAATAAATTAATCAATCAATATACTCAGTCTACGAAACGACAGTATCACTCACATTGGCAAGCCTTTACTTCCTGGATCATCAGAACGGAACAGAATGTGCCGTCAGTGGCTTTAGTTTTCAATTATTTAAATTATCTGTTTGAGCAGAAACATTTATCTGTGGTAACATTAAAAAATCACTTAACTGCGATTAGAGTGCCCTTTTTAGACCTTACAGGTCTCTCCATACCGGTGGTGGAGGAAACAGGTTTTATGAGAGCTTGTTTTAAACTTCGCCCACCTCCCCGTCAGCTCATGCCTACTTGGTCTCTCGACAAAGCTTTGTCTTTACTTCACTCTCGTCTGTACCAAAATACTGCAGACTTTGCATTACTCTTAAAAAAGGCGGTTTTGCTTATGGCTTTGGCCACCGGGAACAGAGTGTCTGAGCTGGCGGCGATGAGCAACACACCTAATTGCCTTAGGTTTGGTAGACTTAATGAATGTATTTACATTGCACCTTCCCCAGGTTTTGTAGCCAAGAATGAGCACAGTGCACACATGTTTTCTGAGTTCACGGTGCCGGCGTTAAAAAGGGGAAAGGTGCATCATAATCTATGTCCAGTGCAAGCTCTAACCAAATATTTGAGAGTAGCTCCTCTAAACCCCCAAGGTGCTTTATGGGTAGCAAGTACGGGTAAACGCTTACTTAAACGGCGATTAGCCTCTCTTCTGGTCGAAGTCATTAAAGAGAGTAATCCCGGCGTTGTGGGTAGGGCCCACGATTTACGCAAATGGGCAGCCTCTTTACGTTTCCTGAAAAAAATTTCAGTAGAAGATATCGCGTCCACTCAGTTGTGGGCGTCTAATCATACGTTTTTGTCTAGATACTTGTCAGTTGCTCTAGACAAACCTTCCTTACCATGTATAGCTTTAAGGCAGAGGGTCTAGGTGGCCCTGCAGTCACTTTTGTTTACTTTCATGGGAAGGGGGGGGGGTGCAGTCAGTTGACATAGGACACCCTAGACCCCGCCGGAGTATGAGAGCTGTGATACAATTTAAGGTTAATGTGATATGAAAATTTCTCACCGAGAAATTGTGCTAGTACAATGTTAGTACAAAACAACGGGGTTGTGATAGTAGTTTTAGCTGCGAAAGCAATTTAATATTAGAACAGTGGAGATCCTTTGCAATTTATCTCCACGATTATTTTGGGGTTTATTATGTGCACATGTAAACTTATAACTTGTTATTTTTGTCACCACTCGTTGAGTGGGGTGCCTTTGTAACTACAGATCTGTGTTCAGAATCTTCAGGGTTACCCTTTTTTTTTTTTGTCAGGCAGGCTTCTTTGAAGCACGCACCTGCCTGAACCCCTTTTTCTTGTATATTTTCGGCCTACGCCATGTTTAAATATATTTTTCAAAAGTAAGAATACTATGTGGTTGTTTTTATTATCTGCTTTTCTAGAGTTATGATATGATTACGAATGTCCCCCTCCAGTCTTAGAAATCAGGCATGTTCGTCAATGATGGAGGGGCCACTAATAAATTATAGGTTTGACTCCTGTAAGGAGATAAAGAAAACCTAATATTTAGTAGTGGCCCCGTAATCATTGACGACTGGGGCCCTCCCGACCGTCCCCTTCCCATTCGTTGATGTATTGAGGATTTTGGTTTACTTGATATGTCAGTGAAGGAGGAATGACGCCTGAATCAGCATCTGGTCAGAGATCCACACAAGTACATCCACGATATGATGGAAAGCTTATTAGATAGTTATTCTTATTTTCTTTTTATTTTTATTTTTTACGAAGTTTTTTCGTAGTGAGAACCCAATTCATAATGACTGAAGCCATGAGTGAGGTCGCGTGCGCTCATGATGAAGGCTCCTCAGTTTTTAAATGCTCTGCGCAGTAGATTCAAACTACGGCGGATTAGTGTTTGAAGAGGATGCCTTATGTAATAGGCATGTTCGTCAATGATTACGGGGCCACTACTAAATATTAGGTTTTCTTTATATCCTTACAGGAGTCAAACCTATAGTTTGGACGGGAGAGAAAGTTCCAAGTTACAGTACTTCAACAGGACATTATGTATTCCCTATCGTAAATTCACCGAGCAAGGAATCAGTGAAGTGGGTGCTGTTTACAGAACAGGGAGAGATACCTAAGACAGCATTAAAGTTGCACAGGCAATTTTCACATCCCTCTGCATATAAATTGATTAAGTTGGTTAAAGAGGCTGGATTGTTGGATGATAGATGGAAACAGGAGATACAGAAAGTGAGTGACAACTGCGAAATTTGCATGAAATTTAAGAGAGCGCCTCCCCGCCCTGTGGTATGTCTTCCTGTTGGTAAGGTGTTTAATGAAGCAATTGATATGGATCTGAAGGTATGGGGAAGTATTTATTTCCTTGTCATGGTGGATTTGGCTACAAGGTATTGTGTGGCTACAGTTTGGCTACCCAACAAGAAATCTGAGACTATAACTAAGGAGGTGATAACGCAGTGGATCAGTCGATTTGGTGTGCCTCGCAAGTTTCTGACTGACAATGGCCGGGAATTCAATAATGGAGATTTTCAGAGCATGGCTGAAAATTACAACGTGAAAGTGATGTGCACAGCGGCGGAAAGTCCCTGGAGTAATGGGATATGTGAACGGCTAAACGCAGAGCTTGGTGACAACGTGGCGAAAATTATGGCTGATACAAAGTGTGATGTATCCACAGCATTGGCATGGGCGGTGTCGACTCGTAATGCACTTCAAAACAACAATGGATTTTCACCAAACCAAATGGTATATGGATTTAACCCAAGTCTGCCCAGTGTTTTGAGTAACGAGATTCCTGCCTTGGAGAATAAGACAACTTCAGAAGTAGTGGCAAACAACCTTAATGCTATGCGTGTGGCAAGAGAAGCATTCATTAACCCTCGGAATCCGGGAGGCCTCATATGAGGCAAAATGCGCGGCTAAAAATCGCCGCTATAATCGGCATTCTACAGACAACATAAAGTTCTATAATTTGCAAAAACATTGACTGCTCTAGGTGGTCTCAATCAGTAGCCACTGAATTATGAAGTTTGACTAAACCAAAATTCATAGGAGGCCCCCCGGATCCCATGGGTTAAGAACGAGTCCAATGAGCGGATCAGGAGAGCATTGCTGCATAATGTGAGAGGTGACAACATGGAAGATTTACAAAATGGAGATCAGGTATATTATAAAGCATTTTCTCTCTTTCTCGAAATCTGGTTCGGGCCCAATATGGGTCCTTTAAAAATATAAGACAGTCTTAGGTATCTACTGGAACAACTTCACCACCTCAGAGCCAGCCAATAGCTCAACTGGAAATCTTCGCTCCCATCTACTATTTGTCGTCCATCTTGAATCGCTTGGCTGTAGGTGTGCAAGCCAGCGATGTGACGACAGGCGCCCGGATACTGAAGGTGTATCCGCCTAGCAGGGGAGAATGATGCCAGGCCCGAGCTGGACTTTGCTGGAACTAGTGGAGTGGGCTGGAAGGCTGAAACAAGTGGATCCAAGTTTCCATGGGTGCCCAAGCGAGGGAGAGAATGTGGGTTGCAAGAAGTTAGCACAGTGGAGTCCGAGAGGTGAATGAACTCTGCAGCTTCCCCCACCCCCTTGATATAGCCCTGCCTCCTGCTTTCTAGCGCTGTGATTGGCTGAGCCGCCCGCTCGGCCAGTCGTTGCTTGAATATTTCCTTCCTTCGCTTCAACTCTTTTCTCTCCATAATAAGTTCCTGGAAGCTGGTTGCGAATGTCTTTTAGTGTTTTTTTTTTTTTTTTTTTTTTTTTTTTAAAGAGACAATGAACGGAGGAAGGAAAAACACAGATAAAACAAAAAGGTCCATGTGCCTAAAGGCATCCTCCATTCATAAAATGTTTGTAACAACTGGATTTAAACTTTTGTAGATTGTAAGTTTGTGGAAAGCAACTCGAGGGAAGTGAATTCCAAAGAGTAGTAGTTCTAGGGATAAATGAATTTTGATAAGCAGAAGTTCTGCATTGTGGAGGAGAAAGTGTAAATTCATGGGCGCTCTCAGCTGCCCTAGTTCTACGGGGAAAGATGTGGAGAGGCGGCACAATTGAAGCAAGTTCCTCGGAACAATTGCTGTGAAAATATCTGTAGAATAATGCAAGGGATGCAACGTTTCTTCGTATGGATAATGTAGGAAGGTCCTGTGCGATTGCAGGGTTATTGATTAATCTAATAGCTTTATTTTGAATTTTGTCCAACTGCCTCAATGCAACCACTCCACTTCCACTCCACAGAGGTGAACAGTAATCCATCTGAGAACGCACATGACTTTTATATATTACGGCCAACTGCTCGTCAGTGAAGAATTCTCGAACTCTGTACAGGAGTCCCAGTTTTTTAGAGGCATTCTTAGCAATGCTTCTAACATAATGTGTCCAGCTCAAGTTAGTAGTTAATGTTACACCGAGAATGTCAATACTAGGGGAAGTGGGAATATTTACATCATTAAAAAATATATGGGAGTCAGTGAGATTCTGTCGGTTAGAAAATTGAATGTACTTGGTTTTCTGTGCATTAAAGGAAACTAGATTCTTTTGTCCCCATTCATTAATTCTAGAAAGGTCCTGGTTCAGAGAAATTGCAGTGTTTATTTTTGAATTTATAAGATCGGGTTGGGTGAAAGAATTGGTAAATGTGAAGGAACTGTGGAGTGTTGAGTCATCTGCGTAGCAATGTACAGTATTGGATTATGAGTGGTAGATATGAGATCATTGATATGAATGAGGAACAGAGTTGGGGCCAAAACTGATCCCTGGGGAACACCAGCATTTATTGAGTGAAATTGAGAATAAAGGCCATCTACCATTACACATATTTTTCTGTTATGAAGATAAGAAGAAATTAGTGGAACTAATGATGCAAGGCCGTAGTGTGACATCTTCGACAATAAGGATTGATGCCAGACTCTATCAAATGCCTTTGATATATCCAGTGCTATTGTATGTGTTTCACCATGTTGGTCTGTAGCTTGGTTGATTTGATGCGTAAGAAAGCAAAGAATGTCTGCAGTTCATCGACATCGTCGAAAACCATATTGCCTATCACTGATTAATTTATTATTCTCAAGATGCTTAATTATGTGATTATTTAATATAATTTCAAAGACTTTACCAAGAGTGGAAGTTATAGCTATTGGTCTGTAGTTTGATGGATCTGAAGAGGCACCTTTTTTAGGAACTGGATGGATGTTTGCTTCTTTCCAGGGTACTGGGAAGCATGAGGTATGAGTACACAGACGGAAAAATTTTGCCAATACAGGAGCGAGCACCAAGGAGCAATTCTTAAGTACTATTGGAGGAATTTCATCTGGACCAGGAGCCTTATCTACTGAGAGATTCTGCAAAATAGTTTTGACATGTCTGGTGTGGATCTTAAGTGAGGGAATTTCAGGCGAATTAAAATTAAGTACAGGGACATCTTGATTTATTTCATCTAAGGTTGAGTTGGTGGAGAAAATATCCGCAAGAAGGTTAGCTTTACCTCGTGGGTCACTTACAAGATTGCCAGTCGGAGCTTTTAATGGTGGAATGGATGAAGCAGTAGTGAAGTTGGATTTGAATGAGTTAAGAGTAGACCAAAATATTTTGTTATCATTTGGATTATTTAGAAGTTTATTTTCCTGCTTGTGGAGAAAGTTTGATTTAGTTAGGTTTAATACAGTTTTGGCATGATTTCTGATGTTTCTTAAGTAATTAAAGGCTTCATGTGTTTTTGATCTTGTGTATGCATTGTAGGCTATTGCTTTTTGTTTAAGTTACTCTAGCACAATTATGGTCAAACCATTTAGGTGAATTAGATCTTTTACTGTACTTTTGATGAGGAATAAAAGTTTCCATTCCAATTTTTACAAAATCTTGTATGTGGCTCAAGGTGGAGTGTGCATCATTAGAAAAGAAAGAGGTCCAGGGAATATCAATAAAGAAACCTTGAAGACCCTCCCAGTCTGCCCTATCGTAATGCCATTTAGTCACCAAAACAGGTTCAGAGTGGGAAGGTGTGGTAGGTGATAGACAGGTGGCCTGTATCAGACAGTGATCAGAAGATCCAAGCGGGGACCTCACTGTAACATCA
Source organism: Paralithodes platypus (assembly GCA_032716605.1). Lineage (NCBI taxonomy): Eukaryota > Metazoa > Arthropoda > Malacostraca > Decapoda > Lithodidae > Paralithodes > Paralithodes platypus. Next base: position 37,588,447 of record CM064521.1, read on the forward strand.
TAATTTTCTGAATTGGTTGTTAAAAATAAGTCCAGTAGGTGGGAATTATGATTAGGATTATCTGGTACACGGGTGGGTTGGTTGACTAGTTGAGTGAGATTAAATGAGTCTGCAAATAGCTCACATTCAAGACCAGCATCATCAGTCCTGGCTGAATGAGTGAACCATTCAACATTATGGACATTAAAATCACCCAACACAGTGATTTCAGAAGAAGCATTTAAGTTGAGGACACTGAGTTGGGAGGACAGAGAATCAAAAAGACTTTGCTCTGGAGGAGTATTTGGGGCTTACGGGAGTATAGGGCTGGCACTGATGCATTAGACCTATTACAACCAGAGGAAACGGCCTGTGAAGAGAGCGAGAGCGAGTTTAAACGTGAAGCTGTACACATAGCTGTCGGCTCCGAAAACGGAGGCTTCTGATTGGTCGGCCTTCCCGGCCGACCAATCAGAAGCCTCCGTTTTCGGAGCCGTTATTTCGGTGTGGCATGTTTACAGCCAGAGTCCAGAGTGTCAAACTATCTATCTATCTATCTATTGCCCGACGCTGTGATCCCCGAAGGGGTGGCCACGAACGAACCGCCCCCATGCACCTCTGTCCCCAGTCAGTCGACGCCCCTCCCCCCAACCAGCACCGCCTTCGTTCATATACTTCCTCACTCCATCCTTCCAACTCTCATTCGGTCTACCTCTCCCTCTCTGACCCTCCACCTCGCTCTCATACACCCTCTTAGTCATTCTCTCGCTTTCCATACGTTCCATATGGCCGAACCATCTCAAGTTGTTCCTTTTCACACTTTCCAGCACATCTACCTCCACACCACACCTCCTTCTTACTTCCTCATTAGTCTGTCTATCCCTCCATGTAACTCCGCACGCACTTCTTAAGTAATTCATTTCCACTGCTCTCACTCTTGGTCTGAGTCTCTCAACCAACGTCCATGCTTCGCTTCCGTAAGTCAGTGTCGGGATTACCACACTGTCATGCAAGGACTTCTTCACTTCCATACTGACCACCCTATTTCTTGTTACCGCTTTCAGCGTTCCTACAACCCTCTTCCCCTGTTGTACCCTCTCCCGCACTTCTTCATCCATAGTCCCATCTTTACTCAACACACTGCCCAGATAATTAAAAGAGTTGACGATCTCCATAGCCTGACCGTTCAGCTTCACCTCACACTCTGTGACTTCACCCCTTTCGAAGACCATAACCTTGCTCTTCCCCGCATTTATCTTCAAATTCCGTTTTTCGCACACTGTTCCAAACTCATTTACCAGACCCTGCAACTCCCATTCATTATCACTCATCAGAACTGTATCATCCGCAAACAGCAGTATAGGTAGCTTCCACTCAATTCCCTCCCTTTTCAACGATACACCAACATCCACTGCTCTTGACATTATTTCTTTCAAACTCAGCTGGTTTAAAGGGAAGGTTAAAGGGAGCGCGTTGATTGGCTGGCGGCCTTTTTACCTTAATTATTATTATTATAACTTCTGTTCTATATATCCATATACTGTAGTACACATATTACTATACTGTAGTGAATATACTAATTAATTCCCATATCCTGTATAACTACAACCTTGAGTATCTAGAAGTATAGGGATCATCTGTTAGTTCCCTATACTATCTATTTTATGTACCTAATATTAAGGAATAAACTTGTGAACCTTGATCGTGTATTTTGTGTCCAATTGATTATTATTGTTGTATAATATTTGAACCAAGACTAGTTAACACCCAGTTGATTATTGTAAATCAACGAATTACTCGTGATCACTAGAGAGCACGTTAAATTATAACGTCGCATAACAGTGATGGGCTGGTCTATCAGAGTGAGAACTGAGCGATCTCTGCCACCCATAGCTTACTCTGACTGTTCCTTTTACTTATATATTTTCTAGATCTCAAATGACGGCGTCTCTTCCGTGGATTGACTTCCCAATCTACCAAGATTGGAAGCCAAAGCGTCACATTTTTCCTTGGCCCCTCAACTTTCTCTTCATAATTGCCGAGGGGCACAGGGCCTTGGGTGGGGCTTTGGTTTCCCGGGCGTTTCCGCACCCTCCTCAGCTCCCCGCCATGGAGTGGCTTCGGTCACCCAGGCTTTATTGTGGTAGGCAGGGAGGGTTCTGTGGGGCGCTTGGTTATGGCCTTGGCCTTGCTCGGGGCCTTGGGGCTGTTCGGCCAGGCAGCTTGGGGAACAACAACAACAGAAAGATTGATTGAGGAAGAGAGTTCCAGAGTTCACTTGTTGAGTAGAAGAAAGAATGAAAAATTAGAAGCTTAAGTTGCTTAGTGTCACTAAGCACCACCAAAGTACGGGGGCCATGTACGTACTGGCACGGTTTTTATTAGCCTGTAAAGTTTGTGTCTATGGATAAGATACCCGCAGCCCCCTATATAGGAATTTTTAAAGAATACACGCAGTTTAGAGGTTAAACACACGCATCATGTTATAGAATATGTAACAAAACTAGGTTTCACATCAACTTTCAAAAGTTGTCAGTCGTACCTTCGTAATTCATGCAGTGGGTAGGACTGATGTGGGATTCTAAAAACCGAAAGATAAAGTAAAGTGCGTGCATTTGGAGAAGCCACACATTGTTGTTGTCGTTCCCTAGGCTGCCTGGCCGAACAGCCCCGAGAAGCCACACGATAAATGTGTCGCACTCCAACAAGCCACTTAAGCTTTGAGGTTCCTGATTTTCTCAGTACAGTACAGTATATCCCATGGTTCCTATATTATATATTATTCATAGAAAAAGAGGGGGGGGGGGTGCTTGAGCAGGAACTCAGCTTCACCTCCTCATATGATACACTGTAGTATTAAGTTTTATTTTCCATGTGATAAAGTGATTGCTACCAAACAGTAAAATTACCTACGAGCTTCAGTGAAAATTAAGTTACTTATGTACAGAGCATTGTCTAAGCACAAAAGTCTGTACACTGCTTACTGAGTAAGCAGGAACTTTGTTTTCATTTTTCTGTACTCCTTGGTAGTGTATTTACTTCCACGTTCGTGAGTTAGCTGGCAATGGGCAGGTAATTTTGAGGCATGAACTATCTATATTTTTCTTGCAATAAGTTAAGGTTGATATTAACCCGTGGAGCCCCGGCTAGTTTTGTAATGTTTGTTCACCAGAACCCGGCCGGTTTTCAAAAAATGGTTTTATTCCAGAAACAATAGCGAATGAGTTAGGAATGAAGGAAAAACCACGAAAAACCGCTCAAAAAGCTTAAAGAATGGTCCTACAGAGCCCCCAAAAACGTATTTTACAAGAGTAAAAAATTGAAGGCAATTACCCCAAAAAACCAGGTTATTGCGCGCTCACGCGCACGCACGTGGACTTTGAGAGTTTTCAACCATCGGCACGGTTGCGTGGGATACGTACACAGTTCCCATACAAATCTGAGCCCTCTTGAGTGGCTACACCTGAGGTTACGGTCGGTGCAATTAGGGTGACGCGCCAGACGCGTCTCTGGGGCTGTGCGTTACATACATCGCCGACGCGTCAGACGCGTCGCTGGGGCTGTATGGGTTAAGCAAGTTTTCTGTTTTCCTTTTTCTTATGTGGATGAGGAAGACAGAAGGCAGAACTGCCTGTATTGAGTGCCTCCCCAAGAGTTGAAAGAGTGACAGGGCCAAAATCAAGGAATGTTCAAGCCAAAATACCTGGACACACAGAGTTTGAAGCAATTTAAGTCATAGGATGAGGGAACGATGGATTCAGGGAGAGAGTTCCAGAGTTCAGGTGTTGAATAGAAGATTGGGAATATCGTTTCACTCTTGGGTTGGAGAGTTGCACAGAGTATGGGTGATATTGTGTTGCAAGATGGGTGCTATGTACTCTACGTAGAGGAGGTGGTATACACTGAGAGAGCTCTGAGGAACACTGATTATTGTAATAGCGGTAGGATAGCGAGATGCAACATTGCGGCTAAGAGAGAGAGATTACAGAGAATCGGTGAGTTGACGCAAGTTAATGAGATGAATTTTGTTTTTTCTACTTTGTCTAGAAGTGCTGTGTGAGAGGATCCTCCCCACAAATGCAAACAATACTTAATATATGTGCCCCTGTACAGAGCAAGAAGCTGTGCAGGGGTAAAGAGCCCCCTGAGGCGGTTGAGCACACCCAGCTTCTGGGAAGCTGTTTTTGCAAGAGTGGTAATACTGTATTGTCTTTCCACGAGAGATCAAATAAATGGAGAAATTGGGCTTTGGAAGCATTGAAAGCAACAAGATTTTCTCTGCCCCAGTTGGAAATGGTTGATAGATCATAAGATAGGAGTGCCATGGCCCTGTTACGTGAGTTTTGGAGTGATTGCATACTGAGGCGTTCTGAAAAAATAGTTGAATACTGTAAGGTAGAGTCATCAGCATATGCATGGATAGGACTGGATGTACAGTTGAGAAGATCATTAATGAATATTAGAAAGATAATTGGAGATAGGACAGAACCCTGAGGAACGCCGGAGTTGATAGGATGAGGAAGTGGATGATGGCTGTCCACAACCGCAGCTATGGAATGGCCAGAAAGGAAATTAGAGATAAAGGCACAGATGGAGGGATAGAAACCAAAGGAGGGTAATAGAGATTTGTGCCAGACTCTATCAAAGGCCTTCGATATGTCTAGTGCAATAGCACTAACCGTGCCGCAGCAAGACTCAACTAAGTCCAACTGCAACACCTGCACAGGTTGCAAACCAAACAAACCTCAACAGTGCCACAACAAGACAATTTGTTAGTAGTCTTGGCAAATCCAACGTCAAGGCTATTAACCTAATTGCAGTGACGACTTGTCTATTTTGACTGCTATGTCGTCATCCCAACCGCGGTTAAAAAAGAAAACGTCTAGAGTCTACTCCTTAACTTGCTCTAGGAGACGTTGTACATTAACCAAAACTACCACCGAAGGTGAAAAAAGCAATAGCAGAGAAGAAAAAGGAATTTACCTTAGTTACAGTTGAGACCCATCCCGTGTTCTGATGATGCAGACCCTTGTCGAACCTGCGCAAGAGCGACCTTCTCTTGTTATAATTTTTTCACGCACCGCCATTGACACTGTCCGAAATCCGTCTGTGCTCGTTAATTCACCCTGTCGCTGGTATGTTTCGGCTTATTTAGCCTTCTTTTGCTAGACAGATGCTACGTGGTTTAGGGCACACGCAAAAAGGGCTCCGATATGTGTCAATTGGAGGTGCGTGTTAAAATAGACTACCGGAGGTTCGGGGGTCGCTTAGCGTCCCCCGTAATTATGTTATTTACTCTTCTTTCTCTTTTCATATTGTCTTTTCCGATTAGCTGGGCATAGTTTTAGTTTATTTATAGCCTAGCTTGTTTCTCATTCAGGTTTGGCTATGCCCGATTGAGTTTTCATATTTTCATAGCCTACAGTAGGTGTTAACATTCGTGTAAAATTCAGAAATCACTGGGGGCCTTGCTTTATTTGTAGTGCCTGTGTCGGTCTTTTTTCATCAGCGTTCTTTCCCGAGTCCCGCCCTTCCGATCCTCCAGAGTGGGTCAGGGCCTGGGCGTGGTGGGTTTTACTCCCCAGAGTTTTTTCGCTTCCGACCCTCAATACAAATAGGCTATGCACCCCTCTTTTTTCTCCCCAGAGGTCACTTCCTGGCATGTTTTTACCCGTTTACGTTTCACCCTCATTCTTTCGCCCAACTTGAACTCGTGCCCTTGCTTCATTACTGGTGCTGTGCTGTTGATGTCATTTTCACCCTCGCCCCGCTTTGGCTGGTTAGGCGAGTGGGGGGCGGCGCTCCTTACCTTATCGTAGCGGTCAAGCATGCGCCCCCCCACCCCATCTCTTCAAGCTGAGTTCAAGGGCACGTTTTCGGTGGGCATTCATCCTCTTTATTGCACTTTCGGGGGTACCTTCGGGGTCCCCATGTGTGCATAACCCCCCTACCTGCCTCTCCTGGGCTATGCTCGTTCTATCGCGGGCAGGGTGGTTCCTGGGGGAGTGTCCTCGCCTCCCCTGGTGTGTCTTCCCTGCTGCCCAACAACCTTTGGCCTGGTTGGTTGGGCGTTTGTTCTCGGAAGACACTGCAATGCTTGTGGGCCTCCATGCACAGCTTTAGAGGTGCCTGCTCTTGCGGCCTGTCTCAATGTCACCTCTGGCGTTCGATCCGCTTTTTTGGCGAGGGCCGGCTAAGTTCGGTCCCGCACTGGTGCGGGGGGTTGATTCGGTTTCGTCTCGCACGGATCGTTTCAATCCCGCACTGGTGCGGGATTTGGTACTGGTTGGGTCCCGTTATATTGCGGGTTGTGGAGCCAAATTTGACACAGTTATAGGCCCAATGTGGAAGGTGTTAAGGATTTATGAAATAGGAGGAAATTTGTTAGAAGCAGTTAAGAGTTTTTATGAAGGGAGCAGAGCATGTGTGAGAGTAGGAAATGGTGAGTTGAGTGAATGGTTTGAGGTAAAGGTAGGTTTGCTACAGGGTTGTGTAATGTCACCATGGCTGTTTAATATGTTTATGGATGGTGTGGTGAGGGAGGTGAAAAGGAGAACTATGGGAAGAGGATTGGGTTTAGTTGTTGTTGTTGTTCCCTAAGCTGCCTGGCCGAACAGCCCCGAGTCCCTGAGAAAGGCCATGGCCATGATCGGGCTTTCCCACAGAGCTCTCATTGAGTGTAGATTGTGTTGTTGGCGTAAGTGGTTGTGTGAAATGCAGTCTTCTATGATGTGTTTAATGGTATGGGGTGCTGTGTTACATCCCGGGCAGGCGTCGACAACGGAGTCATCCAGTCTCTTCTGATAGCTCAGGAGAGCTGGATGGTGTCCGCATCTCAGCCTGGCCAGGTGGACTCTGTCCTCGCGAGGAAGGGAGGATTCGGAAGGATGGATTTCGGGAGGTCGTGCATGCAGCTGCGTGTTGTCTGTGAGTGAGTGGATGGATCGGTGAGAGATATGAGTATGGATGTGCTTCTGGAAGTTGGTTCGGGGTGGGCAGGGAGGGAGAGAGGACAATAATTGTGTGTGATACCGTGTGCTGGGTGTTGTTTTGATATTTCTTGGTGTCTGTGGGTGTGTTGCCATGTAGTTTAGTGGGTGGTCTTGGTTCGTGGAGGCTGCTGCCAGGAATTGAGTGCCTCTCATGTCCAGATGGTCTTTGACTTTGAGAATTTTGGTTTCTTGATGTAGGTGATCTGTGGGTGAAGTAGCTGTGCAGCCTGTAATGATCTTCAGGGCTTTGTTTTGAATAGTCTGTAAGGTCTTATGATGTGTTTCAGCTAGGTTAGAAGTCCCAGGCTGGGCTTGCGTATTCCATCACTGATCTTATGTATTGTTTATATACTGTGGTGGTAGTTTCTTTGTTGTGTCCAAATTTTGTGTGAGCAAGTGACCTGAGGGCGTTAAGTCTGGGTGTCAGTTTCTTTTTAATGTTTGTGGTGTGCTGTTTGAATGTCATTTGAGTATCATATGTTACTCCTAGGATTTTGGGTGTGTGTGTATGTGTTAGGGGTGTGTTGTTTATGGTGAGTTGAGGGATGTATTCGTGTTCTCCTGTCCAACTTGTGAGCAGGGTTGCGGTGGATTTGGCTGGGGCTAGATTAAGTCTGTTTGTAGTGCACCAACCATGTAGTGTGTTGAGATAGGGTTGAAGGAGATCTGTTGCTCTTTTTGGGTCATGGTGTGTGCATGTGAGTGTTATGTCATCTGCATAGGAGGCTAAGTTTATTTGGGGCGTATTGGGTGTAGTTATATCGTGCATGTACAGATTGAAGAGTGCGGGCGATAGGACGGATCCTTGTGGGACTCCGTTTGGAAAGTTTTTGATTTTAGATGACTGACCGGCAAAAGATACGTGTGCACATCTGCCTGCTAGGAAGTTGGCCAGCCACCTTTTTGTGTTGTTGTGCATGTTTGTGTTGTAGATTTTGTTTGTTAGGTTGTAGCGGGGGATGGCATCGAAGGCTTTACTAATGTCGAGTGTGGCTAATAGTGATCTGTGTGGTGGTCTAGCTGAGTTGATGCCGTCGAAAGCTCTTTGTGTAAGGTCTGTGAGAAGAGTGTTTGTGGAGTGCAGTGGCCTAAAGCCATGTTGTGTTGGAGCTAGGGGTAGGTCAGGTGTAATTAGTTGTAATACTAGGCATTCCATGACTTTGGAGGGGGAGCAAAGAAGTGTGATGGGGCGGTGCGAGGAGGGTAGCGTGGGGTCTTTGTTGGGTTTGGGGAATGTGATGATGATACCATGCTTCCAAATGTCTGGTATTGTGTTGTGTGAATAGCTGTAGTTTGATATGTTAGTGAGTGCTTGTATGCCTTGTGGTCCCAGGTGTCTGAGGTGTATGTTGCTTATGTTGTCTAGGCCACAGGCGGGTGAGTGCTTGAGATTGTTGATGATATGCTTTGTCTGGTGATTGGTGAAGGGTGTATAGTCAGGGTCTGTGGGGAATTGTCTCTTACGTCGGATGACACGTCGGTCGTCTTTGTGAGGTTTTAGGTGGCTGACATGTGAAAAGTGATTGATGAGAGTGTTTGCTTGTTGTTTACATGAAGGAGTAGAGTCTGTTGTTGTGATTGCAGCATGTGATTGTGTTGTGTTGCTGTTGGAAAGTGTGATGCTGTTTAGTGTTTTGTAGATTTTTTGGGGTTTGTTTTGTGATCAAGTGTTTGTAGGAAGTTATTCCAATTTAGTTTTTGTTGTTCTTGTATTTTGTTGTTAGTTTGGGTGTTGAGTGCTTGAATTTGTTGTGTGATGTCTTGTGTGTGGGGTGCTGGGGAGTGTTTCAGTATGTCGCGTTGTCTGATGAGGTTTTGAATTTCTGGTGTGAAGTTGGGGTTGTGTCTTTTCCTGTTACCTCTTGGAATGTGTTTCTTGTCAGCGTTTTGGATCGTTTTATTGAGTATGTGTACAGCATTGTTGATGTTAGTGATGGGTGTACTGTTTAGAGTTGTGAAGTGTTGTTCTGTCTCATTTGTGAATGCTTCCCAGTTAGCTCTTTTATAATTGGTGTATGTGTGTTTGTGGGTAGCTGGGGTGAGTCTGGTTTTGGTGGTGATAATGATCGGGAGGTGGTCAGAGCCTAAGGTTCTGATCACCCTCCAGGATGTTGTGGGGGCGAGTTCTGGGGAGCAAAAGGTGATGTCAGGAGATGATGGGTTATAGAGGGCTTGGTGAGGAATATGGGTATGTTGATGGATGTCGTTAAGGATGATGAGGTTATCGGTTTGGTTTTGTAGTACCAGCCCTCTGTCTGTGTCGGGGTTGTCGACAAACCAGGCCGACGTCTTGGCGTTGAAGTCACCACCCAGGATGATGTGTGGGGTGTTTGTGATGTGTTGTAAGTGTGGTCTGTATTCATTTGGTACTGTAGGGGATGTTTGGGGAGGGATGTATGTGTTTATGATGGTTATGTTGGAGTTGTTGCCAGTGCGTATTTTAATTGATTGTATTTCTGTTGTGTTATCATTTGGGGGGAGGAGGGATTTGGTTTGTACACTGGTTACTATGTATGATATTTCTTTGTGTACCAGGGTGATGAGTCCACTGACAGCCCGGTCTTGTCTGATGGTGGTGAAATTATGAAATGTGGGTGTTTTTTGTGTTGTGCGGAGTTTTGTTTCTTGTAAGATGGCAATGTGTATGTTGTGTTGTTTGATGAAGTGTGAGAGTTCGTGTTTCTTTGTGTTGATGCCATCTATGTTCAGTTGAAGAATGTTAATGTTATGTGCACGATGTATGTTGGGTGCTGCTGCACGAGGATGGGGTGGGGGTGGGGGTGGGGGTGGGGGTGGGGGTGGGGGTGGGGGTGGGGGTGGGGGTGAGGGAGGGGCTGGGGGTTGGGATGGGTGAGGTGGGGGTGGGGATTGGGGAGCAGGAGATGGGGGTTGGAATGGATTAGGATGGGGTGTGTGGTGTGTTGAGTTGAGGATGTGGATGGTATGGGAAGGTTAGGTGGGTTAGGGAGGAGAGGTGGACGGGTTTTAGGGGGGGGAGTGGATGATATGGGAAGGTTAGGTGGGCTGGGGAGGAGAGGTGGACGGGTTTTAGGTGAGGGATTTGACTGGGGGAGGGAGGGGCATGAGGAACAGGTCCAGGTGTTTGTGTAGTGTTTCTTGGAGGCAAGTGTTGTGCAGGTGAAGTGGGTCCAGTTCCCGCATGAATTGCAGAGAACTGAACCCTTAGTATGGCGACTCGAAGTGATGGGTTTTGAGCAAGTTGGACATATGTATGTGTACGTGGGTCCTGGGTTGCTCTCAATGTCTCCGGCTAGAAGAAGTCTTCGAGAAATGACAGCCGGAGAGTCATTTCTCGGTGTAGGAAAAACTGTGTGATGTGTGTGGTGTGAGAGGTGTGGAAATTCCCGGCGCGACCGAAGCCGCTCCAAAGACCCGTGCCCCCAGGGAGGGGGCAGGGGATGGTTGTGACGGTTTGGCTCCCGAAACTGCTCCCCGCGGCCGGCATCCGGTTTTCCTCCACTGGTCGTTGATTTTGTCTTCGGCCGTGGAGGGTCGGCAGCCATCCGCGGTTGGCAGCCTCGGGAGGTGGCCCCACGGCGTAGACGCCGCCACATTAGGATTGGGTTTAGTAGGAAAGAATGGTAGAGATTGGGAGTTGAATCAGTTGCTGTTCGCTGATGACACAGCATTGGTGGCGGATTCTGATGAGAAACTGCAGCGGGTAGTCAAAGAGTTTGGTGTGGTTTGTGGAAGGAGGAAACTGAAGGTGAACGTCAATAAAAGTAAAGTAATGGTGTGTAATAGGGGAGAGCATAGGGTGAATCTAGATGTGAGGCTGGATGGGGAAATATTGGAACAAGTAGAGTGTTTTAAATATCTAGGAGGAACGATAAGCAGGAGTGGAGGTATGGAAGTGGAGGTAAAACAGAGAGTGTGTGAAGGAAGGAAGGTTTTCGGAGCAATGGGAAGTATGTGGAAGACGAGAAATCTCGGAGTGAAAGTAAAAAGTGCACTGTATCAAGGAATTGTTGTGCCAACAGTGATGTAGGGTAGAGGCACCAAAGGAGACGCAAAAAGTGTGAAAGTTTTCAAGAAAAAAATCAGTGTGTCAAGCTCATTCATTCTTTTAACTTGAAATTCACTTGATATATTACCAAATGGTTATTCTTTTAATGGATGTGTCAATGTTTGATATATTTCAAGTATTTTCCGAGATAAGAGGTCCAATATCAAGTGCGTCTCCTTATGACCACCAAACCCTAAGTAGACGCACCCCAGTCCAGTGCAGACGAACGTCTGTTTTTTTGTATTAATATGCGAGTAATTTGATTATTTAGTAGATAATATTTATACCACTTATACTTCTAGCTTAAACTAAAGTAGTTGCATGCTGATAGTGGGCCTACATTGTACATCTATAGAGAAAATAAATTGTGAAAGACTTTGCCCGAATCCTAAGCCATTTTTGGCAACATTTCCAAATAGTTACGAAAACTACATCAACGTGTAGTGAATACCAACCAACATCCGACTCTATATATATTTTCTTTATAATATCGCACCGCAGTGAAGTTACAATGGTCGAGAATTGCACATTTGTTGGTAAAAAGCAACCCACCCCCCTTCCCCTGCCTAGCTAGTTTGCGAGGGAGGGGGGAGGCAAGGAGGGGGAAAATACGCAATAGCGCTTATATCTCTCATATATATCAATATTATATCACCACAAAGCACATGAATGCATATAAGATGCATAGTAACAAAGAAATATGCAAAATAACCCACAAATTACCGATTCGCGAAGTGGGAGAGGAGAGAGAAATAAAGGAGTGTCGATTTCCCTCTCCTTCGCCCCCCACTGGCACAACCCTCTACTAAAGGGTTGTGCCACTGGCCCCACCGCACGGCAGCACGAGTCACTCCAGTGAGGGAGTCAGAGGGACGTCCAAACAAGTAGACCTATGTCTCGTTGATGTTCAGTCACGGTCAATGAAAAAGTGCAATTTGGCCACATTTAGACCCCCTGAGTGTGTGTGTGTGTTGTGAAGCTGGGTATCGAAAGCTCACACTTAGACCTACGTGACAAAAACAAATTGTACGATTATTTCTGTCATTATTTAGTCTTTATTCGATAGTTCATACTCTATTTATTTCTATTTTCCATTTCTGTTAGTTTGTAGTTGTAGTTCATGCACTATTAATTCAATATTCTTGCAACTGAAATAAGATATAATATCACAAATAGGGCAGATAACTTTGATAAATACAGTAACACTAAACCAATGGAGACGCACACCACCACCCCATCCACTTGTGTCTCTATATGGCCCGCACGTGTGCGTCTTCATTGGGCCTCGAAGTCAAATGAAGGTAGCTCCACCACCATCACAGGAGGAGGTGGGGCGAGATTGGGGTTTACCATGCATGCGGTTTATGCCCTTCTAAACCCAGTTTGAAAAAATGCGTCTCCATTGGTTTTGGACCATATCATGAACCAATGGGGACGCACCCACTTTCACGAGCACTCGTTCATGCAAGAGTCATGAAACCATGCAGGAGTATAGTTCAAGACATGCTCTTTCCATTTGAAACAAAAGAAAAACGATCCGAGTTAGAGAAGTAGGAAAAAAATGAGCTGTGAAAAAATCGCTTTCTTAGGTTTGGGCTAAGAGATACCCCGAAAATCTCATTTTTATTTTTTTTTATTTTTTCTCAAGATAAATGTGTGTCCTATTAGGCTGGTAGTCTTTGAGAACATCACTAATAGCATAAAGTATTTTTTGATGTATTAGTTTTCTTTTCAGGTACTTTAGTTTTTTGCATGGCAGTTTTTTTGCATGAAGTGCGTCTCTACTGGACAATTCGTCTCCTTTGGTATCTCTACCCTATGGGGCTGAGACATGGGCTCTGAAGAAAAAGGAGAAAAGAGGGCTGGATGTGATGGAGATGAGCTGCTTGAGGAGTATGTGTGGAGTTACTCGTAGAGACAGATTGAGGAATGAAGAGATACGTAGGAGAGTGGGGCAGCAGGAACATTTGTCAGCCAGAGTGGACAGAAGGGTGCTGAGCTGGTATGGTCATGTTGAACGAATGGGAGATGAAAGGCTTACAAAGAGAATATGTGAGTCAGGTACAAGGGGAGATAGAAGGGCAGGAAGACCCCCATTGAGATGGAGAGACTGTGTAAGAAAGGCTTTGGATGATAGAGGAATGACTATAGATCAGGCAGGGGAAGTGGTGGTGGACAGGAGTGAATGGAGAATGCTTGTCAATAGTTGAGTGAACACGTGGTCATTTGGAGTAAGGGGTCGGGCGCAAGTTGGACTAGATAATAGTCCATCAGGCGCCTGGCCCGGGGAGACAATTAATATGAAGGGTGCGCCTGGAAGTGTGGTGGGAGGGCTTGTGGCTGTGGCTCCGCTGCATGTCTGCCTGCCGAGATCGGAACCTCTTCGGGTGGTCGGGGGCCGGGGGAGTGCTGGAGCGACCTTGGTGACCCTGGTCTCTGGGTCTTCTCCTGGGTGACCTGGATGTGTGTGAGTTTGTGCTTTTTATCTGTGTTTATTTGTTGTTTTATGTTGTTTTTGTGTTTTCCCTGTTCTTGCTCTGTCTTGAGTCGGCTACCCCCAAAATGGGGATTGGGCCTGAGCATATAGATAGATAGATAGATAGGCCCGCAATGATGCGGAAGTGGGGAGCCGTTTACTGCTCCCAGACCCGCACTGTTGCGGAAGTGGGGGAGCCGTTTTCTGCTCACCATCTCTGTCTTTTTCCGCTCTTGTGCGTATGATTTGTGACATGAGTAATGCATGGGAGGTGTTTTACACACACCTCCATTGGTTCTCCCTGTTCATATGCGTGACATAGACCCTGCAATTAAGGTGTCGAGTGGTGGTTAACACTTTCTCCATCTTTGCAGATCTCCCTAGTGTGGACAGCTCACCTCCCTCGTCGCTGCCCTTGCTGTTACTGGAGTTGTGAGTACAGAACCCTCTAATTTGCTTGCATATTGGTTCTTATATGTCCTTTGTTACTGGATTACTGAGATTTACTCTGCCTTTACGATGTCGAGTGGTGGTTCACACTTTCTCCATCTTTGCAGATTCTTCAGGTGTTCCCTTCTCCACCTATGGTTGCAGATACTGGGCTCGTGAGTACCCTTCACCACTGTTGTTGTTTGCTTATTGGCTACACATATCATTGTTGGTTTACTGGACATATTTCGGACTACGCATCACATTGTTGGTTTACTGGACATATTTCGTGCTACGCATAACATTGTTGGTTTACTGGACATATTTTGCGCTTCGTCCTCTTCCTTGGTCCTTACGGTGCTTTTTCTTCGCTTGCAGAGGGATGCCTTCGTGCTTTCGCCCTGGATGTGACTCCGCCCGCATACGGCGGCACCATACCTGCATGCTCCACTCCCACTGTGTGTCCACCAGCACCTACACTCCTGCATTATGTGGGGACTGTATGGACCTGATGGATGTGGTGGATGAGCAGCTTGGTACCCAGGCCGCGGATGGTACCAAGTCTATCCTGAGTACTGTGTGGGCGGTGGTCTCGCACCATATCAGAGCGGTTGGCCATCATTCTCCAGCCTTCATGGACGACCGCATCCGTCGCGCCTTGGGTATCCCCCCTCCAGGACGTAAACCGTCGCCACCTACCTCCCGTGTGGGGCTGTCCAGGATCCCTCGTCGCCAGGTTGACCCCCTCAACCGTCGCCATTCTCGCTCACCTCAACGGGTGCTCGTTACTCCTCGTCCTTCGAGTAGCGGCACTACCACCTTCCGCCCTCACCATGTTCCTCGACCTGCTGCTGGGGATAGGGGCACGACCACCTTCCGCGCCATGCGCCCGCCGACGTCTCGTCCACCTGCTCCTCGCCATCAACCTGCTCCGCCTCCTTCTCCTCCCCGGACTGCTGTCGTGGACGTTCATCCTCTGCCTCCACGCCATGCTTCTCCAGTTTTGCCCTTACCTTCTGTTGTTATCTCTCCGCCTCCTGCTGCTCTGCCTCCTCTTCCTTCCGAGTCTCGTGCCAAGGTGGTGGTCCCACCCTCCTCCGCCTCGGTATCGAGACGCCCTGTCTCTTCGGGTCCGGGGGTTCTGTCCTGTCTTCCCCTCGCGACCCCGTCTGACCTCCTCACTCCTGGCCAACGTTCTCCTCGTCATACTCCTCGTACTCCTCCTCCATTCGTGAGGGTCTGGACCACGTTCGGCGAATCCACCTTCAGCTCACGGTCTCTATGGTCCCTGTACTGAAGGCGGTCTTGTTCAAGGCTGCTCGTCATCGCCAAACTGTCAGGTCCTCGTTCTGTCGGAAGGCTCCGTTGGATATCCGCCAGGGTTTGCTCTACTCTGAGCTCTTTACAACGGGGTTGTTCGAGCAGGACGCCTGGGAACGCTACGCTTCCCTGTCGGCAGACCCAGCTTACGACGCGCAGCGCCGTACCGCGTCGCATGCTGGCGACCCTCGTCGTGGTGTTTCTGGTGGTGGGGTGGTCAGGCGAGGCCGTCAGAGGGGACAGGTTTCGGCTCTGTCTCGCCCTTCCCTTCCTTTGCCTTCCCGCCACGTGCGTAGCGGGCCTAGTCGCCCCTCCACCACCGGACGCTCTTCGACGGGACAGGACTCACGCCGGTCAGGTGATGGGGTGACCCGACCTTTTCGACGAAGTGGGGGGGGGGGTAGTAGGGGAGGTCATCGAGGCGCTCATGACCGCCAGGGCCGTACCGGGGGGGGCCTCCACGACAAAAAACGTGTAGGTTCTCCAGGTCGGTCTCCTCCTCGTTCTCCCTCTCGACTAGCAGAACGGGTCGCTCAACTCATCGTGGGAGCTTCTACCGGTTGTTTTCGCCTGTGCGCCCTTCGCTGGCCGCGGGGGACGTGGAGGCGAAAAATCGCCAGAAGGCGTCTAACCTGGAGATGGAAGTCCAGACCCCCACTCAACTCTTGTCACCGCCGCCGGCATGTCTCTTCGGAGGTGGCCGACGTGATTGCTTCGATGCATGGACAGGGAATCGTGTCGGAGGTGGGGACCGATCACAAGGTTTTCATCTCCCGTGTATTCCTGGTATTTACCTAATTGTATTTACCTAATTGTAGTTTACAGGAGTTGAGCTAAGCTCGTGTTGTCCCGTCTCTCAGTCTACTTTTTATCCAATTTTTTCTTGAAAATATGGATGTTCCTTGCCCCTACCACCTCCTCCTCCAGCCCATTCCATTTGTCAATACATCTATAGGGGAAGCTAAACTTCCTGATATCGTTCTTGCAGGTAGGTCTTTTTACTTTGTAGCTGTGGCCTCTAGTTATTCCTGTATCCATAATTAACATATCCTCCCTATCCAGCCTCTCCAGCCCCCGGGTGCATTTGTATATCATTATCATGTCTCCCCTCTCTCTCCTCTCTTTTAAACTTGGTAGATTTAATTTGTCTAGCCTCCATTCATATGGCAGTTCTCTGAGACTTGGAACCAATCTAGTAACTGCTCTCTGGATTCTTTCTAACTTGTGAATATGCTTCTTTAGATGCGGGGACCACACCACTGCTGCATACTCCAATCTTGGTCTAATCATACTCTTCATAATTTTCGCTACCATGGTCTCATCCAAGTAGTTCAGAGCAACTTTCATATTCCCGGCCATTGCATACATTCCGCTAAAGAGCTTGTTAATATGTTTCTCTGGCGACAAATTATCTTGTATAATCAACCCTAAATCCTTTTCTTTTTCGGCCTTGCTAATTATATTATCTCCCATCCTGTACTCCCAATTTGGTCTATTCACACTTCTTCCCATATTTAACACATGGCATTTACTTATATTAAATTTCATTTTCCACTTGGTGCTCCATTCGTATATTCTATCTAAATCACCTTGCAGCTCCTCACAACTACTTTTATTTGTTATTTGTCTCATAATTTTTACGTCGTCTGCAAACATTGACATGTAGGAATTTATGCCTATCGGCAGGTCATTCACGTACATAAGGAACATGAGAGGTGCCAACACAGATCCCTGCGGCACACCACTCTCAACTTTCCGCCACGATGAGTAAGTTCCTCTAATGTTGGTCCTCATTTCCCTATCTGTTAGATAGCTCTCCATCCATTTCAGCAAACTCCCCCTGACACATCCTAGCGTCTCAAGCTTAGATAACAATCTCTTATGTGGTACCTTATCGAATGCTTTGGAAAGGTCTAAGTAGACGCAGTCCACCCATCCGCCTCTTTCTTGGAGTACATCTACCACCCTACTGTAATAACATAGCAAACTGGTAACACAAGATGTCCCTTCTCTGAATCCAAATTGCTTTGGGGTTATTATCTTCTTTCTCTCCAACATTTTCATCCATCTCTTCCTAATTAGCTTTTCACAAATCTTGGTACCCAAGAAGGACTGCGACGCTATGCGACCGGTGGTAGATCTGTCGGCCCTCAACGGGTACATCGTGAACACACGGTTCCGAATGCTGACGGTATACCAAGTACGACTGGCACTGCGGCCTCTGTCGTGGGTGGTGTCGCTGGATCTCAAGGATGCTTATTGGCATGTTCCAATACATCCTCGGTTCCAACGCTTTCTGGCCGTTCGGTCTTCCGACCGTATGTTCATGTTCGACAGGCTTCCCTTCGGTCTCAACATCGCGCCGCGGGTCTTCTCGAAACTGGTAAAACAGGCTTTGGATCCTCTTCTCAGGAGCGGCATCCAAATCCTGTTTTACCTAGACGATTGGCTGATAGTTTCCGACACCCGAGAACAATGCGTACACGACACCATCACAGTTGTACAACACATTACACAGCTAGGTTTCAAGGTCAATATTCCCAAGTCATGTCTGACTCCGTCACAAGTCGTGACGTGGGTAGGCCTGGACTGGGATTTGACAAACGCTACAGTGACACAGAATCAAGTCAACGCGGCGAAACTTCGAAGGAAGATCTTCGCTGTGTTGCACTCGGTCTCCCTCACAAGGAAGATCTGGGACTCGTTAGTGGGTTCACTGAATTGGGCCGCTCTGACCATTCCCTTAGGGAGGCTCAGGTTATGCTGCCTAATACTTCTGGCCAACAAGACTTTCCCGTTGACCCCCCCGGATCGGCTAATGCCGATCTCGCGTATCATACACAGACACTTAGGACACTGGGTTGCTCAGGGCACGCTCTCTGCTGCGGTGCCCTGGACCGCCCCTCCGCTGACGATCTGGGTGGACACAGATGCGTCGAGCGAGGTGGGCTGGGGCTACCAATCGAACATGGGGCATCAACATCACGGCAGGTGGGTGGGACACACACATCTACACATCAATGCCCTCGAACTGTTGGTTCCTTTGTTCTTCCTGAGGGACCATGCGCTAGCCCTTCGGGGACAATCGGTGGCTTTCAGGATGGACAATCAGACAGCTGTCCATTGTATCCAAAGGCAGGGGTCCTCCAGGTCACTAACTCTGTTGGGGATCTCCGAGAAGTTGTTCTTCCTAGCGGCCAGACACATCTCCCTGCACGCCTCCTACCTGCCCGGGTCTGCCAACCTCTGAGCGGACGCCCTGTCGAGAGGACAGGGTGTTCTTGTAGACTGGGCTCTAAGACAGACAGTATTCGACGACCTCGCAGCTTCCTGGGGTGTTCCGGAGGTCGACTTGTTTGCCTCGAAGGAGACGCACAAGCTACCTCAGTACCTATCCCTCCGGACTCGCACTCCGGCGGGGGGTCCGGACGCTTTCATGGAAGACTGGAGCAGGTGGCAGTCGATATACATTATTGCCACCACCAGACGCATTGTTAATGTGCAAAGTCCTCGCGCGGTTGCGGCTGTACCACGGCAGGGTCTGGCTGATCGCCCCTTTGTGACCGGCACAGGCTTGGTACGCCCAGCTGAAGCGATGGTGCCCGAGTCCGGTGCCTCTACCTGTCTCAAACTTCCACTTGAGCCAGGTTGGAGACCTCAGGACCTCGTTGGCATTCACATAGTGGATGTTCGTGAGGCAAGGTGGCTCCCGGTCCACGGACAGGACCTGACTGACTTCCTGAAGCGCTCATGGGCGGCTTCTACTTGGAGGACTTACGAGTCTCACTGGAAGTCCTTTACTAAATGGATACAGGACACTGGCCAAACAGTTAGTTCGCATACACTCATCCTACACTATTTGTTTCACCTTTTCTGCGCACGTCACTTTGAAGTTAACACTATACGTAACCACTTGTCTGCCATCCGGGAGGTCTTTGAGTCCCTCACTGGGCTGGTCGTTCCACCGAAGGAGCTGGATTCCTTCATGAAGGCTGCCTTCAGGGAACGGCCGCCTCCGCGCCAACTCCCTCCGCAGTGGGATCTGGGGCGGGCTCTGGACCTTCTGGCTTCACATACATATACACGTAACACTACACTGGTCCAGTTGCTCGAGCGTACGTTGTTTCTTGTGGCTCTGGCAACTGGGGATCGGGTGTCGGAACTAGCAGCCATGTCGAGGTCCCAGGAATGCATGCGATTCTCTCCGTCATTGAATGCAGTCACGTTGGCCCCCTCTCCTCATTTTGTTGCCAAGAATGAGCGGGAGACCCACGTTTTCAAGCCCTTTACCATCCAGGCTTTAAAATGTGGCCATACTCACCATGTGTTGTGTCCGGTTCACGCTTTGCACACATATGTTGAGTCGGTGGTGCCGGCATCGGGGTCAGCTGTGTGGGTGTCGCCTAGGACAGGTGGGAGGTTGTCGAAGGTACAGGTTGGACGCCACCTTTGTCGGGTCATTCGTGCCAGTAACCCTGGTTGTGGGGGTTCTGCGCACAATATCCGGTCCTTTGCAGCATCCTTAAGGTTCCTGCAAAGCCGGTCGTTACCTGACATTGCCGCTGCTGGGTTGTGGTCTTCAATCCATACCTTTGTTTCCTCTTACCTTGCCATGTCCATCGTTGCTCTCGGAAGTCGCGTTTCCTAGTGCTCTCACGATGTCACTGGGTGCCCCACCCTCGTCACTTTTTATTTTGTCTTCGTTTCTTTTGGAAAAGGGGGGGGCGTATGGGTTTGCATGACTGTGGTCTCGGGCTTGGGTATAGGCTCAATGTATACTGTACGTTTTTCATACCTAAATCCCTTATATCATGCTTTGCCATATTTGGTTTAATTTTGTTTAATTTTGTTTTTATATGTCAATTAGGTTTCCGTTTCAGTTTAATTTCAAGTAAATTAGGTGTTTTTGGACGAACCGGGACTTTTGGGAGAAGTGGGAATTTGGATGTACTGTACTGTTGTAGATTTAAGCTCATGCTTTTCAATTTTTATGGATTAAGGAACACCGTTCAAACTGTCTTTTTAACTACTCCTCAGTTTTGTCACTTTTTCATTAAACTCTCTTGTTTATTTTGTGTTTCCTTATCTTTCATATTTTTTGCTTTACATCTGTACAGTATTTTGTAATTGGGCTTGGATGTCCTCCTCCAATTTGTTACGCAGCCTTGACGTTGGATTTGCCAAGACTACTAACAAATTGGGAGGTTTGATGTACCTCCCAAGCTACCAAATAGGAAAACCTACTACAGTATTTGGTAGTAGTCTTGGAAAATCCAACGTACATAGTACCCTACCACACGTCGTTCCCCTGCCCATCCTCGCTCTTCTGTCTACGTGAAAGGTCTGATAACAAGAGAAGGTCGCTCTTGCGCAGGTTCGACAAGGGTCTGCACCATCAGAACACAGGATGGGTCTCAACTGTAACTAAGGTAAATTCCTTTTTCTTCTCTGCTATTGCTTTTTTCACCTTCGGTGATAGTTTTGCTTAAAGTACGTCTCCTAGAGCAAGTTAAGGAGTAGACTCTAGACGTTTTCTTTTTTAACCACGGTTGGGATGACGACATAGCAGTCAAAATAGACAAGTCGTCATTGCAATTAGGTTAATAGCCTTGATGTTGGATTTTCCAAGACTACTACAAAATAATAGGTTTTCCTATTTGGTAGCTTGGGAGGTACGTCAAACCTCCCAGTACCATACCAAGACTCTACTGTACATTAGGCAACTTGGACATTAGAACAACAACATCCTGCCACAACACTGCCCCACCATGTAAAGACTGTGGCCAACTCTGGAGTGGAACCAAACAATGCCCAGGTAAGACTAGTAGAGTCCCCTGAGACACCTATCCACACCCCACCAGCCTCAGCAGTGTCATACCAAGACAGTGCCAATAGCAAGGCTTTATTGTATAGTAATGGCTGTTGGTCCACAAGTCTACCGCCATCCACCCTATTAGTCGCCTTGTACGACACGCAGTAGGATGCATGGGGAATATTTTTTTTTTTTTCCTTCACCATAAGGAAGGCCCCCTTACACCCTGAGATGAATGTCCCTCCGCGGGTCTCGGTAAGTCAGCAGTATGTCATTGATGGAGGTGTCACTATTAAATTATAGGTTTGAATCCTGAAGGGATGCAAGAAAACCAAATATTTACAAGTGACCCCAGAAACAATGGCAAAATGAACCCTCCCACCTCCCCTTCCCATTCATCTGCTGTTATTGTGATATGGCAACTTAACCCACGAAATCCGGGAGGCCTCATATGATCCGATCGGTGTGTCCGGGGCCATTTGGGTAAAGGCAATCTTCATAATTCAGTAGCTACTGATTGAGACCACCTAGAGCAGTCATCTCAATTACAAATTGTAGAACTCACTGTTGTCTGTAGACTGCCGTTGAGATGAAATCGCTACGAAAAGTGGTTGCCATGTTATTTCTTACAGTAGATCCTCTGGAAAAAGGCAAACTAGGCATGTGTATCCAGCTCAGTGCCAGTACTTGCACTGCTGCGGTCGTTCACGGTGTTGGCGGCGGAGGTAACAGACGCAAAAATTTTACGATTCTGTATTTTTGCTTTGTAATCAAACTTCAAATCTTGTCTTCCCCATACTTTATCAAGATTACTTTCAAACTTCCTTACTGGTTCAGAATCGACTACATACTGGGGCAGTGCCATCCACTCATTTACCACTCTATCACAAAATGAGTTCTTTGCCTTCTCAAGCCTATTTCTTTCTTTGTAAATTTTCTTAGAGTGTCCTCTCGTTCTTGTTCCCTCCCGCATCAAGAAGATACCTTCACACACATCCTCATCATACTTTGTTCCCTCCCGCATCAAGAAGATACCTTCACACACATCCTCATCATACTTTCCTGACACTATCTTAAAAGTCTCTATCATATCCCCTCTCTTTCTCCTATATGCCAGTGTCGGAAGTCCCATTGTCCTCAACCTCTGCTCATAGTCCGCGTTCTTCAACGTTGGTACCAGCTTGCTAGCTCTCCTCTGCACTTTCTCCACTGCTTCTATATCCTTTACCATATATGGAGCCCACACCTGGTGCGCATATTCCAGGTGCGGCCTAACCAGCGCTGTATAGATTCCTGAAGATTTCTTCATCCATTGACACGAATGTCCTCCTTATCAGCCCTACAATTCTATTGGCTTTATTTATCTTTTCTGCTAAATGTTCTGAGAAATTTAACTTATTGTCTAAACTCCTATATCCTTTTCTGCATTCACTTCCTCCATCGCTTCATACATACTGTATCCCACCTTGTCTGTCTTGCTTGTCCCAATCCGCATGTACTTGCATTTTTTTGGATGAAAAGGCATTAACCAATGTTCAGACCATCCCTTCATTCCCTCCACATCTTCCTTACTCCTCACTCTTCTATACAGCTTGGTGTCATCCGCATAAAGGTATATCTCACTTCCATTAGTTATAACTTCAGGCAAGTCGTTGATAAACTCAACGAACAGTAGTGGTCCCAACACAGATCCCTGAGGTACCCCACTTGTAACTTCCCTCCACCCCGAGCCTATTCCATTCACCAGTACCCTTTGTCTCCGATCTTTCAGGAAGGCATCTATCCATTTCACACATTTCTCTCCAATACTATAGCTTCTAATTTTCTCTATTAGCCTTTTATGTGGGACCTTATCGAAGGCCTTCATAAAATAGCAATATACCACGTCTATAACATCCCCATCCTCCAGAATTTGCATCCAATCATCTACCACCTTAATTAGCTGTAATACCGTCGACCCCCCTGGCAAGAATCCGAACTGTCTCTCACTGAAAAGTTGGTTTGATTTCATATGTTCCATTATTCCTCCTCTAATTACAGTTTCCATTAGTTTACACACAACACTTGTCAAACTGACTGGTCTATAGTATCCTGGGTCATTTCTCTTTCCCTTCTTAAAAATAGCTGTTATGTTTGCCTCTCTCCAGTCCATCGGGATTTGTCCTGTATTAAAAGATACCTCAAATAAAAATTTGAATGGTTCTACTAACATCTCACCTCCTTCCTTTATGATTCTTGGATGTATCCCATCCAGTCCCGGGGACTTACTTCTGTTCATTTTCCCTATAGCACTCCCAATTCTAGCATGGGAAAACTCTATTAGTTCTAGTGCTGGTGCCTGTTTGATGGGAATAGTAGGCACTGCATCATCCGACTCCTCTGTAAGTACCTCCCCAAAGTATTTCCCCAGCACCTCTGCTTTCTCCTTATCAGTTTCTGCTCTATTCTTATTGTCCAAGTCTCCTATCAGTTCTGGGATACTTACTCTTCTTGTTAACTTTTCCTGAATATACTTCCAGAATATTTTTGGATTATCCTTCACATTTCTTTCTATCTCTCTTTCCCTCTCCTTCACCCCCCTCCTTGTCTCCCACCTTATTTTATTGTTTATTTGTCTGCATTCCAAATCCACTTCTTTAGTTTCTATACTAGACCCATTATTCTTTTTTAACAATTTTAGTCTTTCCCACAAACGTTTCTTCCTTATCAATGTCCAAAGCTTTCTTTTCATTGGCAATTCTGGGTTCGTTCTTTTCCTTAATTTTGTTTTATCCTTATATTCTCTTACTGGTACACATTTGGATATAGCATTCTCCAGTTTGAATCTAATCTTCCTCCACATTCCTTCAGTGTCTTCCCCGTTCAAGTACTCCCCCCAGTCAATGTCCAAACACCTTCTCAGCAGCTCATAATCTGCTCCATCATACATGTATATATTTTTTTGCTTCTATTATCCCTCTGTTTTAATATTGCTACGACCTATAGGGCTATCCACATTGACATCTTCCACTATATCCTCCTCATTACTAAATATCAAATCTAGTACACTCCCCTGCGTCCCATCTCTGTATCTTGTCATCTCCGTAATATGTTGCGTTAAAAAACAATCTCTCACTTTCTCTATGAACTTGTAATCTAGGCTACTCTGTCCCGCTGGAGTAGTATAATTAGTTGATCCTTGGCAAATTGAAATCTCCTATCAATATCTTATATTTGTTCTCTCTATTATCTATTTCCTCCATTGCTTTCAGTAGGTTATCATCCTCTTCCCTATTACTATTTGGGCTTCTATATATAGAGGCAATTAGAATTGACCCTCTAGCACATTTTACTTCAATACACAAATACTCACAATACTGCTGTCTCAAATCCACCTCATTTACCTTGAGCTCTTTTCTTATATAAAAACAGTCCTCTTCCAACCTCTGCTCTAATAGCATTCCTCTCATACAACTCAAAACCCTCCAAACTATACTCCACCAGTTCCCTTTCAATTCTAGCATTTTTTGGTCTTACTTCCTGTAAGGCTATGACATCAGGTTTTTCCTCTTCATCCTGCAACCTACATATCAGTTCTCTTTTCTTGTCCTGGGTAAACACATCAACATTACTAAACACAATTCTTAATCTTTCTACCGGAATGGTAGAAAGATTCAGCAGCTACATCATCCCGCTCCTCCTGTCCGTACCCTACTCCCCCCCTTACACTACTGGGTCTGCAGCTTCTTCTCCTGTCTCTCCCCGAGACGCTTCCACCCTGCTCTCCCCCTCTGCCACAACTTTTATCACATTCTCTTCCCTCCCAGATCTCCTTCTCCCTTCTATTCGTATAAACCACTTCTTCAATTTCCCGTCCCTCACTCTCCAGAAAAACTTCTTCTTATCCTCCTCACCCAACTTTCCATTTTCCTCATCAGCCTTTTCCTGTAGTTCCTTTATTTGTTTTCTTTGTTCTATGCTCAAATCCTTCTTTAATCTTATATGTTTCAGTTCTTCATTTGTGTTTAGTCTCCAACTAAAATTTGTCACTGTCTCTGCCACTGCCCTTGTTTTAAACTGTACTCTTATAGGTCTCATCTCCCCCCTTCTATATCTACCTATCCTACTGACTTCCTCCACCTGCCCCTCCCATCCACATCCATCTACATCCACAGCTTTCATGACCTCCTTCACTTTCTCCATATCTCTCACTTTTCTCACTCCATTATCATTCATATTAGCCTCTATATCTGCATGCATGATTACACCCCTATCCCTGTCCATGGCCTCCCTCAAGACACTCTCCTTGTTCTTCATGACACCTACGACTGCACTCTCAAAACTTTTTTTTGTCTTATTAATTTCTTCCTTTTGTTCTTTCACAATATCCTCCAAATCCTTAACTTTCTGTTCACCTACCACAGTCCATGTAGTTGACTCCTTCACTTCCTTGAATCGTCCTTCGTATTCCTTCAGCTGCTCCTTTAATACCATATTCTCTGCTCCCAATTCCTCTACCCTTTTTAATACCATCTCTAGGTTATTATTAACTTCCGAAATAGGCCTACATTCGCTTCCTTCACTAGGCCTATTCCCTGCCCCACCCGACGCACCACATAGTTCGCACAATACCTTAACTTTCTCACCAATGTCCCCCTTCCATTTCTCCGTATCACTCTTCCACTTTTCCAAATCCTTCACAACATTAATAACCTCTTCTAACTTCTTATCTGAACTCCTAAACCCACGAAACCGTCCTAACCTTTCTTCCGTCTCCGAAATTCCCGCCATTCCATCCGCCATGTTTGTTTACAATCACAACAACTCCAGCTGTCCCGTTGTTACACTACTCTTTTTACAATATATATCACCCCTCCACCACACCAATTTATCTTCCAAACACTTCACTAGTCCTAGTGGCGCTTTTTAGCCGCGTATTTAACCCTTCCCGCCCGGGCAGCATTTTAAAATGACACCGCGGCAGATGGTCAGGAGCCCGGGTGTCATTTTAAAATCCGTAAGCTTGAAAGCCTATTAACCGTCTTTTGAATGTCGTGCGTCCGACGTATGTAAACAAAGCCTGTCTTTGCGTCACCACACCTCCGAAAACAAGAAGAAGAGTCGGAGTTTGTTATTGTGTTGTCTGCTAGAACAGATTTAATGTTGAAAAGTGTCTGATATTGCTAACATTACATTGAAACTCTCTCCACGGAAATCGTCATCACAACTGAACCAGTTGACCTAGAGAGCTCTACTCAACGCCAGTCTACATATACGAAACACACCTATGTTTAGAGATGCATGGGAATTCTCTAGCAGTTAAAATAACAAAGATACGGGTAGCCTATTAACCCCTCAGAACCGGAAGGGCTCTGAGGCACCCATAACAAACTAGGCCCAGGAACACGGATGGGCTCTTGAGCACCGGAAGCTTGAAAGCCTGTAAGCTTGTTTTGAAAGCCGTCCGTCCGACGCATATAAACAACAGCCGGTTGGACCGACGCCGAGCATTTCCGAACACAAGAAGGAGAGGCGTCGTTAGTTTTTGTGTGGCTGTATGTTGTTGTTTCAGTAGTGAAAAGTGTGTCATATGGCTGACATCGCCACGAAACTCTCTCCACGGAAATCGTCATCACAACTGAACCAGTTGACTTAGAGAAGCTCTACTCAACGCCAGTCTACAGGTACGAAACACATCTACGCTTGGAGATGCGTAGGAATGCGGTAGCAGTTAAAATAACAAAGATACGGTAGCCTAGGCGTAGACGTTTTTTTGCCAAATCACCCGGATTTCGGGGATATACTGTATTATAGAATGCGAAACCGGTGCTGGAGGGTTAAAGACGTTTGGGATGGATGTAGTTAGCGGATGTACGGTCGCTATACTTGTGGCGCTTACAAATACAGTACCGTATCGCCTACACCTCGTAATTGTAAATAGCACGTAAATAATAATAACGGGTATATGATAATTGAAGTTTGGTGTGCCATGCTATATACAAATATATGTTTTAAGACAACAAGAGAATAACACTGAATTTAAATACACGTATTGTTATTCGCGTGTCCAGCGTCCATGTCAACAAATGCTTCTCACAAGTTCACAACACCAGCAGGAACGCTTCCAAACACAGTCAGGGGTGTCTGTCCATACAGTATAAGAGCTCTGTTTCTATTGGATATATATGACGTCACCTGTTGCGTCCCTATCAAGTAAGAGTTTTGATTCGCTTAGGTGTACGACTTGACCATCGCTGGATAATGATTGGACCATGACTACATGGTCCATGCCGCTCGGGCCGCGTGCAGTCTGGGCCGCAGACTCGCCTCTTTGGGAGCCAATCACTCAGGTGTAATATGTTGATTACGTCATTGCAATCGGCCAATCACAGATACCCACCTTGATTTACCTGATAATCGCCAGTCGAGTCATGGCGGCACACTGTAAAGGTCCAGGATGTTCGCCTCTGCCACACTGTGTTATTGTAGAAACTACAAGAAATAATACTGCTGCCCTGAAAGTATTTACAGAACATGGGTGCTTGCCTACTGATGTGACGTGTAAAAAGGTAAGATTTTTTTCGCATAGGTTTAAACTTCCGGAAATTAATGGGTAATAAATACCACGTACTGAGTACAGTCAGTCCCCCCAATCCGCGCCAATATGGGCGGCATTACACGACGGGTATTGGGAATTCGCGCATTGGGGATAACATAACTTATGGAGAAAAATACATACTGTATGGGCGGCAGCCCGCATTTCCACCCACATTTGACGGAAATTTTTGATAAAAATCAATATTAATTGGACAACCAAGCATACACAATAATAGAAACATAAACAAGACATTCCTTTCATTAAAAATAAATGCTATAAGTAGGTGAGAATAGTGGGGGCTCCGAGGCAGACCCCCGCGACAGGCGAGTTCATATAGCCTAGGCGTAGGCTTCCCCGGCCCCGTCACTGTCACTGGCCCCGTCCCCGTCTCCGGATATACCCATAGATTTCCCGATCGCAGTAGTGCCTTCACCAGTTTATTCTTCCTAGGCATTTTTAAGTTGTTGAAGGGTGTAGGAAGGTGGTTGTTACACAATAAATGGGTCAAGTCTCAGCGCACGGACACTTAAGGATATTGGGACTGAGAAGGAAGCGTACGTGTGGTTATGTGTGTATGTGTGTATGTGTGTGTACTCACCTAATTGTACTCACCTAATTGTAGTATACAGGATTTGAGCCTAAGCTCGTGTTGTCCTGTCTCTCTCTCTACATTTATCCAATTTTGCTTTAAAAGTTTGGATATTTCTTGCTCCCACCACCTCCCCATCCAACTTATTCCAACACTCAATGCTTCTATACGGGAAGCTGAACTTTCTTACATCAGACTTACATATAACTTTCCTCAACTTACAATCATGACCCCTGGTTCTTCCCTCGTCCCTCACCACAAAATCTCCCTTGTCGATCTTCTCAAAACCTTTCACACACTTAAACATCATGATCATGTCACCTCTCTCTCTCCTCTCCCTCAGCGTTGGCAGCTTTAGCCTCTCCAATCTCTCCTCATAAGGCAGGTCTCTAAGGCTAGCTATCATCTTAGTGGCAACTCTCTGAACTCTTTCCAGTTTTTTATTATGTTTTATAAGGTGTGGAGACCACACCACTGCTGCATACTCCAGTCTTGGTCGTATTATTGTCCCTATTATTTTTGCTAACATCTCTTCATCTAAATAATTCAGAGCTATTCTCATGTTAGTCAACACTGCATAGGTTTCACCAGTTATTTTATTTATATGCTGTTCAGGTGACAAGCTGTCTGCCACAACTACCCCTAGGTCTTTTGCTTTCACAGCTTTACTAATTATTTCATCTCCTATTTTATATCCCCAAGAAGGTCTATATTTACTTTTTCCCATCTCAAGAACCTGACACTTACTCGTGTTGAATTCCATTTTCCAAGTTTGACTCCACTCATATAACTTATCTAGGTCTCTCTGTAATTCTTCACAACTACTCCTACTTGTAATATGCTTCATTAATTTTGCATCATCAGCAAACATAGATATATATGAGCCTATTCCCACTTGAAGGTCGTTGATGAAAACCAAAAACATGATTGGGGCCAACACCGATCCTTGAGGCACTCCGCTTTTTACCCTTTTCCACGAGGAGAACTTTCCTTTTATTACTGTTCGCATTTCCCTCCCAATTAAATAGTTTTCCATCCACTTTAATAATACTCCCTCAACCCGCCCCACAGTCCTGAGCTTCCACAACAATCTCTTATGAGGCACCTTATCAAATGCCTTCTTGAAATCTAAGTAAATACAATCTACCCACCCCTCCCTCCCTTGTACAATGTCAATTACCCTATCATAGTAACTCAACAAATTTGTGGTACACGAATGACCTTTTCTGAACCCGAACTGCTTGCTTGAAATTATTTCCCTCTCCTCCAACATACCCACCCATCTTTTTCTAATAATCTTTTCACAAAGCTTGCATATAACACTCGTTAAGGATACCGGTCGATAATTTAGCGGGTCTTCTTTATTTCCACTTTTATATATTGGAGTTATATTGGCTTGTTTCCATTCTAAGGGAAGTTCCCCCTTGTTTAATGAGTGTTGAACAATATTAAAAATAGGTCTCACTAGTTGTTCAGAACATTCTCTTAATACCCATCCAGCAATGTTATCTGGGCCCATAGATTTTCTCACGTCCAATTCTTCCAACAATGATTTTAGTTCATCCTTGTTGACTTCTATCGACTCTAGTCCCTGTATCTCGTTCAATTCCACCACAGGTTCTACATAGTCATCCTCCTCCACAAACACGGATGTTAATGTATCATTCATAATTTCACACATACCCACTGTGTCTTCATATAATTGACCCTCTACCCTAAGCTTTGTTATTTTGTCCTTTATTTTTGTTTTGCCGTTGATATAACTATAGAACAGTTTGGGTTCTTTATTACATTTGTTTACTATATCTTTTTCAAAGTTCTTTTTCTCCGCTCTTATAGTCTTGACATAGTTGTTTCTAGCATTCTTATACTCATTCCATTTTTCCTCAGTGTGTCTCCTTCTCACTTTATTCCATGCAGAGTCCTTTTTGTTCTGGGCAATGTGACATCGCATGTTAAACCACTCTTTCTCCTTAGCCAGCTTTCTATCCTTAAATGTTGGTACATATTTATCTACCCCCTCCCTGTAAATGTCTAGTAACATGGTGTATTTTACCTGAATATTCTGTTCTTGCTCAATAAATGACCAATCTATATTTGCAAAGTATCCTCGTGTGTGTGTGTATTTACCTATTTGTATTTACCTATTTGTAGTATACAGGAGTTGAGCTTTTTAGGCTCGTATTGTCCCGCTTCCTGAGTTACAATTATCTAACTTTGCCTTAAAAATATGAATGTTTTTGGCACACACCACTTCCTCTTCCAACTGATTCCACTTACTTATACTTCTGTAAGGGAAACTATACTTTCTCACATCTCCTTTACATCTTCCTTTCATTAGTTTATATCTATGCCCCCTAGTTCTACCATTATCTTTCACAATATAACCCTTCTTGTCCACCTTTTCGAGTCCTCTCACACATTTGTACATCATAATCATATCGCCTCTCTCCCTCCTATCCATTAGAGATGGTAAATCTAATTTCTTTAATCTCTCCTCATATGGTAATTCTCTCAGTTCTGGTATCATCCTAGTTGCAGCTCTCTGAACCTTCTCCAGCTTCTTTATATGCTTTTTTAGATGTGGTGCCCACACCACTGCCGCATACTCCAGTCTTGGTCTCACCAATGTTTTTATTATTTTCTCCAGCATCTCCTCGTTTATATAGTTAAAGGCTATTTTTATTCTGTTTAGCAGTCCATATGTTTCTCTATCTATCTATCTATTGCCTGACGCCGTGATCCCCGAAGGGGTGGTCACGAACGAACCGCCCCCATGCACCTCTGTCCCCAGTCAGTCGACGCCCCTCCCCCCAACCAGCACCGCCTTCGTTCATGTACTTCCTCACTCCATCCTTCCACCTCATATTCGGTCTACCTCTCCCCCTCTGTCCCTCCACCTCGCTCTCGTACACCCTCTTAGTCGTTCTCTCGCTTTCCATACGTTCCATATGGCCGAACCATCTCAAGTTGTTCCTTTTCACACTTTCCAGCACATCTACCTCCACACCACACCTCCTTCTTACTTCCTCATTAGTCTGTCTATCCCTCCATGTAACTCCGCACGCACTCCTTAAGTAATTCATTTCCACTGCTCTCACTCTTGGTCTGAGTCTCTCAACCAACGTCCATGCTTCGCTTCCGTAAGTCAGTGTCGGGATTACCACACTGTCATGCAAGGACTTCTTCACTTCCATACTGACCACCCTATTTCTTGTTACTGCTTTTAGCGTTCCTACAACCCTCTTCCCCTGTTGTACCCTCTCCCGCACCTCTTCATCCATAGTCCCATCTTTACTCAACACACTGCCCAGATACTTAAAAGAGTTGACGATCTCCATAGCCTGACCGTTCAGCTTCACCTCACACTCTGTGACTTCACCCCTTTCGAAGACCATATGTTTCTCCCACTATCTTATTAATATGATTCTCAGGTGAAAGATCACTCCTAACAGTTATCCCTAAGTCCTTTTCTTTCTCTGATGGGTTAATAGTGATTCCTCCTAACTTATATTCCGTATGAGGCCTTCTTTTACTTACTCCCATTTCCACTACATGACATTTATTTGTGTTAAATTCCATTTTCCACTTCTTGCTCCATTGATCTATCCTATCCAAATCCCTCTGTAATTCCCTACCACTGTTTTCATCTTCTATACGCTTCATGATCTTGGCATCATCTGCAAACATATTCATATATGCATTTATATCCTTTGGCATGTCGTTAATGTATATTAGAAACATTATGGGAGCCAGCACCGCTCCCTGCGGAACTCCACTTGTGACATCTTTCCACGTAGAAAATTTATCTCTGATAGTAGTCCTCATCTGTCTCCCTGAAAGATAGTCCTCCATCCAATTTAACAAACTACCCTGAATCCCTCCATACTCTTTTAATTTCCACTTCAGCCTGCTATGCGATACTCTGTCAAAAGCTTTCTTCATGTCAATATATACGCAATCCACCCATCCATCTCTCTCTTGTAATATGTCAACCACTCTGTCATAAAAACTGAGTAGATTTGTAACACATGAGGTACCCTCCCTGAATCCAAATTGCCTGTTAGATAGTAGATTATTCTTTTCCAAGTAAATCATCTATCTTTTCTTAATTATTTTCTCACAGATTTTGCACACTATACTAGTAAGTGACACAGGTCGATAATTCAATGGATGTTCCCTGTTCCCACCTTTATAAATCGGTACAATGTTGGCTCTCTTCCAGTCCATTGGTAATTTTCCCACTTCCAGAGAGTATTTCATTATCTCATATAAGGGTTTCACTAGTTCGTCAGCACATTCTTTCAAAATCCATCCCGCTACATTGTCAGGTCCCACTGCTTTTTTCACATCTAGTCCTTTCATTATTTCTACTAGCTCCTCTGGGAGAAAATTAATCTCTCCCAGTTTATCACCAATTTCACCTACCGGTACTTCTTCAAAGTTATCATCTTTAGTATATACTGAGTGTAGTGTATTGTTCATAATTTCACACATATTCTGGTCGTCATCATAAGTGGTCCCCTCAACCTTCAACCTGACTATTCTATCCCTTACCTTCATTTTACTATTTATAAACCTATAGAACAGCTTAGGATCACTCTTACATTTTTTCACAATGTTCTTCTCATATTCTCTGGCTTCTTGTCTCCTGATTGCAGCATATACATTTCTTAATCTCTTGTATCTGTTCCAAGTTTCTCTATTACACCTTTTTCTAGCTGCCTTCCACGCTTGGTCTCTCTTTTCCTTGGCTTTCCTACATTTTTCATTAAACCAATCCTTTTCCTTCGCTGACCTATTACCTTGTTTAGGGACATATTTATTAACTCCTTCTTCATATATTGTTTTAAATACTCCATACTTCTCGTCTACACTATTTCTCTGATGTATTTCACTCCAGTCAACATCTCTAAAGTATTGTCTCAGTGATTGGTAGTCTCCTTTTGCATAGTCAAACCTAGTTTCCTTGTGCTCCTCCCTCTCCTCCATATTGGAATAACCCAATAGGATTTCTATATCCATTACAACGTGATCGCTCTTGCCTAAAGGTGGTAAGTATTTTATATCAGAAATTACATCTGGGTCTCTAGTAAACATTAGGTCCAATCTGGATGCTTCATCATTTCCCCTTCTTCTTGTATTTTCCTTTATATTTTGCACTAATAAATTTTCTGTTACCATATCCAGTAGCCTATACCCCCACGAGTTCACGTTGCTACCAGCTTCTCTCTGCTCCCAATCCACCTCTTTACAGTTGAAGTCCCCTACTATAATTAATTCATTGTTTCTACGAGTTAATTTTTCAATACAAATAATCATCTCATCTTTGATAAATTTGTATTCCTCCTCTTCCCAAGCCCCTGTGTAGGGCGGCATGTAGGCCACTACAATATCCGCCTTTTGATTGTCATCATCTGTCAATTCTACTGCTAATATTTCCGCTTTACTATTATTCAGATCAATCAATCTTGTTTTCAATTTATTATGTGTAAGAATTAGCACCCCTCCCCCCATCTTGTCTTCTCTATCCCTTCTCCAGATATTATAGTTGTTCCATCCCATTCCCTCCAAACTTATCCCTTTATTTAGTTTAGTTTCACATAGACACAATATTAAGGGCTCTTCCTGTCTGATGTAATCATTTATTTCTAATTTCTTTGATAGCAGCCCATCCACATTGCTATAGACCATCTTGCACCTGTTGCTTTTACCATTATGATTGATATTCCCTGTCTTTATCCTACTATTTCCCCTTCCTGTTGCACCTCTCCCTCCAATCCTTCTTCCTGTACCACCACTTCTTTTCTCCCCCCCTCCGCCCCTATCCTCTCCCCCTTCTTCAGGTACCACTTCCTTACTTTCCCATCCATGTTTCTGTAGAAAAAAAAGCCCTTCTCCACTTCTGATCTATTATCGTTCTTTTCTTTGACTTCTCTATTTATTTCTCTAAATTTTTCCCTCTCTTCCGCATTTAAATCTTTCCTTAGTTTAACATTTCTGTATTCCTCCTCCTGACTTAACTTCCAGCTGGATCTGAGTACCTCCTCTGCTACTTTGGTTGACTTAAATCTAATCTTCATTGGCCTCATTTCTCCTTTCTTGTATTTCCCTAGTCTCCAACAATCCTCTACCTCTCTCTTCCATCCCTCCTTATCTTGTCTATCTATCACATCAATCATCTTCTCAACTTTCTTCATCTCCACACCCTTTCTCGTATTTCTATCTAATATTTCCCCTTCTACATCTCCAAACATAATTACACATCTCTTCTTATCAATAATATCACTGACCTGTTTCTCATTTTGTCTGATGGCATTAACTACCCTGTGTGTGTGTGTGTGTGTGTGTGTGTGTGTGTGTGTGTGTGTGTGTGTGTGTGTGTGTGTGTGTGTGTGTGTGTGTGTGTGTGTGTGTACTTACACTAGTTGTATTTGCGGGAGTGAGCATGCTCGTTAATTCCCGCCTCCTAAGATATGTTTGTCATACCGTGCTTTGAAACTATGCACTGATGGTGCAGACACTACTTCGGCTGGCAATTTGTTCCACCCACTAATCGAGTTGGTAGGAAATCTTTTACTTTTCAGATCAGATTTACTATTAGGCACTTTCAGTTTGTAGCTGTGACCTCTTGTTCTCTTACCTCCATCCCTCTCTATGAAGTTTTCTTGGTCGATTTTGTCAATACCTCTAACACATTTGTATATCTGAATTTGCTGTCCTCGTTTCCTTCTCTGTTCCAGTGTAGGTAGATTCAATCTCTCGAGCCTCTCTTGGTACTCCAAATTTTCCAAACCTGGGATCATCCTCGTAGCTGCTCTCTGTACCCTCTCAATTTTGTGGATATGTTTCTTCATGTGAGGGGACCACACTACAGATGCATATTCCATCCTGGGTCTTATTATTGCCGTTATTATTTGTTTCATGGTGTTTTCATTAAGATAATTGAAAGACATCCTGATATTTGCCAATAGTGCTAGTGATTCTCTCACTATCATATTTACGTGGCTTTCTGGAGACATGTTATCCTTAAATTCTATCCCCAAGTCTTTTTCTTTTTCTGCTTTGGGAATCACTTCGTTTCCTAGTTTATAATCTTTTCTAGGTCTGTACTTGCTTTTACCCATTTCTAGAGTCTTACATTTTCCTGCATTGAACTCCATATTCCATTTGATGCTCCATTCATGGATCTTTTGCAAATCTGATTGGAGTTCAAAGCAATCCTCCTGGGTTCTGATCGTTTTAAGCAGCTTAGCATCGTCCGCAAACATGCTCATGTAGCTTGTTAGTCCCTCAGGTAAGTCATTTACAAATATTAGAAACATGATTGGGGCTAGGACAGATCCTTGTGGTACTCCAATCGTAATTTGAGTCCAGTTTGACGATTTCCGCCTTACTGTTGTTCTCATCTGTCTTCCGCTAAGGTAGCTCTCCATCCATTTCAGCAGTTTGTCTCCTACTTTTCCCTCATGTTTTAATTTCCACAGCAATCTCTTGTGTGGAACTTTGTCAAATGCCTTTTTAAAGTCTAGGTAGGCACAGTCTACCCATCCTTCCCTCTGGTCCACTGTGTTTATTACTCTAGAGTAAAAACTCAACAAGTTGCTTACACATGATCTGCCTCCTCTGAATCCAAATTGTCGGTCAGTAATTAATCTTTTGGATTCCAGGTAGTTCACCCTCCCTTATTAATCCTTCCAGAATCTTCATGAGGATGCTCAATAGTGATACAGGTCTATAGTTCAGTGGTTTATCTCTGCTTCCTCCCTTAACCCGTCCAGCCCCGGCTAGTTTTGTAATGTTTGTTCACCAGAACCCGGCCGGTTTTCAAAAAATGGTTTTATTCCAGAAACAATAGCGAATGGGTTAGGAATGAAGGAAAAACCACGAAAAACCGCTCAAAAAGCTTAAAGAATGGTCCTACAGAGCCCCCGAAAACGTATTTTACAAGAGTAAAAAATTGAAGGCAATTACCCCAAAAAACCAGGTTATTGCGCGCTCACGCGCACGCACGTGGACTCTGAGAGTTTTCAACCATCGGCACGGTTGCGTGGGATACGTACACAGTTCCCATACAAATCTGAGACCTCTTGAGTGGCTACACCTGAGGTTACGGTCGGCGCAATTAGGGTGACGCACCAGGCGCGTCTCTGGGGCTGTGCGTTACATACATCGCCGACGCGTCAGGCGCGTCTCTGGGGCTGTACGGGTTAAATATAGGAATAATGTTTGCTCTTTTCCATTCTGTAGGTACTATCCCTGTGTCCAATGATTTGGTCATTATATCATATAATGGTATACTCAGTTCCTTGGCATTTTCTTTAATAATCCAGCCTGATACTCCGTCCGGTCCGGCGGCTTTGTTTGGATCCACCTTACTCATTATGTCTATGAGCTCTGCTCATGTGTGTGTGTGTGTGTGTGCTTCCTTCTCTTCAGGGTGCGTGTTTTTAGATTGTCAACTAAAAGGGTATGTGGTATTACATAATTATACATTCATCGAGGCGATACACCCGGGAACTACATCCTACCCAGACGTTTTTCGGCCAGATCGCCCGGATCTCAATGCTGTCATTAGGAAGGCGAGCCCGGGCAGGAAGGGTTAAGCCTCATATGAGGCCTCCCGGATTCCTGCCATTTTTTTTTTTTTTTTTTTTTTTTGCCTCATGTGAGGCCTCCCGGATTTCGTGGGTTAAAGGTGAGTACCGTACAAGTCGAGAAAGAGACGTGGATGCTTCAGAAACAAGTGAGCAATGGGAAGTGCATGACAGAAGTTTAATATTCTTCTATTTTAATTTTATTATATATATCATAGTGGCAGCCGATTCAATAGACGTTCCATAGGTACTTTAATCATTCCGCCTATGATAGCTTAGTTGTTGTTGTGGTTGTGGTGATGGAATGTTCCATATGAAGGGTTTGCCTAAGCTGCAAGGGCGCCGAATTTGATTATTAGCAGTACGTCTTTGATGGAGGGGTCACTAGTAAGTAGTAGCTTTTCTTACATCCCTTTGGGACTCAAACCTATATTGAGATTAAGATAGTTCTATTTCTGAACACTAAATGGCAACCCCGGTGCATGAAAGGGTTAATTACGCAACTACTTTCAGTTTTCATAGCGAAATATGTTGTTAATTAAAAAAAAATTACAATACTGTTGTTGTTGCTGTTCCCCAGGCTGTCTGGCCGAGCAGCC
Source organism: Paralithodes platypus (assembly GCA_032716605.1). NCBI lineage: Eukaryota > Metazoa > Arthropoda > Malacostraca > Decapoda > Lithodidae > Paralithodes > Paralithodes platypus. The sequence continues at coordinate 37,625,844 of CM064521.1, forward strand.
CCAAGGTCCCGAGCAAGGCCAAGGCCATAACCGAGTGCCCCCACAAAACCCTCCCTGCTTACCACTAATAAAGCCTAGGTGATCGAAGCCACTTCAAGGCGGGTGAGCTGAGGAGGGTGCGGAAACGCCCGGGAAACCAAAGCCCCACCCAAGGCCCTGTGCCCCTCAGCATGTGAAGGGAAAGTTGAGGGGCAAAGGAAAAATGTGACGCTTTGGCTCCCAATCTGCCGACCTCTATGGTTGGCAGTAGGGAGGTCAATCCACGGAAGAAAAGACGTCACTTGAGATCTAGAAAATATATAAGTAAAAGGAACAGTCAGAGTAAGCTATGGGTATGGCAGAGATCACTCAGCTCTCACTCTGATAGACCAGCCCATCTCCACTGACAATACAGTAAAAGTCCTGTAATCCGAATAGCAGGGGACCGGGCCTCGTTCCGATTACCGGATTTTTCGGATTATTGGAATTTACCCCTATAAACCTGTGTATTAATGGCCTGACGAAAACCTGAACACAATATAGGCTATGCATATTTTTTTTTTTTTTTTTTTTTTTCTATATTCCAACTACTCCCTCTTGGGCATAGGCTGAGAGCCTGTACATTCCACCGCTCAACACGGTGAAGCCCGTGAGGTCTTGTTCCAGTCTGGGGAGTGAGACATGTGAAGCAACCATCATGGCTCGAAGCAGCTTCATCTCTGAAGCGGCCGGTTGCTTCGCTCAAGTGCTTCACCGTCTCACCCTCCAGACTCAGACCCTCACTCTCAGAACGCCACCTATTGAGCAGTGAACTCACTAGGCATTGTCCCCCTGTAACATATTTTGAATATGGGAATATTCATACAGTGTTATTTAATCAGGGAACAATGAGGGTACTTTTTTGACGTTTCGGTGGGCTTTGTGGTAATGCACTGATACTAGGTACATCACAAATTCAATCCCAATAATATCTTCCCATTGACATATCGGGATTTGAACCCGGGTCCATTGGATTACCAATCCAGTGGCATGACCACTCCACCACACCTCCCCTCAAATATGCACAATATAACGCTATACATCCAATATGACACATAATGGTAAACTTTTAAAGTGATTTCATGAACATATGATATGTGTGTGTACCATTATGTGTTATTTAGGTGGGTTTTGGGTGGCCTAATGCCTCAAAAAGGGGACTTTGGGACTTTTTGAAATTCGGACTATCGGGTGAATTCGGATTTAGCCTCATTTTTAAAAAAATCGGACTATTGGGAGATTCCAATTATCGGTCGTCGGATTATCGGACTTTTACTGTACTATAATATGATGCAGATAGTATTTTTTTAGTTATCGAGAAATAAGCTGTTAAGGAAGTAAAATTTCTCTATCTATCTATCTATTGCCGGACGCCTTACTCCCCTTAACCCTTGTCTAGCGGGGCGTTTTGGGCTCATTTGGGCATATTCAGGCCCTCCTGCATGATAAATCAAGCATCTGCATGAAAAAAAATATATATTTAGCAAAAAACTAGGCGCTAAAAGCTTCAAAATGAGACCAGAACGAGCTACGTAGCACTCGTGGTGCCACGAACATGGGAGTTTAGCATATATTGGTATATTTTTCCCAGCTATGCTCACTACTGGCTACACTGCCGGCCTCTCGAGAACACAGGGAACATGAGCTAATGGGCGGCGGTAAGCCCTGGGAGTCGGCTGTCTGGCCCGCTGTGCTCCCGGCCATTTGCACTCGATTTTAACCCTTTAAAAGCCTTAATAATGCTCCTAACTTGCTGCACGACTTAAGTAGAGCGCCGCCAATAAGGGGTTAATGAGGGTGGCCATACACAGAAGGCCCCTAAGCGGACCTATTCCCTGTAAGAGGGACAACCCGAGCCCTTTACTGAAGGACTTATAGGATTGACCACTCAATTTAGGACACATCCGACTACGAGGCCCTCTATGTATCTTGTTAGCACTATTTTTCTACAGTGGTGTTCGGCTAGTTCATCCACTAACCTGCCTAACACTTAGATAAGCAGTACAGATTTGTATCAGGTTTACTCCCCTAGACAGGTTGCCGACCAAGGCTGACGAGTCACATCCACCTGGATTTTTATAAGGTTGGTCTCCCCTAGATGGGTTGCCAGCCAAGGCTAACGAGTCCCATCCACCCGGGTGTAAAATTTCTATCAAGATAAAAACAAATTGAGTAAGACTATAATCAAAATAAACCGTACAGTACTTACTGGCACTGGATAACGGCCTCTTCTGCCTCCTGTGTCTGCTCCCGGAGACGGATCTCCTCATGTGCCAAGTTGTCATCATGCTTGTTGACATATTCCTGCCATTCCCTTTCACTGTCTGCGCGTATCTTGTTCAATTTATTCAGGTACAGTTCATGCCAGGCTCGCGACCTCTCCTGAAACACAAGCCAGTAATAGAAGTTCTTTGGGGTATTTGACCATGCAAGGATTTATTTTTTGGCCAAAATTGCATTGGGATTGACAGATATTCAATTATTTCTTTTAATAAATAATAATAATAATAATAATTATAATAATGAGAAGAAGAGAAACACCAAGTGAGGATGGGAGGGGTGACCAGTAGCGACATTGGTAGAGCACTCGGTTTCTAACCGGGAGGACGGACTTAAATTTTCGGCTGGTGGAGATCGTTTGGGCAATCTCCTTACACCCCTTGCCTCTGTTTTGCCTGACAGTAAAATAGGTTACGAGGCAGGGTGAAAAGGGGTCTTCGGATCCTCCGGCCCTTGGACCCATAAAAAATAAAAAAATAAATTAAAAATTAAAAAAAGTGAGGATTGGCCTTATTTTCACAATGTTGTACATTACTATACAGCTTTATCATTTTGGCCTATAGAAGCTTAAAGTGAAACATCATACTAAAAGCCTATCTTCACATAATGCTTCCCTTACCGTAGGGAGGAGGCTGTAGGCACCAGTTACTCAGGGAAGTACTCCCCGAAAGAGAGCCTTAGGTGAAGTACTGTACAGTATAAGGATTGCAAGACATCCTGTTTCACCACTTTGTCTCCTTCACTGTATTTTTTTCTCTGTGCCTCAATTACACAAAGAGCAATTCTAGCTTGATCTTACCCCTTGGCGCACAATAGCTCGATCTGAGTCATTAGGGTGGTAAAGTCCTATGAGCATGATGACTCAGATCAAGTCATTAAAAATTAAAATACTCGCCAAAAATGTAGTTTTCGGCTGACACGCGTCATTTTTAGTGTAGGTACTCGGTAAGTAAGTTAAGTTCACTGGAAATTAATGGCAACCCTTGTGAGCGACCCTGTGATATAACACGAAGCAATATAATTATTTCAGTTTGGCTTCAGGCTGAGCCGAGTTAAGGTGTCATGCGGTCACTCGGCCCTTTAACCCTTCCTGCCCGGGTGTCCTTTTAAAATCTGTAAGCTTGAAAGCCTATTAACCCTTCGTTCCCGGCTACGCATTCTATATCCCGAAACCCGGGGGTTTTGGCCGAAAAACTTCTACGCCTAGGCTACCGTATCTTTGTTATTTTGACTGCTTCCGCATTCCCGCGCATTCCCAAGCGTAGATGTGTTTCGTACCTGTAGAATGGCGTTGAGTAGAGCCCTCTAAGTAAACTAGTTCAGTTGTGATGACGATTTCCGTGGAGAGAACTTTGTGGCGATGTCAGCCATATCAGCCACTTTTCAATACAGTACTAAACAATAACACACAGCCACACACAAACAAGCGACGCCTCTCCTTCTTGTGGTCGGAGATGCGCGGCGTCGGTCCAACCGGCTGTTGTTTACATGCGTCGGACGGACGGCTTTCAAAACAAGTTTACAGGCTTTCAAGCTGCCGGTGCCTCAGAGCCCTACCGGGTTCCTGGCCCTAGTTTGTTATGGGTGCCTCAGAGCCCTACCGGGTCTGAGGGGTTAAGCGTGGTTTGAATGCTGCGCGGCGAAACGTTTGTAAACAAAGCCGGTCGGAACAACGCGCAGCTTCAAAAACAAGAAGAAGAAGTCGGACCATTGTTGTTGTTGTTTGGTAGAACGAAAATTAGTGTTTGTAAATGTCCGATATTGCTAAAACCGCGTCAAAACTCTCTCCACGGAAATCAACATCACAACTGAACCAGTTGACCGAGCTCTACTCAACGCCAGTATGCAGATACAAAACAGGGCTAAATTTTGATATTTGTGTGAATTCTTTAGCAGTTAAAATAACAAAAGTAGGCCTAGGCCTATTACGAAGTTTTTTGGCCAGATCGCCCGGATCAGAGTGCTGTCATTTAGAAGGCCAGCTTGGGGGGGGGGGGGGGGGGGGTTAAATCTCTGCTTAGATGCCTCCCCCACCCATGCCTGTGTATGTTACGCTTAATCGATGTACAGTAAACCCCTGCCCTTTCGGACTAATCGGGGGAGACCCCTGTCCGAAAGTGTCAAAAGTCCGAAAGGGGCGAGCCTGAACTTCACACTTCAGCCATTCGGACTTGTCCGAATGGCTGAAATAATGTCCGAAGTTTATAAGTCCGGATACACATTCACCTAACCAGACAAGTCCGAAACTCGGCTCTTCGGTCCGAATACGATTTAATTTTTCTCAGCCTTTCAGGCAAATCCGAAGGGCTGAAATAATGTCCGAAGTTTATAAGTCCGAATACACATTCACCTAACCAGACAAGTCTGAAACTCGGCTCTTTGGTCCGAATGCAATTTAATTTTTCTCAGCCTTTCGGACAAATCCGAAAGGCTGAAGCCGCTGAACCATGAGTCCGAAGTTAAATGTACAGTAGTCCGAAAAGGACAGAGGTATTTTCTCAGCCTTTCGGATAAATCCGAAAGGCTGAACCATGAGTACGAATTGAAATGCTCGTCCGAAAGTCTTGGAATTCTGAAAGGGCGGGGGTTTACTGTACAGTACTGTAATTGTTTATTTCACGAAATGAGCAACATTTTGCCTTTTTTCATGTAATGAGTATCTTATTTGCTGAATTAACGAAAAATGCATTAGCTTTGCTTTTTTCATGAATAATTCAAACTCAGTGTGCATTTTTCATGAAACCTGCATAGGAATTATGTAAAACTTGCAAAATAAACAAACTAAAACTGGGACGATACAAGATAAATGCAAAAGAACTGATCAAAATCGCTATGTGGAAACAACGCTTAATAAAATAAAATTTTGAAATAAAAGAACACAATCCACCACATAGGGTGTACACAACTACATGAGCAAGTCAATTTGTTTCCCAAGTAAACTGATCGCACATATAACAATGCATGTAACAATGCATAGGAAGAAATGAGACTTAATCTGTTACAAATTGCACTTTTCGTGTAATGGGCATAGGAAAAGGAGGAGTAGAGACATACTGTAGTTTCATACTTTCCTTAATCAATAGTAAACATTTGTAATCAAATAATACAAAAACCGGTGTAATGCACATGACCATTACAAACTATAACAAAATGCAGAAAACTATGCAGCTAGATATTGTTATTCTCTCATATTTGGGCTAATCTGATAAGTTCTTGCATGTATGGAGGGGATGGCATGAACTGTTACACAGATTTGCAGCTTTAAGGCAGGAACAACTTTTTGTTAAACAGTTGGTTTGACAGTAACATTTTATGAAACCTTACCCTTTGCCAACGGAATCATGTCTTACTGCTTCTCGAACACTAATAACATTGGCTGGTACCATTTCCATTGAAATACCTCTATACTTAATTATTTCCACTTGATTTCTCGCAAAGTAGCCATTCCAGCTTTAGTGCCAATCATGTACCCAGAAATTTTCTTCTGTGTGTCCTGGTTTTGCAGTTCTTAAAGGTGGGGGCGCATGGGTTGAGATAAACATGGAATGATAATCGCCAAGCTGTACATAATTATCTTGTAAAATGCAATGGCACTGACATAATTATTAACAATGGTATAAAGGATTTTGTGGATCGTCTATACCGGGCCTGTGACGTCACAGGAGTGTAAGTCCACCATCCAGTCCAGGATGAGGATACTGGTGTGACGTCACTATGACGTCACAGACCCGGTATAGACGATCCGCAAAATCCTTATACAGTACCATTGTTAATAATTATTTCAGTGACATTGCATTTTACAAGATAATTATATGCAGGTTGGCGATTATTTTTCCATGTTTACCTCAACCCATGAGCCCCCACCTTTAATATATTTAAGGCTTTTTCCTCATATTCGTCCTCCCAAATAGAAGATGTCATCCTTCTGAACTGAAATCGGCAATCAAAATGAACAGATTATTCTACTTGATGACATCAGTACAAGCCGCATGGAGGTTTTCTGCTTTATCACGGCTGTTTGAACACACTACCCCTCCCCCAAGTTTATGTCTCGACTCTCTGTTTCTCATGGCCGTTTGAACACACGACCCCTCACCCAAGTGTATGTCTCGACTCTGTTTCTCACAGTCCCCTTCCCCTAAGTTTATGTCGCCACTCCTTCCATTACTCTCCTTATATTATGAAAAATGCAATTTGTGACAGAGTTTAAGTCTCATTTCTTCCTATGCATGTTTCATGAAAAATGCACACAGATTTTGAATTATTCATGAAAAAAGCAAAGGTATATGTTTTTCGTGAATTTAGCAAGTAAGATACTCATTTCATGAAAAAGGCAAAATTTTGCTCATTTCATGAAATAACCAATTACATCGATTAACTCGCAACCAGCAGGGGGAGGAGGTGTATCATGGTAGCGCCTGGCGGGTTTATTTACCGAAAATGAGCTTCATTCCATGCTCTTTTTCAAGCATAAGCAAGAGCCAGAGCATAATACAATTTCAGTACCTGGATATATCCATGAAAGGGCGATGATAGAACTTTCCAATGACACCTGAATCATCCTTGTACGATATCGGATTATCATGCAACGATCGCGCAACCGAAGGAGAAAAATCGCTGAAAATTAGGTATTTTGCCGTTTTTTTCCTCGTTTGAGAGGTGTAGGAGGCGAAGGAAAAATAAGGGAGAAATAAGGTAGACCATAGTACTGGCCACAGAGCCATGGCGAGCTGACCAAGGCCGCCTGTCATCCCTGCAACACTCGGTCTCTCTCTCATCGCTCACAATGGCCTCAAAATGGCACCTGTCATATGAAGGGCACCGCAGGAGTGGCCAATGTTCTCTCTCCCGTCTTATGACGGTCGACGCGAGGCGCGAGTTGAGGGCAAAGCATAACATATATACAGTGATCTGTAGTGATGACGATAGTGTGTCTGAGTGTAGTAATGATAGTTGTGGTGATTATGGTAGCAGTTAACCTCTCAGCTGCGCAGCCCCTGTAGTATACACCATACCCCTGTGCGTAGGTATTAAGATACATTCCTCACTAAAATTGTTAATTTACCATAAATGTAATTAATATTTATCCATATGCGCCTATTTTACATTTAATATGAAGATAGTAACATGTTACAACAATAAAACAAGTGGGAATAGTGTTTAGATGGTCAAAATTGCGAATAACTACGGAGCGGTCCAGTCATGAAATGTGGAGCAGAGCGAGGCAACCCCACCTCTCGCGAGGTTTGGTGAGAGACTGGAGGTAGCTGGGCTACTACTCTCTCTCTCTCAACCTTCCTCACCCCTCCCTTTCCACCTTGGAAACGGGTGGGAATTTTTGGCGCTATAAATAAACCGATAATTACAGGAATAAGAGAAAAATAGGTGATAACTGAAGGGGGGGGGGGGAAGAGGGGACTTTGACAGATGTGGAGAAGTGATATGAGGTATGGAGGGGAAAAACAATGTTTTAAGTGCTACTGGGGCCTTTTAAAAAAAAAATTTTAGGCCTAGGATCTTAAGAGTCTCCCCGCAGTCGCCCAGTAAAACATCTTAAGAGTCTCCCCGCAGCTGCCAGGTTAAGATGTTGACAGTTATGATGTTTATTATGGCAGTGATGGTGGTGGTGAAAGTAGTAGAGATGACGGTGGTAGTAGTAGGGATGATGATGATAGTAGTAATGATGGTGTGATTGTGGTAGAGATAATGGGGATATTAGTAGTGATAATGGTGACAATATTGGTGATGTTGATGAGAGTAGAAGTGTTTATGGTGATAGTAGTGATGATGATAGTAGTAGTGATGATGATAGTGATAGTAGTAGTGGTGACGATGGTGACTGATGAAACGTGATGATAGTAAAAGTAGTAGTGATGATGGTGATAGTAATAGTGATGATGGTGATACTATTAGTGATGATAGTGACAGTAGTAATGACAATGGTAGTGGCAATATATACATAGATTACGGTTTTGACAACCCGTAAGGGAAGGAAGGAAAAACTAATATTTATTGGTGGCTCCTGGAGTCAATGACGTAAGTGCCTATGTTAATATGGCCTCGTTCCGGGCTCCTCTGAGCCCGGGTTTCACCTAGATCACGGCAGTCGAGAACAAAGATCATCATAGGGGGTACCCCTTAACCGGGAACTGCGGGGAGACTCTTAAGAGTTCCCCCGGCGGACTGCGGGAAGACTCTTAAGAGAAAGGGAAAAAAAAAAATTCATTTAAAAAAAAAAATCCAAATTTTTTTTGTTTTGTTTTTATTTTTTTACTTTTTGTTTATTCTTTTTTTGCCCCTGGGCCATGCCAAATACCACTCCTCCACCTCCCCTCCTTCCCCACTTTCCTCCCCTCCTTCAGTTATCACCTATTTTCCCTGTTATTCCCTTATTCTGTGGTCTATTTTCGTGCTAACATTAGCGAGTTGGTAGCAGGGCGTTGTCATCACTGTTACCAAGCGTGGGAAAGAGCGAGCGAGAGACTATTGCGTAACAGTGTCTCTCCAGACAAGGGGAGGGGAGGAGGGCAGGGAGGTTGCCTCAGCCATACATTATGTAACTCCCGGCCTGTACCGCCGATTTTGACCATCCAAACACTGTTTCCACTTGTTTTATTGTTGTAACAGGTTAATACCTTTATAATCAACCTATAATAGGCGCATATGGATATAGACCAGTCAAAGTAGGGCTGGACTTAGAACAAATTGCAATAGAAGGTTTTTTGGCTTTAACTTGTTTATTAGGTCCCTCTGATGAACATATAAAAAGTCTCCAACTTTTGGACACCGGGAAAGTGGTTAATTTGCATAAATTCAAGATGGCCGCCGTCCAAAGCTTCAATTTACAGATAACTTTTTTCTGGTTGCTCCTAGACCCTATAAATGTATTACAAACAACGTTTTTTGGCTTTAACTTGTTTATTAGGTCCCTCTGATGAACATATAAAAAGTCTCCAACTTTTGGACACCTGGAAAGTGGTTAATTTACAGCCAAAAAACCTTACAGCCAAAAAACCTTCTATTGCAATTTGTTCTAGGTCAAGCCCTACCTTTACTGCACATTATTGTCTATTACATTTTGCCTAGGCCTATACTAATCCCATCATCTTGTTTCTTGTTTCAACAGATTGGTGCGACATCTACCGAAGCCATGGAAGAAGAGTTTTTTTTTTTTTTTTTTTTTTTTTTCTATGTGATTGAGGGAGGCAAAAGGCATAACTGCCTATAGCGAGTGCCTCCCCCATAGTTGAAAGAGTGACAGGGCCAAAATCAAGGGACGTTCGAGCCAAAATGCCTGGACACACAGAGTTTGAAGCAATTTAAGTCATAGGAAGAGGGAAAGACTGATTCTGGGAGAGAGTTCCAGAGCTCAGCTGTTGAGTAGAAGAAAGTTTGAGAGTAACGTTTCAAGGTGGTGCATAATCCCTGCGGCATTTGCTCAAACACGTTAGACGAAGGAGAAACAGTCAAGCTGAGGGCGAAGGGAGCAGATACTATCAACAAGGCCAGTACTGAACGTGGAACGCCATCAATTACCGTGTCCGAGGGCCAAACGGTGCACATTGATTGCCGAAAGAAGCATGTCAATACGAAGCCAAATAGAATTCCTGGGAAGCAGAAGAAACGTCCTGAAAAACCTGCTCTTCGTTCTCAGACACCAGACTTTTGTTTTACAGAGAACTGCTTTTTTTGTGGTACAAAAATCTATTTGGACACAAAGCATGATTCAGAAGAAGTGTATCCAGTACGCACCTTCAACTTTCAAAGGACAATACTTTCTGCATGTGATGCCAGGGCTGATGAGTGGGCTGACACTGTTAGAGGCCGAATTAACTTTGCACGCGATCTTCCAGCAGCTGACGCAATATATCACAAGCAGTGCAGCTCAAATTTCCAGACACATAGGCAGATCCCCTCCAAATATCGTGATTCCGCAGACAGTGAACCTCCTCGCAAGGGTCGCAAAGTAGATGCCTCACGAGAGGAAGCATTTCTACTCGCAATCGAGGACCTAGTCAGTGGCAATGATGATGAACAGACTACAGTGGTTGATCTCGTTGATAGAATGTCCCAGTTGTGCCCTGATGTTGAAGCGTATAGTGTAAAATACATGAAACAGAAACTTATTTCATATTTTGGGGATGAACTGGTTATTAGTAACGTGCATGGACGCAGCGATGTTGTAACTGTCAAAGAAAGTGCTGCAAAGATTTTGCAACAATTCAAAGACTCACCACAGACTGATGATGAGGAAGCAGAACAAAGAAAGATAGTCAGGGCTGCGGCACGGTTGATCAAAGCAGATATAAAGAACATTGATACTTGTAGAGATTTCTATCCAGATCCTTCTGAACTCCGGTCGCTGGAAAAGAATGTGGCGTACGTTCCGCAGTCCCTTCGTATATTGCTGCAAGAGACGTTCAGTGGCAAGTCATGTGATCTTGAAGTTGCATCAATTGGACAAAGTATCGTGCAACTTACCAGACCAAGGGCCATTGTAGCACCCATTCAGTATGGATTGGCGGTTCAAATGCACCAGCACTTTGGTTCCCGCTTTCTTGTGGACAGTTTACACAGCCACGGCTTCTGTCTGCCTTACGCAGAAGTTTTGAGGTTTTCGAAGTGTGCTGCCAATTTCAGGGGCACCAACATATCCACTGCAGGCAGGTTTGGACAGTTCGTTGCAGACAATGTTGATCACAACTTGCGTACGCTTGATGGGCGAGGAACATACCATGGTATGGGTATAATTGTTGCTGTCACCCCTGAAGTAAGAGACACAACATCAATACCAAGATTGCAGTCACCTGAAAACAACTTCACGGCAGCTCAAATTGAAATCAAATACTACCGCAGTGTTCGCAAGAAGGGTGGGCCTCTCGAATTTAGAAAGCTTGACCCCATTTCAGCATCTGACAAGCTTGAAAATCTGGACATACTGTGGAAAACATCATGGTTGCTTCGACCAAAACGACCAGGCTGGTCCGGCTTAATGCAGAGTGTGTGCCATGGACCACACCCAGGGAAATCATCCGTCCATTTCTTGCCCATGATTGACATGGACCCTACGGACATGAGTTGTATTTACTCAACACTTCACTTCGTTGCTGCGGAAAGCCATCGCCAGGGAACGACGCCAATGCTGACATTCGACCAACCGCTTTATTGGAAAGCGAAGACGATCATTGTTCATGAGAAGGAAGGAAGCGAACTGAAACCCATTGTTTTGAACCTTGGTGGCTTTCACTCTGTGATGAGCTTTTTGGGATGCATGGGCCATGTTATGGAAGCATCTGGGCTTAAGGAGGTTTTGGAACTTATATACGCTGAAAATGCTGTGACCCAAATGCTGAGTGGGAAAGCCTATGCACGAGCAATCAGAGGCCACTTCTTGGTTGACACAGCCTTGAGTTCGATTGTGTTAGGCAGGGCATACGGTGTCAACCTCTCAATGGTAGATGAGGAAAGTGACGCATGCAAGGACTTCCAGGAGGCTGCAGATCTTTTGGATAAGCTGTTGCGTGAAGACGTTTCACCGGATGAAGTCTGCAGTAAAGACGTTTTCAACAGAATTTCTGAAAAACTTAAAGCTGAGAAGAGCTCCTTAGCAGAGCATAAGATGGGAAAGCTATGGATTCAATACATGGACATGATTGACCTGCTGCGTCGCTTCCGGAGGGCACTGAGAATGGGCGATTTCCTACTGTACCTCGGAACACTCCAGGAGATGTTGCCGTACTTTGCAGCGTGTGGTCATAACAATTATGCCAAGTCAGCCCATGTGTACATTCAAGACATGATTGAACTTGAGCAGCTCAACCCAGACATGTTCTGTCAATTGAACTCCGGTCTATTTGTGATCCGCCGAAGTGATCGGCTGTGGGCAGGACTGCCAAGCGACTTGGTTATAGAGCAGGTTTTGATGCGCTCTTTGAAAACGAATTGGATTGGAATTGGAATCATTTGAGGAAGAAAGGACTGTGACCCATGTTCTGGATGGTGGTTCCTTATTGCAAAGGATTCCATGGAAGAAGGGTGACACATTTGAGGACATTGCAAGCATGTACATGAAGCATGTTTCCAAAAACTTTCTCAACCCGGTGGTTGTATTCGACGGTTATAAATCAGGACCTACTACCAAGGACATGACACACAATCGACGATCAAAAGGAGTCTTTGGTCAAAAGGTGATGTTCACTCCAACCATGCCCCTTCGGTCAAAAAAGGAAAACTTCTTGTCAAACTCGGACAATAAGCAAAACTTCATTGACTTATTGTGTGAAACATTCAAGGCAAATGGAATTGACTGTGTCAATGCGCCAGCAGATGCAGATGTCATGATTGCGAAGAAGGGAATTGAGCATGCAAGGGAAACCGTGACATATGTGATAGGTGAGGACACAGACTTGTTGGTGCTGTTGTGTCATTATGCGGAACGAGGGATGAATGATTTGTACTTCAAGTCGAGCAAGGAAGGTGGGAAATGTTGGCATATTACCTCAGTAGCAGAAGCTCTCGGTGAAAGCATCTGTCGTGTCCTGCCAGTTGTCCATGCACTCTGTGGATGTGACACAACCTCACGACTGTATGGTATTGGTAAAGGGGCTGCCTTGAGGAAAGTGAGGGAAGACAACGGTTTCTTGAAATGTATAGAAGCATTCTGTTGCCAAAGTGGAAGTAAAGACGCGATATCATCAGCTGGTGAAAAGGCCTTGGTTTATTTGTACGGGGGAAAAGGAAATGACACCCTTGACGGACTGCGAAAGACAAAGTTTTGCAACAAGGTGGCAAAAAGTTCAACTACCGTTGAAGTTCACAGCCTTCCCCCAACAACCGATGCAGCCAAATACCACTCGTTCCGAGTTTATTGTCAGGTCCAGGAATGGATGGGGAACTGTGTGGACCCCGAGAAATGGGGCTGGTGTCTGCGGAAGGGACAGCTTGAACCGAAGACGATGGATTCGCCAGTGGCTCCTGATTCACTACTGAAATTGGTCAGATGTCAGTGTAAGGGCAACTGTGACACTCAACGCTGTAGTTGCAAACGGAATGAGCTTGAATGTTCCAGTGCATGTGGTCAATGTAAAGGACTCTGTCAAAATAGCAACTTTGATGCAAGCACCGATGATCCAAGTGAATACGAACTCCTATCATGAATTACATAATTGGCTCTGAATGACGTCATACTACGTCATGTTTTTTTTTTTTTTTTTTTATAAAAAAGAGGGACAACAGGTCAAAAAACCCATACAAGCACAAAGTGCCTGTGTCACCCCTTGTGAAAGAGACAGTTCAGCCTGTCTGTAAGGTTTTTCGGCTGTAAATTAACCACTTTCCAGGTGTCCAAAAGTTGGAGACTTTTTATATGTTCATCAGAGGGACCTAATAAACAAGTTAAAGCCAAAAAACGTTGTTTGTAATACATTTATAGGGTCTAGGAGCAACCAGAAAAAAGTTATCTGTAAATTGAAGCTTTGGACGGCGGCCATCTTGAATTTATGCAAATTAACCACTTTCCCAGTGTCCAAAAGTTGGAGACTTTTTATATGTTCATCAGAGGGACCTAATAAACAAGTTAAAGCCAAAAAACCTTCTATTGCAATTTGTTCTAGGTCCAGTTAAATGATTGCTAGATTTACTGGACTAATAAGTATTAATGCTATTTATGGTAAAATAACGATGTTAGTGATGGGAACAGCTCAAATACGTCAGCACAGGAGTGTGGTGTCTCATACCCCCCCTGCGCACTTCTTAGGTTAATCATTCCTACGGTACGTCATTGGGACGGAGCCACTGAAAAGTAGGAAATAAAAAGAAAAGAATTAGCACAGTTTGAACACTGCGCCTACGCGCGCTCTGATCTTCCTCTGTTTCCCATACACTGCTAGCTATCTGTCCCATTCAGGGACCTCCTCTAATGTAATATCAAGTTGAGCATGTGTATGGGAAGCGGATGGTGGGAGGGCACTTTTCGTCATTGACTCCAGGAGCCACCAATAAATATTAGTTTTTCCTTCCTTCCCTTAAGGGTTGTCAAAACCGTAATTTATTGGTGGCTCCTTACGTCAATAACGTAAGTGCCTAGAATATCACAACCGGTGGACGGACCTACATATGCTCATCACGCTAAACCGCGAGAATCTATTAGGAAGACCAACCCGAAAACTGTGACATGTGTCTAATTATAAGAGTATAGTCGTAAGAAAAAGATGTATAAGGCGGGCACCATTAAAGAAGTCTTATCTCGGAAAGACAGAACTACTGAGGTGTGAATACTGATAATTGTATATCATAAAATTAAAATAAAGTCAGGAACAGATGGAGTGTGTGGGGAAATGTTGAGGTATGGTGGTGAGATAGTGATCGAATGGGTATGGAAAATGTGCAAACTAGCATGGGAGAAGTGAGATGACTGGAAGACTGGCATAATAGTCCCCCTATATAAGGGCAAAGGGGAAAGAGGAGTGTGTGGTAACCACCGAGGAATATGTCTTTAAGCGTAGTAGGGAAGGTATACAGTAGGGTAGTGATTGAGAGAGTGAGAGTGAGAGTGAGAACGGAGAAATGGATAGGCGACGAGCAGGGAGGTTTTAGGAAGGGAAGAGGATGTGTAGATCAGATTTTTACCCTGAATTGTGTTGTGGAGAAATATCTGGAGAAGAAACAAAAGGTGTATGTTGCCTTTATGGACTTGGAGAAGGCCTATGACAGAGTGGATAGAGAAGGTTTGTGGAAAGTACTTAGAAAATACGGAGTAGAGGGCAAGTTGCTGAAAGCAGTGAAGAGCATGTATGAGGGTGCAAAGGCGGCAGTACGCGTGGAGAGTGAGCAGAGCGAGTTCTTTGACCTGAATGTTGGTTTGAAACAGGGGTGTGTGATGTCCCCGTGGTTGTTTACTGTATATATGGATGGAGTCATGAAAGAAATACTGTCCTATCAAGAACAGTGGATGTTGGTGTATCGCTGAAAAGGGAGGGAATTGAGTGGAAGCTACCTACTGTATACTGCTGTTTGTGGATGATACAGTTCTGATGAGTGATAATGAATGGGAGTTGCAGGGTCTGGTAAATGAGTTTGGAACAGTGTGCGAAAAACGGAATTTGAAGGTAAATGCGGGGAAGAGCAAGGTTATGGTCTTCGAAAGGGGTG
This sequence comes from Paralithodes platypus, assembly GCA_032716605.1. Classification (NCBI taxonomy): domain Eukaryota; kingdom Metazoa; phylum Arthropoda; class Malacostraca; order Decapoda; family Lithodidae; genus Paralithodes; species Paralithodes platypus. The sequence goes on from CM064521.1 coordinate 37,641,291, forward strand.
AAGTCACAGAGTGTGAGGTGAAGCTGAACGGTCAGGCTATGGAGATCGTCAACTCTTTTAAGTATCTGGGCAGTGTGTTGAGTAAAGATGGGACTATGGATGAAGAAGTGCGGGAGAGGGTACAACAGGGGAAGAGGGTTGTAGGAACGCTAAAAGCAGTAACAAGAAATAGGGTGGTCAGTATGGAAGTGAAGAAGTCCTTGCATGACAGTGTGATAATCCCGACACTGACTTACGGAAGCGAAGCATGGACGTTGGTTGAGAGACTCGGACCAAGAGTGAGAGCAGTGGAAATGAATTACTTAAGAAGTGCGTGCGGAGTTACATGGAGGGATAGACAGACTAATGAGGAAGTAAGGAGGAGGTGTGGTGTGGATGTAGATGTGCTGGAAAGTGTGAAAAGGAACAACTTGAGATGGTTCGGCCATATGGAACGTATGGAAAGCGAGAGAATGACTAAGAGGGTGTACGAGAGTGAGGTGGAGGGACAGAGAGGGAGAGGTAGACCGAATGAGAGGTGGAAGGATGGAGTGAGGAAGTACATCAACGAAGGCAGTGCTGGTTGGGGGGAGGGGCGTCGACTGACTGGGGACAGAGGTGCATGGGGGCAGTTCGTTCGTGGCCACCCCTTCGGGGATCACAGCGTCAGGCAATAGATAGATAGATAGATGCATTTATAGTTGCAATAACGTAAGGGTATTGTTATGTAAAAGTTCTAGTGCAGTAATAGCACTCTTGTTATCCATTCCGGATTGTGTGTCCTGCCAACTTGTCCTGGACTTAACGTGTTTGTTTGTTGTTTACTGTATATATGGATGGAGTCATGAAAGAAATACTATCAGGAGCAGTGGATGTTGGTGTATCGCTGAAAAGGGAGGGAATTGAGTGGAAGCTACCTATACTGCTGTTTGCGGATGATACAGTTCTGATGAGTGATAATGAATGGGAGTTGCAGGGTCTGGTAAATGAGTTTGGAACAGTTTGCGAAAAACGGAATTTGAAGGTAAATGCGGGGAAGAGCAAGGTTATGGTCTTCGAAAGGGGTGAAGTCACAGAGTGTGAGGTGAAGCTGAACGGTCAGGCTATGGAGATCGTCAACTCTTTTAAGTATCTGGTGTTACGGCTGGATCGGCAATACATATTCGGGATTCTTGATCGTAGGACAGAAATGGCTTAAGTGACAACGACACGCTCGATTCCAGTCCCAAATACTATATGCTCCAGACAACAAAAGCACCAACGCCCTACAGAGTTATCGTCTACGGTAACGAGGTACCTTAACTCGGCGAAAGTGTACAACAGGGGTAGGCTATGAGGCTAAACTCCCTCAGACATTTATAGGTTACGTTATTACTAAAGAAATGCAATACTCAAGAAACTACGTTAATATTAAGCCTCTAATAATGTAGAATAGAAGCAGGCTAAAGGTATGACAGTGAAATGCTAAATGACAAATGTACACGCCTACTTGAAAGCGCGTGCACTACACTAACTGTCCCCTACTAACATGCACTAGCATGTAGCATACAAGATGTTCATGATCCAGTAGATACCTAATAATACACATGGGAGGAACATAAATAGTAGTCACTTATTATAATAATGAATCTATACTTGGAATAACTAAAAGGTTGCAGGCAACAGTACTGCGCCGGTAGCCTACTACCGCATAGGCTACTTCGCTTCTCTCACTCTGTCTCCCCTCCGAGTCCGTATGCGCCCTACGCAACAGAACTCCGGACACAGCAGCAAAACGACAGTGCAGTTAATTGATACATGAAAGTATTAATAGTGTTGTCTTGTGTGTGAGTAATGTGTATTGTAAAGTGTTATAGATATATACTTAAAGAGAGCTGCAATGCATAGTAAAATAAAGATATATCCCACTCATCATCCCCATGTGTTCTAGCTAGCAGGCCAAGTCACAGGAACAACGAGTCCCAGCACCGAAAGCGAGAACCCAGGAGAAGACTGTAGAGAACACAAGGACAGATAAATTACGTTACTCTACTATACCGGCACTACGAGCGAGCTGTAGTCTCGGGTGCTACACTCGCTCCTGGCTCGGTATGCAAATCAAGGCTAAGTCCTCGTCCCTCTACAGACAACTCCTGGGCATGGTCGGGCTCTTACACATGGCACCAGTCTAGTCACAAATGGGATGATGAGCAGGGCATATAACTCGTGAACATGTAGAACGTTCACCAACTATCCTCATCAAGAAGATCGCTGTTCACATTAACCCCTTAAATCTAATACATGTAAATATATGCTTGTCCTAAGAGTAATACGAGAGGTGAGTGCTGAAACTCCTTTAGGACCTCAAGGGAAGGTTATGCATTTAAATAGAGAGAAGAATGAAATGAGAGTAATGTCGTCAGAGAGAAAGAGTGCAACCGTGAGAAGTGGGGAGAGAGAGCAAGGGATGTTAGAATCTCAAAGGTTCTAGGCAACCTGGTCATAGAACACGCAGCCAGCCTCCAGGCAATGTGCTGTACGACAACATGGGCCCAGCCCAGGCAGGCAACAATGGACTACCAACCCTATCGCGCCTAGCTATAAGGGCAAGGCTGCCAACCAGTCCATACGTCTGGCAACCACCCGGCCGGCAGCGCGGCGCGTTGCTACCCTCTTGCTCTGAAGCCTAACTCACTCTCTCTCTCTGAACTCTCATTGTCTTATCTATCAACTTCTCTATTGATACTACATATTAAATGGAAGGTCTCGACATGGCTTAAAACAAAACCCACCACTGGTTAGCACATGACGAGACCTTTGCAGAGATACAAAGAACATAGTTATAAGTTGTCACACTCAATATACATAGCGGCTGACGGTAGCCAGATCACGGGCGGTACAGTGGAGTACCAAGGAGTACAATCAGGTTGCGTTGCCCAGCACTGGGGTGCGTCACACTGGGCAGTGTGTTGAGTAAAGATGGGACTATGGATGAAGAAGTGCGGGAGAGGGTACAACAGGGGAAGAGGGTTGTAGGAACGCTAAAAGCAGTAACAAGAAATAGGGTGGTCAGTATGGAAGTGAAGAAGTCCTTGCATGAGGGGCGTCGACTGACTGGGGACAGAGGTGCATGGGGGCAGTTCGTTCGTGGCCACCCCTTCGGGGATCACGGCGTCAGGCAATAGATAGATAGATAGATGCATTTATAGTTGCAATAACATAAGGGTATTGTTATGTAAAAGATCTAGTGCAGTAATAGCACTCTTGTTATCCATTCCGAATTGTGTGTCCTGCCAACTTGTCCTGGACTTAACGTGGAAATTAATTACTTATGAAGTGCGTGCGGAGTTACATGGAGGGATAGTCAGACTAATGAGGAAGTAAGAAGGAGGTGTGGTGTGGAGGTAGATGTGCTGGAAAGTGTGAAAAGGAACAACTTGAGATGGTTCGGCCATATGGAACGTATGGAAAGCGAGAGAATGACTAAGAGGGTGTACAAGAGTGAGGTGGAGGGACAGAGAGGGAGAGGTAGACCGAATGAGAGGTGGAAGGATGGAGTGAGGAAGTACATGAACGAAGGCGGTGCTGGTTGGGGGGAGGGGCGTCGACTGACTGGGGACAGAGGTGCATGGGGGTGGTTCGTTCGTGGCCACCCCTTCGGGGATCACAGCGTCAGGCAATAGATAGATAGATAGATGCATTTATAGTTGCAATAACGTAAGGGTATTGTTATGTAAAAGTTCTAGTGCAGTAATAGCACTCTTGTTATCCATTCCGGATTGTGTGTCCTGCCAACTTGTCCTGGACTTAACGTGTTTGTTTGTTGTTTACTGTATATATGGATGGAGTCATGAAAGAAATACTATCAAGAGCAGTGGATGTTGGTGTATCGCTGAAAAGGGAGGGAATTGAGTGGAAGCTACCTATACTGCTGTTTGCGGATGATACAGTTCTGATGAGTGATAATGAATGGGAGTTGCAGGGTCTGGTAAATGAGTTTGGAACAGTGTGCGAAAAATTGAATTTGAAGGTAAATGCGGGGAAGAGCAAGGTTATGGTCTTCGAAAGGGGTGAAGTCACAGAGTGTGAGGTGAAGCTGAACGGTCAGGCTATGGAGATCGTCAACTCTTTTAAGTATCTGGGCAGTGTGTTGAGTAAAGATGGGACTATGGATGAAGAAGTGCGGGAGAGGGTACAACAGGGGAAGAGGGTTGTAGGAACGCTAAAAGCAGTAACAAGAAATAGGATGGTCAGTATGGAAGTGAAGAAGTCCTTGCATGAGGGGCGTCGACTGACTGGGGACAGAGGTGCATGGGGGCGGTTCGTTCGTGGCCACCCCTTCGGGGATCACGGCGTCAGGCAATAGATAGATAGATAGATGCATTTATAGTTGCAATAACATAAGGGTATTGTTATGTAAAAGATCTAGTGCAGTAATAGCACTCTTGTTATCCATTCCGGATTGTGTGTCCTGCCAACTTGTCCTGGACTTCACGTGCCCCCCCTCCCCCCCCTTTTTTTTCATTAAGGTGACAGGTAGGACGCACTTTCTATTACCTTACACCCTGGTAATAAAGCCTTGAATAAACATAACCATCTACTATTGGCTTTGGGGGGCATCATCCTGCCCTATAGCTATGTTTGGTAATTTGGAACTTCTCCAAATGTACCGACAAATATATGGCTAGGGACGCATTGCTAGAGGACCGACAGGCCCGTCTGAGTTATATCTTCCCCTGAAAAAAACATTTAGGAAAACTAATGGTAGCGGACCATATGTGCCTGTCATGGGATTTTGCGATCACCTGAGCTTCCTTAATTATCTTTGCAAAAGGGATGTTAACACTTTCTTTCCCCACCTTATTTGACCATCATGGGGGAAGCACAATTGTGTCTTATTCCTAGGAATAATAGACTTAGAGTAGGTATATAGTGCGTTAACAGGGAATAGAGCATGGGGTATCTTTGCTCTTGTCAAGGCAGGAATAGAGAAAGGTGTGGGGAGATGTTCCTGGTGTTCCTTTTTGTGCTTACTCTGGTGTAGTAACAATATGTACAGAGTCTTTGTTAGTAGCAAAACTAGATAGCCCTTGTCATGGATGTCAGATCTGAGGCCCATTGGCCAATAGTCTGGGTCATTTGATAATACGTACTTAATAAGTTTCTTGTCATATGTGGTCTCACAGGAGAAGGTCTAGACTTTGATAAAGTTAGGTCCTTCGAGATTGACCATTGAGGAAGCGAATGGCAATTTGGGGCTCTGAGCTTAACACAAGCCTGCATAACAAACCCTGTTGGTCTTTCTGGGGCAGAGGTAAACTAGTACGCGTCAAGAAGGGTTTCTTCATGACGATACATGGTTTATAAGTGTGTTAATTGTAGCTCTTTTAAAGTCAAATAAGAAATTTAGGTGCTTCAGCGACCAGGCAACCGATGGAGACTGCTGGTTTTGGACCTGCACTCCAAGGTGTAAATTGTTTCAAGCTTGAACTATCCTTTCTTAGAGTTTGACGCTGTGTATTGACTAGTGAGTGTATCTGTGACTTCCTTGTCGCAGGATTGTAGCCACTTGGATTAGAGGATGTCCATATCGCAAGTGTTATATCTGTCTACGGGTTGGGGAACCCTGGTAGAGTTGTTGCATGGATTAATGGGGCATGTTTTGGACTAGAAAGCATATCTTTTACCCGAGCAATTCTAGAGAAAACTGGACCGGGTGGGGACCTGTTTCTCCAAGCAAATTACAGTAGTCATGGTGTCCATCTGGTATGACATTGACCTGGAGGTCAATGATGTTGCATGAACTTTGGGAAAATAGAGGGGCTGTTAGTTCTTTGGTATTGGTGTGACACTGACTTAAGGTTGTCCATTTTCTTTGACTGATGAACTTCAGAACGACTGATAGTGCCAACCTATCAGACTCGAAGCGTCTGTGTCCAATCCCCAAAAGTGGGAGGTGGATGTGGCCAATGTGTTACTGATTACCTTTACTTGAGATTTTTTCCCCGCAACGCCAGGGGATGTCGAATTCTCTTTGGGATGAATAGAAGGGAATTGTGAGGTGTTTGCGGAACGGTTTTGTTGCCTGGTCAGATTAGTTCCTTCAGCCTGAGGAAGCTTAGGAGCCTTGTAATTTTGAACCCAATTTTTTAAGGAGCCTATCGGAGATTATCAGAGTTCCTGTTTACAGTCTTGGTATGTAATACTGTGAATGGTTATATTTGAAGACTTTTGGTATTGGATGGACTTTGTTTTATAGTCTGGAGTTGTGTATCCCATATTAATCCTACTCCTTCTGCCGATTGTGTAGGAGTGGGAATTTTGATTTCTCTAAATTTATTCTGAAACCTCCTTTTGTCACATGTTACGTGACTATCAGGGTTTGTTTTTTGGCTATGGAGTGGAGAAGACCACCATATTCTACAATCTTTTGAAGGCTAAACAGTATTTTTACGCTGACTTTTGAGTAGAGGGAGAAGAGTTTGTTTCACTCCCTTGGTGAAAACCTGGGAGCTATGTCCACGCTGCAAGGAATTCTGGTGGACATTCTCGCTCTGATTCTGAATGGGATAGCTAGGACCTTTTTTGGTACCTCTTGTATTGGGATGTGCCAGAGGACTCTTCTATATCTGGAGCAATTATCCAGACCTTTGATTGTAGAATTAGTTCTACTTGGGAACTAGTTAATATCCTGAACCTTCTATTGTGAATTGATTTGTTGAGGAGTAAGCATGTCTATCGTACAGATTTTTAGTCGTAGACTGTCTCTTTTGGGGAGAGAAAAATGTGTGATAGAAAACTGGCATGCCTTCTGGCACCTAAGTCACAACATTGTCTGTCAACATGTGGTTTATTAATGTTTTGATTCTAGAGGTAGTTGTCCCTTGTTGGCCTGAACTCTGAGGAGGGGTTAGCTTGTTTATTAGACTGCTCCAACCTATCTATCTGAGGGCTTAGTAACCGAGCATGAACTTCGTCCAGGTTGTTTGGGGAATCAAACTACCTGTGAATCGAGGTGAAGAGAGTGCTGGAGTGGCCATATCTTTGGGTATTCTTGGACAATTGGATGAGTGGATACTGTCTAGTTCTAGTTGCTTCAAAATTTGTAATAACGGCAGATCCCCAGATCGACCTTGGTGATTTCACCTACATCACTACAAGTGCATACAAGAGTAAATCTTGACATTCCCGGTGGTCGTCCGAGAATTAGTCCGTGAAGCTCTTCTGATAAAATGAAGTGTGGACTTGGACTGTTGTTGAGGGATAGACTCTGCTACTTGCCTCATGGCTTGTGCAGGATGTTGTTGTGTGATAAAATGTTGACAGTAACCAATGGGTTCTTTGACGCAGTCTAACGTCTTTGTCAATCCGTGTAGGGTAGGTGTATTTATCATGGGGTCAATTAGTTGGTTACAACTTATTATTTGGGGATCTGAGATATTTCCAGAACTTCTGGGGAATAGAGTAGGAGTTTTTTTTATGTATGACTAGTGGTAAATTGGAGATCTTCCAATGGGAGTTTGGGGTGGGGGGGGGGGGAATCAATCTGACTCAGTCAACCACTTTTTTTTTTTTTTTTTTTTCTATATTCCAACTTACTTCCTCTCGGGCATAGGCTGAGAGCCTTAACATTCACCGCTTTACAATGAACAGTGAAGCCCGTGAGGTCTTGTTCCAGTCTAGGAAGTGAGACATGTGAAGCACGTAGAGTACAACGAGCACCTGCCATCTTGCCTTCACATGAGGCACGGTGCTCACTCATGGCCCGAAACGACCCCATCTCTGAAGCCACCTCGTTCCCGTGCTTCACTGTCTCACCCCTACACTCAGACTCTCACACTTACACACACACAACGCCACCTGTTGAGCAGATAACTCACCAGGCATTGCACCCCTGTAGCATATTTTGAATATGGGAATATTCATACAGTGCTATTTAATCAGGGAACAATGAGGGTATTTTATTGACGTTTCGGTGGGCTTGTGGTAATGCACTGATACTAGGTACAGCACAAATTTCATCCCAATAATATCTTCCCATTGATACATCGGGATTTGAACCCGGGACCTTTGGATTACCAGGCCAGTGGCAAGACCACTCCACCACACCTCCCCACACTTGGCCCCTGGGTCCTCTCTTAAGAGTCTGTACCCCCATCATAGGGTTTTTGTTCCCTGACATTTTTTGTGGAGCAACCTACGGATTTATAGAGATTAGAGAGATTTAATGGTAATATGTCCATCCGTCTTATTCACGCCAGACCATGGTTTGCAGCGTTTCCTGAAGGAACCGTGGGTGTCTGTGTTTAAGAAAAGTACTTCGCCTCCAATCGAATTGGAAAGTTTTTTTTTTTTTTTTTTTTTTTTTTTTTTAATACGTCCAGCAAATGGCCTTGTGCTTCTTTGCACGTATATTCTTCAGCTCGTCCATTTTAATAATCCACTACCTTGGTATTGATACCAAATTTGGATGACCTGTCATTAGTAGGGGTAGGCAGCCCCGCCCAGGGAAGTACTACCGCCAAGGTTTCGGGAGACTCAGGGAATAGCCTGAATTCCATTTTCTCTCCCAGGCCTTGGTAGCTGGATACATATGTTTCTGCCTCACACATCAGGGGTATCAGGAAAACCCTCTTTATATAACATACACATCCAACTTCACGACATTGCCCTACATCGCTATCCTCTATCCATAAAACACTACTTTTCCCACTACATATCATACATGTAACACCATACACCTTTACCAAATAAATATGGCAGTACAATTGTTAAGAGCAAACCTGGTGGTCCCTCGGATATCCACCCCCGGCAGGGTTGGGTCATTGACACAGGGCCCTCCCGGTCGTCATCATGCGACTGTGTCAAGAGCATTGCAACGTCCCAAAGCTGCTCGTCGGTGCAGCTTTTTCTTTAGCAATATAAGGGGACTTCACTCTAACATCAATTTCTTCAAGCAGAATCCCCTACTCTCCTTTTTTTGACAGAGACTCAAGTAACATCCACATCTGACACGTCTAGATTTAATTTTCCAGGTTATCAACTGCTCCAAAATTTCAGACCTAAAGGAGGTGTATGTTGCTTCGCAAAATCTGAAATTGCCCTGGAGGAGGTTACTAGTTTCAATTGTCCCTATTTTGATTATTCTATATACAAATTAATTTCTGCTGGTAAATTTAAATACATATGTTGCATCTACCGTTCCCCAAATACTCCTCCAGAGCAAAGTCTTTTTGATTCTCTGTCCTCACAACTCAGTGTCCTCAACTTAAATGCTTCTTCTGAAATCACTGTGTTGGGTGATTTTAATGTCCATAATGTTGAATGGCTCACTCATTCAGCCAGGACTGATGATGCTGGTCTTGAATGTGAGCTATTTGCAGACTCATTTAATCTCACTCAACTAGTCAACCAACCCACCCGTGTACCAGATAATCCTAATCATAATTCCCACCTACTGGACTTATTTTTAACAACCAATTCAGAAAATTATGATGTTACAGTGAGGTCCCCGCTTGGATCTTCTGATCACTGTCTGATACAGGCCACCTGTCTATCACCTACCACACCTTCCCACTCTGAACGAACCTGAGCCGACATCAAACCAGGACAGCCGCCCTGTTCACCTTAGTCTCTCCTCCACTCCTTGTGCAAGAAGCCTGCTAGCACGAACAGTACCAACCCCTCGCCCCCGTTCTAACCACTCCTCTCCCCGACCTGTACGCAGAGTCCCGCCACCACAGGTTTCCGGATTTACACCAGTGAGGAACGGTGGACGGCCAATGCAGAAAAGGTCTCATCTACCAGTCACAATGTCAAACAGATTTGAGATCTTGGTAGAGATGGAAGACGAACCAGAAGAGACCAGGCTCGTTGGGGATTCCATCCTACGAGGACAGGTCGAAGAGTTCTGCGACAGAGTCCCAAATCGACGAAAAAGATTTTGCATCCCAGGAGCTGGACTGGACGACATTGTGGAAGCCTTCGAAGATACCACAAAGGATGCAAATGAAAATACCCTTTTTGTCATCCATGCTGGTTCAAATGACGTCATGCGCACCAGATCCGAAGAGTTGATGGAGAAATATCGCAAGATGATCCAGCACTACAAAAACAAGTCAAGGAATATCATAATCTCAGGCATTCTCCCCAAGATCGACGCACCTGACAAATTCTACGACAAGGCCTTCAGCACAAATAGCCGACTAAAATATTTGTGTCTGAAGGAAGAAGTTGAATTCATCAACCTCTGGGACAACTTCTACAACCAGCCTGGGTAACCTATCTCCATCAACCACTGCTTCAATCACTGCTTCTCTTCCATCTCTTGCATTTATATAATAATAATAATAATAATAATAATAATAATAATAATAATAATAATAATAATAAAGTAGAAGTGCTGCTTTGCCCAAAGTAAAAATGGCATACCCAACTCTGCGATGGGTTACCATCATCACTACTATCACCACCATCATCACTACTACTATTACAATCATCACTATACTTGATTTATTTCCAGCTGAGAGTCGAGAATCGTGGATGTGGCAGCTGCGCACTAATGTTCCGTGATTGGTCGGAGTGAATGTGTTTTATTCCGTGGGTTGTTTGTGATAAACATTAAAATAACTGTTTCATTGTAATTATTTGACTCGTCATATCTACAAAGTATAATAGTGTCTTCTATTATAAATCTCGTAAATGCCATTTAGCATTGATAGTTTGCAATACAAGCAGGCATTAACCAAACATGCAACTGTACCAAAGTCAACTGATGCCCGAACGAACACTTACAGTTCAGTAGCCTACACTAAACGTATTTGAAAATTAAATGACATTTGACTGTTTAAGCGCATATAAAAAGGTAGTAAAACACTTTAGTACATGTAATATAAGGCAAGTACTACATTTAAAGTAGCCTACATGTTCATGGAACTTATTAAATGTACTGCTGGGGGAGGGGGGAAGTGGTTGGAACAGCCGTTCCTGAGGCGGGAAGTTTAAATCTATTGAACAGACTGTTATCAAGCTTTTCACTCAGGGGTATATTAATGTAAATATATTCATGGGTATACACATATTTATGTAGCCAATGCTATTTCCTGTATTTTACTTGTACGAAAATCGGGTAGCCTACAGCTGTGAAGATATTCTCCTTTTGTTTACCCTCAACACTCTGCCTCACCAAGCCTATAAACCACAATGTCAAGAACGTTATTACCAAGGGTCGGTGTTCGAACAAATTGATAAAGCGAACTCTCTTGCAAGTTCGTATACAAGTCATGTCCGGAGTGTGAAGTAAGAGTATCGCCCCACTTGGTCACAGGTAAATTAAAGTCGCCAAAAAATACGGTATCTTGTGAGTTACTTACATCTGCAATTTGTTCATAAATTTCTCGGTCAGTTTGCACTGATTGAGCTGGAGGTCTGTATATTAACCCTCCAGCCCCGGGGGCTATAGCTTACGACTGTGCTCCGGTACCGGGTGTTTTGACGATCTTTGGCCTATGTTAACTACTCTGTAAGTCAATGAATATGTCATGTAATGTTGTGAATAAAAAAGAATAATGTTCCACAAACCTTCCTCTGTCGAATGGCATTGAGTAGAGGTCTCTAGCCCCTCTGGTTGCATAATGGTGAGCGCGGGAAGACGAGTGCTTTTCGGCGGCAAATTCTTCCCGCGTTCGGACGCGTCGCCCCGGCCATGGCTACGACGCACCTAGCCGCTCGTCGCGCCAAAGTATTTATCTCCCTTAGACGATTTTAGTGTTTGATATTGAGAATGTGATGTTTATTTGATATTTTCTAGTTATTTTGAGGCCAATTATATAAAATATGTTTATTAGGGTATCACTGTCACTGATATTGCTAATTTTCACTCGATACCGTACATTTTATTAGTAATTGAGGTAGCTTATTGTTGTATTAGGCACTGATTATTCGTTATCACAGGTGTTTATTATACTTTGGCCATCATATATTAGGTCTTGTGTCACTTTCACTTTGACAAATATGCTTTAGAGAGTGTCACTGTCACTGATAATGCTAATTTTTACTCGATACTGTACATTTTATTAGTAATTGAGGTAGGTTATTGTTGTATTAGGCACTGATTATTCGTTATCACAGGTGTTTATTATACTTTGGCCATCAAATATTAGGTCTTGTGTCACTTTCACTTTGACAAATATGCTTTAGAGAGTGTCACTGTCACTGATAATGCTCATTTTCACTCGATACCGTACATTTTATTAGTAATTGAGGTAGGTTATTGTTGTATTAGGCACTGATTATTCGTTATCACAGGTGTTTATTATACTTTGGCCATCAAATATTAGGTCTTGTGTCACTTTCACTTTGACAAATATGCTTTAGAGAGTGTCACTGTCACTGATAATGCTCATTTTCACTCGATACCGTACATTTTATTAGTAATTGAGGTAGGTTATTGTTGTATTAGGCACTGATTATTCGTTATCACAGGTGTTTATTATACTTTGGCCATCAAATATTAGGTCTTGTGTCACTTTCACTTTGACAAATATGCTTTAGAGAGTGTCACTGTCACTGACAATGCTCATTTTCACTCGATACCGTACATTTTATTAGTAATTGAGGTAGGTTATTGTTGTATTAGGCACTGATTATTCGTTATCACAGGTATTTATTATACTTTGGCCATCAAATATTAGGTCTTGTGTCACTTTCACTTAGTTATATGATTTGTAAACGTTTTATATACAATTTATTGTGTCTTTTTTCACTGATTTATATATTTCTATAGGTTCTAATCATATGAATGTCACTTGGTATATACATATGTGTCACTTTCACATATTATTATGGTGTAATTGTATTTGTATCAATGTTCTCATAATACATGACTTTTGTATTACAATACATTGGTTTTCTTCCACTTTTTGCCTATATATAATTATAGTGTACATATTGTCATTTTATTTGGCAATTTCAGTATGATTATTAGAACTCCAGCTTGGAGTGGTAATCAAAGAAGCACTCTAAAGCACAGAGTGCCACCTTGCACTCCACACACTCCAGGGTTGACTTTTTACCTGACCTCGGCTTCACCCTGCTGTTGTGGCAGACATGGCACCGCTTCTGCTGTGTTCTTCCGGATTCATTCTGAGGCAGGGAACCAAGCCTGTGCCTAATCAAGTATTGAGCACACTGCAAGCGGTCAATAACGGCGGGCCCAGGATGTGCCACTGCCCTCTGTGGCATAGCATACTTCTCCAGGAGCTCCGTCAACACCTGCTTTTGGAACCTCCGCAGGCTATTGAACTTCATGGGTGTGTTCACATTCCGAAGCTTGTATATGTTGTAGGCATTCAGAACTGACATGTCCACCATATGCAGAAAGAACTTTTTGTACCATCTGCACGAGGTACGCAGGCAGTCAATGAAGCCTATCTGCATGTCGGACTTGTCCACCAGCCTCATGTTGATGTTGTAGTCCAGGACAGCATCGGGCTTGGTCACCCTGGCCTGGGTGCGGCGATCCACCTTGCCAGTCTCCACCATTTCCCCCTTGTGGATGGTGGTCAGGAGGTTGACCTTCCGCTGGTCGTGCCAGTGGATAGCCAGAATGGGCCCCGACTTCTTCTTGAACACATCACCTTTTTTGGTCTTTGGAGGGAAAGGTGGCATGCCCTTCCTTTTCCCTCGTACTGTGCCTACAGTCCCCATCTTGCGCTCATGCAGGTACTGTGAGAGAGTGGGGGACGTGTAATAATTGTCCGTGTAGAGGACGTGATTCTTGTGAAAGTAGCGGTCCATCATGGCTTGCACCACTGCTCCGCCAAAGCCAATGAGGGGGTCCACAAGCAAGTCCCCTTCCTTCCCGCTGTAGACCAGGAAGTCCAGGACATAGCCAGTTTGGCAGTCGCACAGCACAAAGAATTTTATGCCAAAGCGATGTCTTTTTGAGGGGATGTACTGCCGGAAGCTGAGTTTTCCCCGGAACAGCACAAGAGACTCGTCAATGACGACCTTGCGGAAGGGCTTGAAGTAGGAGGTGAAGCGTTCTCGCATCATCTCATACAACGTCCTAATCTTCCACAGCTTGTCTGGGAGGTGGACGTCAAGGTTGGTGACAAGATGGAGCGCTGCGAGGATATCAAGGTACCGGTCGCGAGACATATATTTCCCGAAGGCAGGGGTGGATATCAGATCATTGGTGATCCAATAGTCAGGCAACCTATGCTTCTTGACATGAGGCATTAGCATGGTGAGTGCCAGGAACACCATGAACTCTTTATGAGTCACTGGGGTCCACTGCCTCATGTGGCCCTTGGTCACCTTTCCCAAAAAGTGGACCTGGAATTGGTGCTGCTTATTTGTCTCTTTGACAACATAGCCTACCACCTCCTCATCAAAGAAGGCCTCAAACAGTTCGTGTGGTGGAGCATTGGGGCCTGCAGGAAAATTGGGGGTAACGCCTGAACCCTCCAGTACCTCATCAAAAGCTGGCACATCAGGGTTGTATCCATCCTCATCAACTACGTCTTGCCACTGAAAAACGTAGAATGGGTCTTGTCTACGCTGACGAGGAGCTCCAGCTGGTGGCCCAGCACGCCCACGGCCAACTCGGGAGGCGCGCGCCCTAGGGCGGCGAGGGCGGCGGCCAGGGCGGTGGGCAGCACGACGGGCAGCACGACGCCGGGCCAAGCGGATGGGTCGAGGGGCGGCGATGTCCATATAGTCATCGTCAGAGTGGTCATCTTGCCCTGACGGTGGACCTATGTAATCATGGCCAGAGTCTTGAGAGAGGTGCCCTTCATCATCAGTGGCCCCCACATAATCTGGCGGGGAACCAGTGATGCGTGGGCGGCGTGCGGGTGGGCGAGGTGGGGAAGGAGTGGCAGGTGAGGCTGTGTCCCCCCGAGGTCCCGGGCTCCTTGGCCTGCGACGAGTGACAGAAAGCAATGTTTCACTGTCACTAGGCCCAGGTATTGGTGATGCGAGCTCAAAGACTTCTTCAGGAAGACATGTTGAAGGCGAGAGAGGTGGGGAGGACCGTGGGGAAAGTTGCGGGGACGTATGGCTGGGGCCGGCCGGGGTGGACGCCGCGGGAGCCTCGAACAAAACTCTCTTACTTTTCTTAATTTTCTTGGTATATTTCCTACCTTTCCCCTTTTCGGCAGCAGTATGTCTCCTGTCGGGGGACCTAGGAGGCAAATAGGCCGAAAGTGTGGGGTCCTCAACCCTTGGCAATGGTGGGGGTGGTGGGGAAGAATGCGGGGCATCCGGGTCATCTTGGGTGGCGTGGGTAGATAAGGGAGACAATGGCGGACGAGAAGGGTCACCACGCTGACCCTCACTCACAGCCTCATCCTCACCAAGTAGTTTTGCTTGTTCCCTAGCTGCCGCGGCCGCCTTCTCAAGTATTTTCTGCTTATACAAATGTAGCTTGAAAGGCGATTTACCTGGGGAAGGGCTTGGCGTCGTGTCACTTAAGCGAAATTTGGTGAGTGACCTTGAACTCTCCCACTCGCTCACTCTCTCAAGTTCACTGTCTTTAGGTAAACCAGCTTCCTCAACAAACTGGTACATCACCTTCATCACTCTCATCACTGTCATGTTCTCTCGCAAATCCCAGGAATTGCTCTTCTTTGTCACTCTCATGGCCATAATCACTCGACTTATAATTACTGGAGTCGTCACTGACTTCATCATCAACATTATGCTTGGCATCAGCTCGCTCATAAAGTCTCAATGTCGTCTCAATACCTCCGGGAGATAACACATTTAGGCGATGGCGTCGGGGTAAGGCGCGACGAACAAGCAAGGGCGTCGTAGGAAGCACGGTATCGGACACAGCGGAATCACTATTTGGCGTACTGTCCATGATGGCGTCGGGGTAGATACTGTTGCTGTGGCGTAGTTTACGCCTGGTGGCGCCACCTACCGTCCCACGATACCGAAAATGTACGCGCGGCATTCGAAAGCACGCATGCAAGCAATGGGCGTTCAAGAGCCCTTCCGGGTTGCGCGGGCCGAGGTTGTTATGGGCGTTCAAGAGCCCATCCAGGTTGGAGGGGTTAATGCAAGTATTATTTTTGTACCTTTATTATTCTTTATTAGCACAAAAGATGTGTCGACGTTCACAATTTGAGGTTTTGACAAGAGGGTCGGGTTAAGACTTTCTTTGATATAAAATAAAACGCCACCTCCATTTTTATTTATTCGGCTTTTCTCAAACATTACATAACCGGGAAGTGAATACTCTGCTAAAAAGTCTCTATCTACTGTATTGAGCCAAGATTCTGTTATACCAATCACATCATAATTTTCAGTAAATTAAAATGTAAAACTTGCAAACTAAACAAACCAAAATTGGGACAAGGACAATATAAAGTCAAATTAAATTATCAAAATCGCTATGTGGAAACAACGTTTACTAAAATGAAAATGATTAAATAAAAGAACACAATCCACCACATAGGGTGTACATTACTACATGAGCAAGTTAATCTGTTTCCCAAGCAAACTAATCGCACATATAACAACGCACTATCGTCACGTTAAAGGAAGTAGTCAAGTTTGGGAAGTCCGGGACGTTCTGGCAAATTTTACTAAACTCTGCATGAATAAAGAAACTATATGTTAAATGTCAAAATATTATTTAAAATCAAATTTGCAACATGACAAGACATTAAAATAGTACAAAATACAAATATTGATAAGATATCTATACTATTACAAAATAATATATAAAATACAGTACAGCACTCACTAACGATAGTGCTATCGGGTAGGTACCTGTAAGCATAGCATGCCTCAAGTGACCCCTATCAATAACTACCCTACAAATAACCTACATTTATAGCACAAATAAACTAAGGAAATCGCAAAAGTAAGCAATTGATACTATCGACAATGAATACATATAATATAAAGACAAATAATTACAAAATATGAAGTAACAACAGGTAAACAAAGAGTACTCTTTTAACAAGAACAATAAATTTAAAAAATCATCAATATTAATATTAATAATAATAATAATAGAAAAAGATAAACAATAAATAAAGACAAAAAGTAAGCAGAGGTTATACAAGAAACTTCAAGTTAAAAATGCTTGATTAAAATTATTGATGTCAAATTTTAGAATACAGTCACAATAATTGACCCTAAAAAGCTTAAATTTATGCCAGAACAATTTTACTTGCCTCAAAACCTCTGTCCACTAAGAGTCTGTATAGTAACCTAGCTCTAGCCCAAAAGTCATCTACTTTAGTGCAGATTTTACAAAATCTTATTAATTGGGAATAAAAACAATTATAAGTTATTTTACTATCGATATTACTACTAGGGAAAGGAAAGTTTATTACGTTAAAATTAAAATCATCAACTTTGTGATATACTTTAAGTATGCACGGTTCATTAACAATCTATATTTATATCAAGAAAATTTTCAACTTTATAATTTACGTTACATTGTGTGAGGGGAATAGAATTAGGGTAAATAAGTTTAGCAACTTGATTAAAATTTAACAAATTGCAAACAAGAATATCATCAATATATCTACTATTATTACTTAACAGTTTAGCAAGTGCTAATTTTTCTGGAATTTTATTTTTCTTGCTACTGTCAACTAAGTCTTTTATATATTTAAATTCTAAAGCAAGCAAGAATAAGTCTGCAATTAAAGGGCTAGCATTTCCACCCATAGAAATTCCTAATATTTGTTTGAAAATGTACACTAGTTCCTCTAAATCTGAAAATTTATTGCGTATGCTACGAGCGTTTGCATAGAAAACCTTTAAAGTTGCGGTTTTAGAACTCACAGAACGTTCTTTAATCAAATTTTTGGTTCTGATCGGATCTACATTTACATTCATGGCTGACATCGGTCCTCGGTCGTTATCCCTGGCGGTTTTGAATTTGGGTCGTGTTGGTGGAGCTTTATCCAAATTCGTGGTTCTTGACAGTAGTGATGATGGTGGTGATAGTAGTGATGATGGTAACCCATCGCAGAGTTGGGTATGCCATTTTTACTTTGGGCAAAGCAGCACTTCTACTTTATTATTATTATTATTATTATTATTATATAAATGCAAGAGATGGAAGAGAAGCAGTGATTGAAGCAGTGGTTGATGGAGATAGGTTACCCAGGCCACCCAGGTGGCAGGAAATGAATGAAAGGATTGAGGAAAATGAGGTGAAAGAAGCAGTGAAACAATTGAAAGCGGGAGAAGCAGAAGGTTTGGATGGTATTGCTGTGGAGTGTATAAAGAAGGGTGGAGATGTGATAATAGATTGGTTGGTGAGACTTTTCAATGTGTGCTTTGTGATGTCAAGGGTACCAATAGACTGGAAGAGTGCATGTATTGTGCCGTTGTACAAGGGGAAGGGAGGTCGGCAGGAGTGTTCAAGTTATAGAGGTATTAGTTTATTATCAGTGGTTGGAAAGCTGTATGGCAGGGTGTTGATAGAGAGGATAATAAAATGTACGTAAGTTGCAATAGGAGAAGAACAGTGCGGTTTTAGGAGGGGAAGAGGGTGCGTGGATCAGATGTTTGCAGTAAGACAGTTATGCGAGAAGTATTTAGAGAAGCATAAGGAGATATTTTGGGCTTTTATGGATTTGGAAAAAGCGTATGATCGTGTGGATCGTGAAACAATGTGGAAGGTGTTAAGGATTTATGAAATTGGAGGAAATTTGTTGGAACCAGTTAAGAGTTTTTATGAAGGGAGCAGAGCATGTGTTAGAGTAGGAAATGGCGAGTTAAGTGAATGGTTTGAGGTAAAGGTAGGTTTGCGACAGGGTTGTGTATTGTCACCATGGCTGTTTAATATGTTTATGGATGGTGTGGTGAGGGAGGTGAAAATGAGAACTATGGGAAGAGGATTGGGTTTAGTAGGAAAGAATGGTAGAGATTGGGAGTTGAATCAGTTGCTGTTCGCTGATGACACAGCGTTGGTGGCGGATTCTGAGGAGAAATTGCAGCTGGTAGTCAAAGAGTTTGGAGTGGTTTGTGGGAGGAGGAAACTGAAGGTGAACGTCAATAAAAGTAAAGTAATGGTGTGTAATAGGGGTGATCGTAGGGTGAATCTAGATGTGAGGCTGGATGGGAAATATTGGAACAAGTAGAGTGTTTTAAATATCTAGGAGGATCGATAAGCAGGAGTGGAGGTATGGAAATGGAGGTAAAACAGAGTGTGTGAAGGAAGGAAGGTTTTCGGAGCAATGGGAAGTATGTGGAAGACGAGAAATCTCGGAATGAAAGTAAAAAGTGCAATGTATCAAGGAATTGTTGTGCCAACAGTGATGTATGGGGCTGAGACATGGGATCTGAAGAAAAAGGAGAGAAGAAAGCTGGATGTTATGGAGATGAGCTGCTTGAGGAGTATATGTGGAGTTACCCGTAGAGACGGATTGAGGAATGAAGAGATACGTAGGAGAGTGGGGCAGCAGGAACATTTGCCAGCCAGAGTGGAAAGAAGGGTGCTGAGCTGGTATGGTCATGTTGAACGAATGGGAGATGAAAGGCTTACAAAGAAAATATATGAGTCAGATACAAGAGGAGATAGAAGGGCAGGAAGACCCCCATTGAGATGGAGAGACTGTGTAAGACAAGCTTTGGATGATAGAGGAATGACTATAGATCTGGCAAAGGAAGTGATAATAAACAGGAATGAATGGAGAATGCTTGTGAATAGTTGAGTGAACACGTGGTCATTTGGGGGAAGGGGTCGGGCGCAAGTTGGACTAGATAATAGTCCATCAGGCGCCTGGCCTGGAGAGACGATTAATATGAAGGGTGCGCCTGGAAGTGTGGTGGGCGGGCTTGTGGCTTTGGCTCCGCTGCATGTCTGCCTGCCGAGACCGGAGCCTCTCCGGGTGGTCGGGGGCCGGGGGAGTGCTGGAGCGACCTTGGTGACCCTGGTCTCTGGGTATTCTCCTGGGTGACCTAGATGTGTGTGTATTTTGTGTTTTGTCTGTGTTTGTTCGCTGTTTTGTCTTGTGTTTTGTGATTTCCTGTTCTTGCTCTGTCTTGAGTCGGCCACCCCCAAGAAAATAGAAAAACAAAATAATAATAAAATAGAGGAATATAAAAAAATAAAAAATAGGAAAAGTGGGGATTGGGCCTGAGGATATAGATAGATAGATAGATAATTATATTTATTAATATTATTTGTAGTAGAAGTAGTCGAAAGATGGAGGGAGTACTTCAACGAATTGCTGAATGTAAGGAATGAAGCGCCAGCAAACATAGTTGGATGGGGTATGGGAGGGAGAAGAAGAGAAGTAGTGGAGGAGGAGGTGGGGATCAGGTCAGAAGTGTGTGAAGCCATGAAAAGCGTGAAGTTGGGGAAAGCTCCAGGAATAGATGGAGTGTGTGGGGAAATGCTGAGGTATGGTGGTGAGATAGTGATCGAATGGGTATGCAAAATGTGCAAACTAGCATGGGAGAAGGGGAATGCACTTCATGACTGGAAGACAGGCATAATAGTCCCCCTATATAAGAGTAAAGGGGAAAAAGGAGTGTGTGGTATCCACCGAGGAATATGTCTTCTAACCATAGTAGGGAAGGTGTACTGTAGGGTAGTGATTGAGACGGAAAATGGATAGGTGACGAACAGGGCGGGTTTAAGAAGGGAAGAGGATGTGTAGATCAGATTTTTACCCTGAAATGTGTTGTGGAGAAATATCTGGAGAAGCAACAAAAGCTGTATTTTGCCTTTATGGACTTGGAGAAGGCCTATGACAAGAGTGGGTAAAGAATTTATGTGGAAAGTACTTAGAATATACGGAGTTGTTGTTGTTGTTGTTGTTGTTCCCTAAGCTGCCTGGCCGAACAGCCCCGAGTCCCTGAGAAAGGCCATGTCCACGATCGGGCTTTCCCACAGAGCTCTCATTGAGTGTAGATTGTGTTGTTGGCGTAAGTGGTTGTGTGAAATGCAGTCTTCTATGATGTGTTTAATGGTATGGGGTGCTGTGCTACATCCAGTCTCTTCTGATAGCTCAGGAGAGCTGGATGGTGTCCGCATCTCAGCCTGGCCAGGTGGACTCTGTCCTCGCGAGGAAGGGAGGATTCGGAAGGATGGATTTCGGGAGGTCGTGCATGCAGCTGCGTGTTGTCTGTGAGTGAGTGGATGGATCGGTGAGAGATATGAGTATGGATGTGCTTCTGGAAGTTGGTTCGGGGTGGGCAGGGAGGGAGAGAGGACAATAATTGTGTGTGATACCGTGTGCTGGGTGTTGTTTTGATATTTCTTGGTGTCTGTGGGTGTGTTGCCATGTAGTTTAGTGGGTGGTCTTGGTTCGTGGAGGCTGCTGCCAGGAATTGAGTGCCTCTCATGTCCAGATGGTCTTTGACTTTGAGGATTTTGGTTTCTTGATGTAGGTGATCTGTGGGTGAAGTAGCTGTGCAGCCTGTAATGATCTTCAGGGCTTTGTTTTGAATAGTCTGTAAGGTCTTATGATGTGTTTCAGCTAGGTTAGAAGCCCAGGCTGGGCTTGCGTCACTGATCTTATGTATTGTTTATATACTGTGGTGGTAGTTTCTTTGTTGTGTCCAAATTTTGTGTGAGCAAGTGACCTGAGGGCGTTAAGTCTGGGTGTCAGTTTCTTTTTAATGTTTGTGGTGTGCTGTTTGAATGTCATATGAGTATCATATGTTACTCCTAGGATTTTGGGTGTGTGTGTATGTGTTAGGGGTGTGTTGTTTATGGTGAGTTGAGGGATGTATTCGTGTTCTCCTGTCCAACTTGTGAGCAGGGTTGCGGTGGATTTGGCTGGGGCTAGATTAAGTCTGTTTGTAGTGCACCAACCATGTACTGTAGTGTGTTGAGATAGGGTTGAAGGAGATCTGTTGCTCTTTTTGGGTCATGGTGTGTGCATGTGAGTGTTATGTCATCTGCATAGGAGGCTAAGTTTATTTGGGGCGTATTGGGTGTAGTTATATCGTGCATGTACAGGAGTGGATGGCAAGTTGCTGAAAGCAGTGAAGAGCATGTATGAGAGTGCAAAGGCGGCAGTATGTGTGGAGAATGAGCAGAGCGAGTTCTTTGATCTGAATGTTGGGTTGAAACTGGGGTGTGTGATGTCCCCGAGGTTGTTTACTGTATAATGGATTGAGTCATGAAAGCAATACAAGGAAGAGCAGTGGATGTTGGTGTATCGCTGATTAGGGAGGGAAACGAGTGGAAGCTACCTGTACTACTGTTTGCTGATGATACAGTTCTGATGAGCGTTAACCCTCCAGCCCCGGAAGGGCTCTTGAACACCCATAAAAAACACACCCGAGCTACCCGGAAGGGCTCTTAACCCTTTACTGGCGGCCCACAACATAAGTCGAGTTAAAAAAACTGGCAAAAAACGGGTGAAAAATGGGTGAAAATCGAGTGAAAATGGGTGGAACAGTAATGAACCATACGTCCGACATCTGTGGCCTCCCGGCCCACACTAACTCCAGTTCCCCCACCGCACGGGAGGATGACAGTGTGACCAATAGTTTGCGAAAAGTGAACAAAGTAGCAAAATCCGCTAAACTTCCATCTTTGAGGTAACACTGTCAGGGCTCCACGAGTGCTACGTAGCTGTATGTGGTGTCATTGTGTAGCGATTTCCGCCTAGTTTTCGGCACAATACAGTTCCTTTCATGCTGATGGTTGATATAGCAGTCAGAATGGCCTGAAAAGGCCCAAAACGGCCACAGACCCCCGCTAGACAAGGGTTAAAGACCCATGAGCTCAAAGCCTGTAAGCTTGGTGTGCGAGGCGTCGGTCCGACGCATGTAAACAACAGCCGACTGGACCAACGCCCCGCATCTCCGGCCACATGAAGGAGTGCGTGGCTTGTTCGTGTGTGCCTGTATGTTATTGTTAAGTATCGAAAAGTAGTGTAAAGTGGCTGTTTTTGCCATAAAGTTATCTCCAATGAAATCATCATCACAACTGAACCAGTTGACTTAGAGAGCTCTACTTAACGCCATTCTACAGGTACGAAACACATCTACGCTTGGAGATGCGCGGGAATGCGGAAGCAGTCAGAATAACAAAGATACGGTAGCCTAGGCATAGACGTTTTTCGGCCAAAACACCCGGGTTTCGGTATGGAATACATAGCCGGGGCTGGAGGGTTAATGAATGGGAGTTGCAGGGTCTGGTAAATATGTTTGGAACAGTGTGCGAAAAACGGAATCTGAAGATAAATGCGGGGAAAAGCAAGGTTATGGTCTTCGAAAGGGGTGAAGCCACAGAGTGTGAGGTGAAGTTGAACGGTCAGGCTATGGAGATTGTCAGCTCATTTACGTATCTGGCCAGTGTGCTGAGTAAAGAAGGGAGTATGGAAGAAGAAGTGCGGGAGAGGGTGCAACAGGGGAAGAGGGTTGTAGGAACGCTGAAAGCAGTAACAAGAAATAAGGTGATCAGCATGGAAGTGAAGAAGTCCTTGCATGACAGTGTGGTAATCTCGACACTGACTTGCGGAAGCGAAGCATGGATGTTGGTGGAGAGACTCAGACCAAGAGTGAGAGGGGTGGAAATAAGTTACTTGAGAAGTGCGTGCAGTTACATGGAGGGATAGACAGATGAATGAGGAAGTAAGAAAGAGGTGTGGTGTAGAGATAGATGTGCTGGAAAGTGTGAAAAGGAACACCTTGAGATGGTTCAGCCATATGGAACGTATGGGAAGCGAGAGAATGACTAAGAGGGTGTACGAGAGCGAGGTGGAAGGACAGGAAGGGAGAGGTAAACCGAGACAGAGGTGGAAGGATGTAAAGGCGGTGCTGTTTGGGAGGAGGGGCGTCGACTGACTGGGGACAGAGGTGCATGGGGGTGTTTCATTCGTGGCCACCCCTTTGGTGATCAAGGCATCAAGCAATAGATAGATAGGAGTAGTAGTAGTAGTAGTAGAGTCAAAATGTCTAGACAGAGTTTGAAACAGTTT
Organism: Paralithodes platypus; assembly: GCA_032716605.1. Classification (NCBI taxonomy): domain Eukaryota; kingdom Metazoa; phylum Arthropoda; class Malacostraca; order Decapoda; family Lithodidae; genus Paralithodes; species Paralithodes platypus. Next base: position 37,665,170 of record CM064521.1, read on the forward strand.
ATGTCGTAGGATGAGGGAAAAACAGATTGAGGGAGAGAGTTCCAGAGTTCACTTGTTGAGTGGAAGAAAGACTGGGAAAATCAGTTCAATCTTGGGTTAGAGAGTTGGACAGAATAGGGGTGGGAATGTGTTGAAAGGCCGGTGCCATGAATGCCACCTACTTTCCGTAAGCGAGAAGGTATACACTGAGAAAGCTTGGAAGAACAATAATTATTGCAATAGCAGTAGAAGAGAAAGATGCAACAAAGCAGCATGTAGAGAATTAGTAAGAGGTGAGTTGATGAGATGAAATGCTTTTGACTACATTTTCATGAAGTGCTGTATGGGTTGATGATGCTTTTATTTTATACTAGCCCACTGGGCCTAGGCCCTCTCGTGATGTATGGGTGGAAGTCGATTGCGTGGAACTTCTCTACATATGAAAACAGTATTCGATACATAGGCGCACAGTAGCCCTGTACAGAGCAAGAAGCTGTGCAGGGATAAAGAACCCACAGAGACAGTTGCGTACACTTGATTTCTAGGAAGCTGTTTTAGCAAGAGTGGTAATATGTTCTTTCTAGGAAGGATCAGAAGAAATAGAGACACCAAGAATATTGAGAAAGGGTTGATTCGAGTGTTGTTGAAGAGTAAGGGATAGTCGTGCAGAAGATTGTGACCGGTAGACAGATGGAGAAATTGGATTATAAATGCACTGAAAGATACCACTATGCAGTACTTGATTTCACGGGAGAAAAGAAATTCCCGTTTGGCAACCGTCTTCTAAACTGTCCGAATTAGTACATTCTTGTAGTAAATAGCTAAATAACATACAGTTATGCTGAAGACAACAGAATTCCTTGTCTATCTATTCTATCTATTGCCCGAAGGGGTGGCCACGAACGAACCGTCTCCATGCACCTCTGTCCCCAGTCAGTCGACGCCCCTCCCCCCAACCAGCATCGCCTTCGTTCATATACTTCCTCACTCCATCCTTCCACCTCTCCTTCGGTCTACCTCTCCCTCTCTGTCCATCCACCTCGCTCTCGTACACCCTCTTAGTCATTCTCTCGCTTTCCATACGTTCCATATGGCCGAACCATCTCAAGTTGTTCCTTTTCACACTTTCCAGCACATCTACCTCCACACCACACCTCCTTCTTACTTCTTCATTAGTCTGTCTATCCCTCCATTTAACTCCGCACGCACTTCTTAAGTAATTTATTTCCACTGCTCTCACTCTTGGTCTGAGTCTCTCAACCAACGTCCATGCTTCACTTCCGTAAATCAGTGTCGGGATTACCACACTGTCATGCAAGGACTTCTTCACTTCCATACTGACCACCCTATTTCTTGTTACTGCTTTCAGCGTTCCTACAACCCTCTTCCCCTGTTGTACCCTCTCCCGCACTTCTTCATCCAGTCCCATCTTTACTCAACACACTGCCCAGATACTTAAAAGAGTTGACGATCTCCATAGCCTGACCGTTCAGCTTCACCTCGCACTCTGTGACTTCACCCCTTTCGAAGACCATAACCTTGCTCTTCCCCGCATTTACCTTCAAATTCCGCTTTTCGCACACTGTTCCAAACTCATTTGCCAGACCCTGCAACTCCCATTCATTATCACTCATCAGAACTGTATCATCCGCAAACAGCAGTAGAGGTAGCTTCCACTCATTTCCCTCCCTTTTCAGCGATACACCAACATCCACTGCTCTTGATAGTATTTCTTTCATGACTCCATCCATATATACAGTAAACAACCACGGGGACATCACACACCCCTGTTTCAAACCAACATTCAGGTCTAAGAACTCGCTCTGCTCACTCTCCACACGTACTGCCGCCTTTGCACCCTCATACATGCTCTTCACTGCTTTCAGCAGAATTCCTTGTAAAACAGTAAAATAATTTTTATTTACCTTTTTTCTAAACACAAACCTAAATATTACATAAGTATTAGCAGTCAGCTGATGAAATATATGGTTGTGGTCAAGCGAAGGCAATGAACCAGTGGTGGAGGAAGGGGAGGAAGGGGAGGAAGGAGGAGAGTGTTGTTGTTGTTGTTGTTGCTGTTCCCCAGGCTGTCTGGCCGAACAGCCCCAAGGTCCCGAGCGAGGCCAAGGCCATAAACGAGCGCCCCCACAAAACCCTCCCTGCTTACCACTAATAAAGCCCGGGTGACCGAAGCCACTCCAAGGCGGGGAGCTGAGGAGGGTGCGGAAACGGCCGGGAAACCCAAGCCCCACCCAAGGCCCTGTGCCCCTCAGCAATAATGAGCAATTATGAAGGGAAAGTTGAGGGGCAAAGGAGAAATGTGACGCTTTGGCTCCCAATCTGCCAACCTCTAGGTTGGCAGTAGGGAGGTCAATCCACGGAAGAGATGCCGTCATTTGAGATCTAGAAAATATATAAGTAAATGGAACAGTCAGAGTAAGCTATGGGTATGGCAGAGAATGCTCAACTCTCACTCTGATAAACCAGCCCATCACCAGGAGGGTGTTAGATAATATACCTTATATCTCCCATATAAACAATGTTGTTATGTCACATGTGCATAGGTTTGCAGCAATATACTCCATTTTGTTTCACCTGACGGTAAATTTAATCCCTTAACAGCTAATTTCTATATACTTAATGTAAAAATATGAAACTACTGTGTCTCTGCATCCTATTAAGACCAAGTGTATATAATTAGCCCCATATGTCACTACAAAATCTTCAAAATATCTGAGAAATCTTGATGGGAACTTTGCAATTTACCGTCAGTTAAAAAGAAACAGGGTAGGCCTACTAGGCCAGGGTGTCAAACGAAAGCCGAGTCCATTATTTTTAGTCTTTATTATTGTACAGTATATGTAAAGATTAAATAATGGTTTATAGGTTAAATTATGTCTTTGGAAGTGATAACATGGCCAAAACAATGCTACTTCAAGTGAATTTTATTTTATTTTTTCTCATGTTTAATCAATTCTTCAAACAAAATTGTTCTGGATTGACACCCTGGTATAGGCACATGTGAACAAGGAGTACAGTACAGTCCATCCTCCAAATTTGCAAGATTATGGGTGACATGCGACCTCGCAAATTTCAAATTCGCAAATTTCAAACAACGTAGCTTATGGGAATAATTACTTATGGGCGGCACCCGCCGAATTTCCTTGTTAGTTAGTACATTTATATCGGTTGTGGGACACATTTATACATACAGACATAGTCATTAAAGCAGGGGTTGCTGGTGGAGAAGTGGAGCGGTGTGGAGCAGTGGAGGTGGAGGCGGAGGCAGAGGAGGGAGGTGGAGGGGAGACGGCGAGGGATGTATCGTTCTCGCTACTGCTCACAATTTCAGCAATTTCTCTCATTTCTTTTTGTTTGTCAGCTTCCTTCCTCATCTTGTCATGGACGAATTTATAGTACAACAACTTGGCTTTGCTATAACTTCTTGATCAAGTGGCTGAATTTTGGAGGTTGTATTTGGTGGTAAAAATACAACTTCAACTCTAGGGTCATCAAGATAGCGGGAAACCATACGCTCTCCAAGATGCGCCTGGTTATTTCCCGCGAAATAACAGTTATTTAAATGAATCCAAACGTTATTTTAGAAAGTGGGTAACTATTCTGACTTGCCGTTATTGCCGAAAATGTTATTTTATAAGTCGTTATTGGCGGAGTGTTTGTTGGCTTAGGCCTATTAATTGGCTTGACGCTTGGGTTCCGACTTCCGAGGCGAGACAAGGCACCCCTACTGGGCCTCACTGCCTCTCTCTCCCCCACCCCGCTCGTCCTCCTCGGCCAACACAGCCGCAAATGTGGATTACGGGGTCGCAAATGTAGAGGAAATTACGGATTTCCCTTATAATTCTACGGGCTGGTTCGCACATGTGGAATCGACCTCGCAAATGTGGAATATTATATTTTTTTCCAATTTTGACCCCTTCCCTCGCAAATGTGGAGGATCTCATATTTCAAACTCGCATATTTGGAGGATGGACTGTACACTGAACTTAGGTGTAAAGAAGTTTAAGAAGATTATTGTAAAGAATAAAAACAAATATTGTTGAGGGAGGCAAAGGAATTCAAACGCGTTTAACCCTTTCAGCACAATGACATATTTTTACCTTTTATTCTATTTAAAATTAGACGATTGTATGCAGCTTTAGGAGGACCTGTGGTATTCAGATGTATCATTGGTTCGTATTTACCCCTTTCAGTCCTTGAGGTAAAATATAAACTAAAGAAAATCTTCTAATGGTAACCAGAATATGATGAACATTACATCATCGTGTTGATGGGGTCGGTAGCGCGTCTGACAGCTGATCAGAGGGTTGGTCGGCAGTTTGATCCCACCCAGTGCCATTGGTAGATTTCAAGAGTTTGGAAACTCAGGTCTAGCAATTTGTAGCAAATGTCCAGTAAAGTCCCTGTAAAAAGGCCACGCCCTAGCATTGTCAATCAAGAGTGTATGGCATTAAAAACTACATCAACATCATTTCAGTACAAGCACATAAGGCTCGCAACTGAAAATTCACAGGTTTGATTCTTGGGCAGGAAGAGACAGATACTGTCAGCCTCCTCACACTCTTAATCCATATGCTCACCTAGCAATACCAAAATCATAAAACAAATTGTGAGTTCCTATCTGAGGAGGCAAATTGTGGCAATCTGGATTATATGCATAAGCTCTTGTGAAGCAGTGTGGGTAACTCACCCACCACAGGCTTCTAAGGGCAAAGACACAAAGATCAGCACTATGGCAACAACCAGTTTAGTATACTGCAAGTACACCATTTATTTCACCATTATAAAATCCATCCAACTCTTACTTTGACAATTTGGCGACACTCCTTCTCCAGCTCCAGCTTTTCCATCATGAGTGTGAGCCAGTACTGCTCCCGGGCTTTGCGGGCCGTGTCCAGGGAACTGTCCCATAGCGGCTTGTGTACCTCCACGGGCTCCTCCAACCTGTAACACATAACAAAAATATATATAATAGCCCCCCCCCTAGGGGGTTAGGAGGATCTGGGCCACCGTTCATCCTATACAGCCCATTACAGCATCATGGTAGCTGCGGGACACCAGTGCACCAATTCTAGTGTCTGGAATGGCTGCTCTTGCCCTAAAGGGCTGCCTTGGGGCATGTGGGGTGGTTCCATACCATCTGCCCGGGTGAGGGTCCACCTCGTCAGGTAGACCGGGAGCTTGGTCGATTGCGGCGAAACAAACAGATCTATTTGTTTCTTACAGTTTCTTACAGTAGATCCTCTGGAAAAAGGCAAACTAGGCCTGTGTATCCAGCTCAGTACCAGTACTTGCACTGCTGCGGTCGTTCACGGTGTTGGCGGCGGCGGTAGCAGACGCAACATTTTTACTATTCTGTAGTTTTGCTTTATAATCACAAACTTCAAATCTTGTCTTCCCCATACTTTATCAAGATTATTTTCAAACTCCCTACATATATGTGGTAAAAATGGAAGAACTAATTGGTCGAATATCTCCTGTTTGAGAGCCCATTCCACCGAGGTGCTCTTCCCCCAGGAGAGAGCACCCGCCCAGAGGTTGGACATGCCCGGAAGATATGTGGCATGTATTGTTATGTGGTGTTTGTGAGCTAGAAAGAATATCTATTCTGACAGATCCTGAAGGACCCGTGACCTTCTGGATCCCTGTTTCTGCAGGCAAATTACAGCTGTCGTGTTGTCTAGACGGAAGGCTACTGAGCGTGACTGAAGAGATTGGGCATGGTCTCTCAGAAAAAAACAGGGGAACTGCCAGTTCTTTGACATTGATATGATGTTTTAGAGTGAGCCAAGTCCCGTGGTTCTGGTGCCCTTCTGTCGACTGATAATTCCAACAGATTGAACCCGCACCCACCTTTCAACACAGTCCCACTCCAGCTCTCCAACACAAGAATTAACAAATATTCTGTCTTTCTCCTACTCAACAATTGATCTCTGGAACTCTCTCCCTCAATCATTCTTTCCTTCATCCTATGACTTACACTGCTTTAAACTTTGTGTGTCCAGGCATTTTGACCCCAACGTCCCCTGAATTTGGCTTTCTGTCACTCTCTTGGCTTTGAGGGAGACACTTATTACATGTAGCCTGCCTTTTGTCGCCTTCATACACATAAGACAAAAAAAAAAAATATATATATAGGCTATATATACAGTATAGTATATATGTTACAGTCAGAATGTGAAATGTAGTCATTTCGTGAAATGACTAAACATTTTAGTCAGTCTGTGAAATGACTGGTTACTACTGTAGGGTACGAGTACCAATGGAGACGCATTGCCCAAAGGAGACGCACTTGAAACAAAAAAACTTGCACAGGCATAGGATGAGTAGATAGATGCATGAATGGTGGGCCAAAATATTCTTTAACTATCACCTAATATGCTCACATAGTACCAGCTTATTATTTTCATATGTTATTGTGTGAGATGAGATGAACTTAAAAAATGTCATGTTTTCGCAAATTCCTTACGAAAACCTAAGGATTTCTTTTTTTTTTAAAGCTAAATTTCTTACAGTTCCCTAATTTGAATCTTGTTTCTATTACTGCAGGTTGATAGTGCATGAGTTGAAGTATAACACTGCATGATCAAAAGGCTTTTACTTGCACGGCTGAAGGGGGGTGAGGGTGCGTCCCCATATGACCAGCAAAAAACCCAAAGTCCAATGGAGACGCATTTTTTCAAATTGATGCTAGAAGGTCGTACAACACACTGGTAACATAGCATACTCTCCTCTATGTCTGGTATAAATAAGGTTGAGTTTCCTTCACCATTGACGAAGCTGCCTTAAGTAGAACTCAGTGCCCTATAGAGACGCATTTATAGAGACGCACGCGTCTGCTTAGGGCAGCCGCGTTGCGTCTCCTTAGGTCCTTGTAAATGTGTGTTTATTTTGTTAACATTATTAAACGTAATAACCTTTTATTTTATCCTGGGTGAAGGAAACTCGACCCTAATTACACCATACATATTGGGGAGAATGGCTTTCTACCAGTGAGGTATGGCAACAGTTTGAAAAATGCGTCTCTATAGGACCTCCAGAATTTTTTGCTGGCCCTAAGGAGACGTACCCCTTTTACCCCCTCAGCAATTCAAAATCACATTAAGCATGTTCTTGCCACACAGTTAAATGTTTGTGTGGGCCCTGTCAGCCTAGTAATGAAAAAATAGACTATATTTCCAGGCTCTCCACCCATTTCCTATCCCTATTTTCCCCAAATATACCCGGGTTGGCGACTGGTGCTTGATTTAAACCTCGTATTAGCATGCATGTTACATATATACCTTCCCTGCATCCTCTAAACTGTTTTGTTATTGGCCTATCTATCTATCTATTGCCTGACGCCGTGATCCCCGAAGGGGTGGCCACGAACGAACTGCCCCCATGCACCTCTGTCCCCAGTCAGTCGACGCCCCTCCCCCCAACCAGCACCGCCTTCGTTCATGTAGTTCCTCACTCCATCCTTCCACCTCATATTCGGTCTACCTCTCCCCCTCTGTCCCTCCACCTCGCTCTCGTACACCCTCTTAGTCATTCTCTCGCTTTCCATACGTTCCATATGGCCGAACCATCTCAAGTTGTTCCTTTTCACACATTCCAGCACATCTACCTCCACACCACACCTCCTTCTTACTTCCTCATTAGTCTGTCTATCCCTCCATGTAACTCCGCACGCACTCCTTAAGTAATTCATTTCCACTGCTCTCACTCTTGGTCTGAGTCTCTCAACCAACGTCCATGCTTCGCTTCCGTAAGTCAGTGTCGGGATTACCACACTGTCATGCAAGGACTTCTTCACTTCCATACTGACCACCCTATTTCTTGTTACTGCTTTTAGCGTTCCTACAACCCTCTTCCCCTGTTGTACCCTCTCCCGCACCTCTTCATCCATAGTCCCATCTTTACTCAACACACTGCCCAGATACTTAAAAGAGTTGACGATCTCCATAGCCTGACCGTTCAGCTTCACCTCACACTCTGTGACTTCACCCCTTTCGAAGACCATAACCTTGCTCTTCCCCATATTTACCTTCAAATTCCGTTTTTCGCACACTGTTCCAAACTCATTTACCAGACCCTGCAACTCCCATTCATTATCACTCATCAGAACTGTATCATCCGCAAACAGCAGTATAGGTAGCTTCCACCCAATTCCCTCCCTTTTCAGCGATACACCAACATCCACTGCTCTTGATAGTATTTCTTTCATAACTCCATCCATATATACAGTAAACAACCACGGGGACATCACACACCCCTGTTTCAAACCAACATTCAGGTCAAAGAACTCGCTCTGCTCACTCTCCACACGTACTGCCGCCTTTGCACCCTCATACATGCTCTTCACTGCTTTCAGCAACTTGCCCTCTACTCCGTATATTCTAAGTACTTTCCACAAACCTTCTCTAACCACTCTGTCATTGTAGGCCAATTGTTATTGGCCTACAATGAGCAATTAGTATGTTTAGTAATATTTTATGTCTCTCTAATAATATATATTATAAGGCCAATGTCAGTCCGTTTTATTGCTTTAGCATTGTCAACTTACGACCAAAAGTACCATGCTTTGTTTCTGGTACCCATGAGGTAAGTACTTATATCATTTTATGTGTGTTTTTGTGTTTTAAACATACCTGCGTCTCCTTAGGACCAGGGGCGTCCCCTTAGGATTTTGCTGCCCTAAGGGGCGCATCTCTTATTTATCTTCTCTCTCCTACACAATATGATATAAAGTAAAAATGTTAGTGCCTGGTGAAAATATAATCTTTTTGCTATTTATCCCCCTTACCCTCAATTTCCTATCTCTTATAGGCAAGCGGAAGCAACTCGTAAACAAAAAAAAGTATGTAAAAATGCGTCTGCATTGGTACTCGTACCCTAACTGAATTGGGTTAAGTTAGGTAGGTCAGGGTAAATGAATACATACATACATACATACCGGTACATAAAATTTTAAGACCGAGTGCTCCACACATACAGTACTGTACGTGCAAGTTCAGTCTCTTGTCCTATAGGCGGCGTTCCAGGCAACCCTGTTGAGGGCTGCTTCACTTGTCAAGCTTTTGGATTCGAGGTTGGCACGTATAGTCCGATCCCAGGTTTTCCTCGGTCCACCCCTTGGTGCAGCTCCCTCCACAATCACAGACCTGCATCTTTTCACCCAATTTTGTTAATCCATTCTCTCCAAATGCCCATACCATCCTAGTCTACTTGTACGAATCTCCTCGCCAATACTCTTTATACCTAAGCGTCTCCTCAGCTCAACATTTGTTGTTCTATCCTGCAGTTTGGCCCCACACATCCATCTCACCATTCTCATCTCATTACGATCCATTCTGTTGACATCCTCTACTTTAACGGCCCATGTTTCTGAGGCATATGTCATTGCAATTCTAACACATGAGGCATACACCTTTCCCTTCAAGGGGGAGAGGCATTATTTTCATGGTCAGAATTGGCAGCAGTTTTCTGAACTTCCCCCAGCCACATCTAATTCTAGCGACAGTGGCAGCCTCGGCCCTACCACCGGCAGAGATGGTATCTCCTAGGTAACAAAACTTGTCCACCAGCTACAATGACTCATTTCCAAAATTCACAGCCACAGGATCATCATTTAACACAAGCTCACCCTTGCACACTACACACTCAAATTTCTCAATGTCTGACTTATCCTTCGGCAGGGGTCCTTATATTCTACTACAGCGCTTACTCCCATGGTGCATCCAACATTGACAGACGCTACACCGAATCGAGTTAGCGCCCACACACTGCACATGGGTATGCACCGCTCTTTTCCACATTGCCTCGTCTCAATCTACAATGCATAACCTTGGTTTTGTTAATATTAATATTAATTTGTTAATATTTAGTTTGCAAGTTTTACATTTTAATTGACTCTTAAGCCCTTGCTTACCATGCCATCTCTTCTGAATTTGGCCTCAGCATCTTGCACATTGTCAGCTATTAGGACTAAATAGTTTTCATAAAACAGTTCCCACGAGAGTCCGAATCTAATATCTCTAGACAGTGCCTCGAGGACCATAATAAAGAGGAGGGGGCTTAACACTGAACCCTGATGAACTCCTCACTCAGTACACCTTTCACCCTCACCACAGTTCGCGAATCCTCATACATCTTCATTATCACACGCACCAGCCACTCTTCCACACTAAGTTTCCTCATAGCCCACTGCACAACATCTCTAGGAACCCTGTTAAAGGCCTTCTCCAGGTCTATAAACACAAAGTAAAGATCCCTACCTTTTAGTATGTATCTTTCCTGTATCTGCCTGCCTGATAGCATCGATTGTACCACGTCCTGGCATAAAACCAAACTGCATATCATCAATGGAGATGCTTTGCCTGATCAAACCCTCAAAGACTCTCACAGACCTTCATGATTTGGTCAAGCATTTTCAGGCCCCTGTAATTACCTCTATCTAGCGCATCCCCTTTTCCTTTGTATATATTTACTATTACACTTTTGTGCCAATCCTCAGGGATTTTCTCCTCTTTAATAATGGTGTTTATCATCTCAGTGACTAAGCTGACACCAGTCTCCCCCGAGGCTTTTAGGTTAGGTTATTTTCTTACAGTTTCTTAGTTTCTTACAGTAGATCCTCTGGAAAAAGGCAAACTAGGCCTGTGTATCCAGCTCAGTACCAGTACTTGCACTGTTGCGGTCGTTCACGGTGTTGGCGGCGGCGGTAGCAGACGCAACATTTTTACTACTGTATTCTGTAATTTTGCTTTATAATCAAACTTCAAATCTTGTCTTCCCATTGCTTTATCAAGATTACTTTCAAACTCCCTTATTGATTCGGAATCGACTACATACTGGGGCAGTGCATTCCACTAATTTACCACTCTATCACAAAATGAGTTCTTTGCCTTCTCAAGCCTATTTCTTTCTTTGTAAAGTTTCTTAGAGTGTCCTCTCGTTCTTGTTCCCTCCCGCATCAAGAAGATACCTTCACACACATCCTCATCATACTTTCCTGACACTATCATGTCTCTATCATATCCCCTCTCTTTCTCCTATATGCCAGTGTCGGAAGCCCCAGTGTCCTCAACCTCTGCTCATAGCCCGCGTTCTTCAAAGTTGGTACTAGCTTGCTAGCTCTCCTCTGCACTTTCTCCACTGCTTCTATATCCTTTATATTGATCTCCACTTAGGTCAGGATAGGATAGGTTAGGTTATATTGATCTCCACCTATCATTTGATAGGTAGAGATCAATATAACCTAACCTAACCCAGTTCAGTTAGTAACCAGTCATTTCACAGACTGACTAAAATGCTTAGTAATTTCACGAAATGACTACGTTTCACAGTCTGACTGTAATATATATATACTGTATATATATATATATATTACACAGTAAACCCCCGTTATCTCGGACTAATTTTACTCGGAAACCCGTACTTCTCGGAATGGCATCAGCCTCTCGGATAGTTCGTCGTAGATATAGGAAAATTCCGAGATCTAAGGGGTAAAACTCTGAGGGCCCACGTGGTCTGTCGGACAGGTCACCTCACAACTCGAAACATATCGGAAAAATTCTGAGATGTCCGTGGCGTCATGCCCAAGCCGCGGACACCCCACGCAGTGAGTTTCCATAGCAACCATTCCCCCCACCCCGTATCCTCTGTGCCATCCCCCTTTGTTTTCCCTGACTCACCCTCCCCTCCCGCCTTATCATACTCAGTCCGCCTTATGTTCTCGTGCGCATCACATCCCTTAGTACCGTAAAACCGGGTCGCTTCGGACTTGGGTAGTAACTTCGGACATCGGCGATAATAAGTAATTAGTCATTGTCATTATATAATGGAAACGCTTTTTATTGTTTTTTTTGTGGGGTCCGTTTAGAGTAATGGCAAAGGAAGAGCATGTAAAAGCCTTAGGGAACTGACATGAGTATATGTACACAAACAAAATATTATATATATGACGAAAAAAAAAAAAAAATTCGCTACCCTGCCAAACTTCTATCACCCTGAAGAAATTTGTTTGTATGAATGATGTTGTGACTGATATAATTTTGTAGTAAAATTACCAGAGACAACATCCACCAAAGGAAATTTGTTACACTTGTATAACGCTCTAGCTAGAACACTATCATTTAACCTATTGTGTTTTCCACAAAAAAAATTGTAACTTCGACATGGAACAAACAAATCGTTTGTTATTATTTGCCCTATGAAAATAATTCATAATACTTGTCCATCATTAAAATGGTGGTTAAAGATCAAATAATCAATCTCTGAGTCCAAAAACCCATAAAAATATGATAATATGCTAACCGATTTATGTATTTAGGATAATTCTGGATATATAATATATATAAATTAGGAGAGGCATATACAGTATCTTGTCCAAAAAAAATATTATCTGCCGTAAGAAACACCAACACATACGTTATACCTATAAAAATGCTCAAATTCATAAAAATGTATATGCAGTGATAGAGTATACATACCTATATATTTTCACTAGGCCTAGTTAATTTTTGAGTTATTGATTTGACAGCATTGGTTATTTTTCCTGCTCAATATTTTCTAAGAGTGAGTTCAATGCCTAACGAGAACAGATCCAAAAAGAATATTTGTTAAACATCATATAGAACCCCCTACTATACTAATTATACAGGCCTAAAAGTATTGACTGTGCATTTTCCAGTAAGACATCGGACAGGAATAAGCAGCAAAAGTAAAATATTCATATAAAATAGTAGGAGCCGATAAATGAATGAAATAAAACCACGAACGTACGTCCGAAGTTCCCCTCCGCTTGTCCGAGGCTATCCCAGCTTTCTTGGCAATCATTTTCCATAAGAAATCACTGTATGTCCGAAGTTATCAATACATGTCCGAAGTTAGCCACTTTTCAAGATGACTTCGGACACCATTTAGGATAAGGATAGCTCTCTTATTATGGGGGATAATTTTAGGAGGCTTCCTGGATTACTGCGCACTATCACCACACATCACTTGACCTAGTTATATCTCTATAATGTGTTTACAGTCAGGAGATATCGTTAAAATCCTTGAAAAATGTCCGAAGTTACACGGTTTTACGGTACGCCATTATGCCTCCCAAGGCAAAATTGAAAGGGGAGTGAGTTGGAGAAGACAGTGAGATGGAGAAGGACAGTGAGGTGGAGAAGGAGAGTGAGGTGGAGAAGGGGAGTGAGGGGGAGAAGGGGCAGCGAAGTGTGGGGATGGGGGAGAAGGGAGGGGGGAAAAGACAATCAAGGAAAAACAATCATCAAGAACTACAGCAAGACTACATACATACTTACAGTACACATCACAGGGAAAGGAGTGAAGAAGGGACCTATTTACAGTGTTTCTTATGGGAGGGTGGGTGTTCCTGATCAGTACATTACAGTAAAGTAAACTGTACTATAATGTACTGTTCACTAAAAATATTGTGCTTTACTGTTGTATTCCCTTTATACTACTGTATATATTTACATGTACCTATACTGTATAATGTGTCTGCTGTATACTGGAATTCATATTGAGTCTACTTTGTTAGTGATAGAGTAGTCTCCTATTTTTCTGGTGGCGCGGACTCCCCCTTCCAATTCGAACATTTTCCCTCGCTTAAGTCGGACACTATGTCGGACTCGGAATTCTCGGAAGTGGTCTCCCCCAATTAGTCCGAGATAACGAGGGTTTACTGTGTACTCACCTAATTGTAGTATACAGGATTTGAGCCTAAGCTCGTGTTGTCCTGTCTCTCTCTCTACATTTATCCAATTTTGCTTTAAAAGTTTGGATATTTCTTGCTCCCACCACCTCCCCATCCAACTTATTCCAACACTCAATGCTTCTATACGGGAAGCTGAACTTTCTTACATCAGACTTACATATAACTTTCCTCAACTTACAATCATGACCCCTGGTTCTTCCCTCGTCCCTCACCACAAAATCTCCCTTGTCGATCTTCTCAAAACCTTTCACACACTTAAACATCATGATCATGTCACCTCTCTCTCTCCTCTCCCTCAGCGTTGGCAGCTTTAGCCTCTCCAATCTCTCCTCATAAGGCAGGTCTCTAAGGCTAGCTATCATCTTAGTGGCAACTCTCTGAACTCTTTCCAGTTTTTTATTATGTTTTATAAGGTGTGGAGACCACACCACTGCTGCATACTCCAGTCTTGGTCGTATTATTGTCCCTATTATTTTTGCTAACATCTCTTCATCTAAATAATTCAGAGCTATTCTCATGTTAGTCAACACTGCATAGGTTTCACCAGTTATTTTATTTATATGCTGTTCAGGTGACAAGCTGTCTGCCACAACTACCCCTAGGTCTTTTGCTTTCACAGCTTTACTAATTATTTCATCTCCTATTTTATATCCCCAAGAAGGTCTATATTTACTTTTTCCCATCTCAAGAACCTGACACTTACTCGTGTTGAATTCCATTTTCCAAGTTTGACTCCACTCATATAACTTATCTAGGTCTCTCTGTAATTCTTCACAACTACTCCTACTTGTAATATGCTTCATTAATTTTGCATCATCAGCAAACATAGATATATATGAGCCTATTCCCATTTGAAGGTCGTTGATGAAAACCAAAAACATGATTGGGGCCAACACCGATCCTTGAGGCACTCCGCTTTTTACCCTTTTCCACGAGGAGAACTTTCCTTTTATTACTGTTCGCATTTCCCTCCCAATTAAATAGTTTTCCATCCACTTTAATAATACTCCCTCAACCCGCCCCACAGTCCTGAGCTTCCACAACAATCTCTTATGAGGCACCCTTATCAAATGCCTTCTTGAAATCTAAGTAAATACAATCTACCCACCCCTCCCTCCCTTGTACAATGTCAATTACCCTATCATAGTAACTCAACAAATTTGTGGTACACGAATGACCTTTTCTGAACCCGAACTGCTTGCTTGAAATTATTTCCCTCTCCTCCAACATACCCACCCATCTTTTTCTAATAATCTTTTCACAAAGCTTGCATATAACACTCGTTAAGGATACCGGTCGATAATTTAGCGGGTCTTCTTTATTTCCACTTTTATATATTGGAGTTATATTTGCTTGTTTCTATTCTAAGGGAAGTTCCCCCTTGTTTAATGAGTGTTGAACAATATTAAAAATAGGTCTCACTAGTTGTTCAGAACATTCTCTTAATACCCATCCAGCAATGTTATCTGGGCCCATAGATTTTCTCACGTCCAATTCTTCCAACAATGATTTTAGTTCATCCTTGTTGACTTCTATCGACTCTAGTCCCTGTATCTCGTTCAATTCCACCACAGGTTCTACATAGTCATCCT
Source organism: Paralithodes platypus (assembly GCA_032716605.1). NCBI lineage: Eukaryota > Metazoa > Arthropoda > Malacostraca > Decapoda > Lithodidae > Paralithodes > Paralithodes platypus. The sequence continues at coordinate 37,680,476 of CM064521.1, forward strand.
CCTCCACAAACACGGATGTTAATGTATCACTCATAATTTCACACATACCCACTGTGTCTTCATATAATTGACCCTCTACCCTAAGCTTTGTTATTTTGTCCTTTATTTTTGTTTTGCCGTTGATATAACTATAGAACAGTTTGGGTTCTTTATTACATTTGTTTACTATATCTTTTTCAAAGTTCTTTTTCTCCTCTCTTATAGTCTTGACATAGTTGTTTCTAGCATTCTTATACTCATTCCATTTTTCCTCAGTGTGTCTCCTTCTCACTTTATTCCATGCAGAGTCCTTTTTGTTCTGGGCAATGTGACATCGCATGTTAAACCACTCTTTCTCCTTAGCCAGCTTTCTATCCTTAAATGTTGGTACATATTTATCTACCCCCTCCCTGTAAATGTCTAGTAACATGGTGTATTTTACTTGAATATTCTGTTCTTGCTCAATAAATGACCAATCTATATTTGCAAAGTATCCTCGTAATGATTCATAATCCGCCTTACTATAATTTAGTCTATATTCCCTATGTTCCTCCTCTCTGCCTTCCAGAAATTCCACTGTCAATTCAAATTCAATCACAGCATGATCGCTTTTTCCCATGGGACTCAAATATGTTAGGTTCTTTATTTCTTGGGGGTCTTTGGTGAATAATAAGTCAAGTCTTGATGGTTCATCACCTCCTCTAAATCTTGTATTTTCCATAACGTGTTGTGTTAATAGATACCCCATTGTTAGTTCAAGAAATTTGCTACCCCAAGTATTTTCATTTGAACCCGCATCCAAACATTCCCAATCCACCTCCCCGCAATTAAAGTCCCCTGCAAGAATAAGCCTATTTTTCCTTTTACAAATAATTTCTAACATACGCAAGGTTCCAAAATTAATTCATTATATTCATCGTTGCTCCAAGATTTAGTCTTAGGAGGTAAATACATTGATACAATGTCCAATTTTGACCTATCATTATCCTCAATTTCAACTGCTACCACTTCAGCAATACTATCACCAAGTTTTAATTCTTTAGCTGTAATTTTATTATCTACCATGATCAACACTCCTCCTCCTAGCTTTCCTAACCTGTCTCTTCTCCATGTACTGTATCCTGCACAACTAATTATATTCGTGTCTACCTCCTGGTTAAGCTTAGTTTCAGTCAAACATACTACCCCGGGCCTCTCTCTCTTTACATATTCGTCAAACTCAATCTTTTGGAAATTAACCCATCAATATTTGTATACATGAACTTAGCGTTTCCAGTATTTTCCCTATTTTTCTCGTCCCTGCCCGTTCCTTTCTTTTTTGTACGTACCCCTCCCAATTTATTTCCTAGCTTGTCTCCTCTTCTCTTGTCTCCACCTGGACTGTTTCTCGCTCCGTTTCCACCTCCCCTCCCTCTGCCTCCACTTGGACTGTTTCTCTCTCTATCTGCACCTCCCCTCTCTCTGCCTTCTCCCCCGTCACCC